>LPNX010547122.1:71194-234008 GCA_001517045.1 Pseudotsuga menziesii | reverse complement strand
TATATATGAGTTTTATTATGCATTTTTTACTTTTTACTTTTTAATTGCAAAAAATCAAAAACAAAAAGAAATTCCTGGCTCTCACCTGAACTTTCGATCGTAGCATGGGATAAAGAGCTCATTTCCCATGTACAACCAACTGATTCAGTATCCCAAACTTGGAAAGATACACGCCGAAGAGAGAAGCCGACGCAATGGATGTCCCTCGAGCAAATCTTTCATCATTTCAGGATCCCAATTTTTACTTTTGCACATGTGGATGTTGATCGATCTCTTTTGTATGACCTCTCCTTGTCTAAATGCCCTGAGTCACTGGCAGTAATAATGATGTATGTCTGTTGAATATTAGAGAGCGCGTGTGAGCCACCATTGTTGGGCCGAAGCTAAATAAAAATCTGAAAAAATAAATCCATAACATTTGGCAGTCCCAGGGCTAGTTAGTGTTTCAATATCTGCTCGATTTCGAAGGTTAGAATGGGTTGGTTTCTAGCTCAAAAAAACTCATGAAAATTGTATTTTCTAATGGGTAAGATATTCCATTATTTTGTAGAGCTTAGCATACCATGAATACACTTTCTCTGAGGTGATTTACATTTTTATCATCGATTTTGTGTAGTTACATTAGTTCACTCTAAATTTGTAGTCACGTTATTGGAGTGAGTTTATTATCCTTCATTCACTTTTGGATTTTAGGGTTTCTTTATTTACACAACATGATAGAGCCAACTACTTTTGTTGTTTCTCTAGAAATTTCCCTAACACTGACTAATTATTAGTATGTGTGTTGAATGAGGCTTGTTAACTGTAGAGATACCCTAAGCGCTAAATAGTTGAAACAGTAAATGTTGGTGATCATATTTATGATAGGGATATAATGGTTAAAAGCTATCTAGGCTTTTTTTTGTATGCAACCAGTTCAATTATTTTCTCATACCTAAAAGCGCCCCCTTTGTGCATGATTATTAATTTTATGTATTAAGATTTGGTCCTTTTGTTGCTTTACTACCCCTGTCTTTTTATCGTTAGAAGATACATCTTGAGCTACTAGACTTTGACACTAGCATATAGATAGTAATGTGCCCTAAATAATATAATTCCCATATGAGCAAGGAGTTATGGTATTCTCACCGGAACCCAGAACTCCTCCTAGTTCTTACGCTTGTTCCTCTATACTAGATGGCTTAACCGAACAAAGGAAAGGGAGATTTTTACTGTGTCAAAACCAAGAGAAAAATATAAGGAGGATACAAGTTGTTGCCGAACGAAGTAAGTTCTGAAAACTTAACCAACTAAGAAGGAAAGCGAGGTACGATATGCCATATATGTTTTTATTATATAAAGCGGTTATAAGTAATATGGGATAGGAACAAGAAGGAAGATTCTCACTACTTTTTCAATCATGAGGTGGACCAGCTATATTACCTCAGTATGTTGATGAGCCTCTTCGTGTTAAGACTCTGCATCGTGAATTTGATGAAGCACGGCTAAATGAAATGGATTTTAAAGCATATCTGGCATCCAATGATGAGAGACCAAATAACATAAACTTCTACCAAACACTTAAAAGTTTGTTGGTGCAGCATCTCTATGGCATTAATTACTCCTGTGAACATAGAACTGGAATTTGTTAAGTAAGAGCCAACCATCCGTAAATTTTTATACAAGGAATAAGACTACTAGAGGAGTCATAATTCTATGTTTCCTACGCTTGAAAAGGAGAAGAAGACAGAGTTTGTATGAGTATGACTAATAAACGCAGTGTCCAACAAGCTTGAGCTTGGATCTACACATGGGACTCTTTGAAAATTGGGTAGGAGGAGCTTGAAACAAGCACACTCAGTGCATGGCCTAACAACGTGACACTGGCTACATTCCAGATACATTATAGTAATTACAAACTAACGGTCCTCCCAAAGAGCGAATATTTTTGGATCATACCCCGCAAATGGTGTTAAATTATGTTCAATGAGAATGCCGATTGTAAATGAAGAATGGAATTTGATGTGTTGTAAAATATACTCGCAGTGCATATAGCATGAGAACTAACAAGAATTAAGTTTAACACAGATCTGGTTGGTTACCCCTATGACTCAAGATTTTTCATTGATGGAACCCCAAAAATATTGCAAGATTAGCTGCAGTGGATGTAACTGCCAATGCAACGAACCAAGCATTATCTCTAAAATTAGATTAGATTTGTCGAAATCACATCTACCTGACTCACGTCCTTAGGGAATTGAAATAATATGCATCCCTAATCTGAAGGATAGCGATGGTATAATGGACTGGGAAGTTGTTGCACGCGGATCTAATGATGAGTGGTTATGCTAATTCAATTAGGAGTTTTTAGTTTGCAAGATTGTTGCATCTATTGCAGGTTAAAGTGTGTAAGATAGAAAACAAATTTCCACACAACCAGTGTTTGAAATGAGCACATAGCATAAGAATTTCTGCAAACCATGCATTCAACTGGCTCACCAACAGTTCGTCAAAATATTAAGATGCCAAGAACCTAGCGAATAAGAGGATTCATTCTTATTGTCAAGCTAAAAATGGTGTTTTGTTTTGAAAGTATTCCAGGCTACGCTGAGATAGGCATTGTTGGTGCGACTCGAACCATGCTGACATACTAATGCAACCGAAAAAATAAAAAGGTTTTTTATTTTGCACAGTCAACTGAAATTCAGTCGAGCGCAAATGTGGAGAAGAATTAATTTTATGTTTGCAGGTTGCGAATGAAAAGATGAAAGGCTGAAGCGTTTGCAGGTTCCGCATGGAGGGATGAAAGGCTGAAGCATTTGCAGGTTGCGCATGGAGGGCTAACACTCTGTCTTATTTATTTTATAATTTTTTTAACATGTTTTTCTTTTAAATTTAATATTACTGCTTAGAAATCACATTGTTTTACTATATATATATATATTGATGTTTATAGTTGCAGGTTTTATCAATTTAATAATATATGTAATACTAATTTATTAAAATTAAAACTAGAAAACTTAGCAAAAAAGCATGTTAATTTTTTTATATATTCTTTTTAAATTTTGTTTTTAATCTTATTTTAGAGTATTCCTAAATGCAAACTAGATTTTTTTATTCCTAACAAAATTAAAGGGTGAAATTTTTATTTTATTTGGATTTATTTTTATTTTTTTTAAACTAAAACAAACAAAGAAACATATTAAAATTAAAACAAAAACAATATAGATTTTTATTATTTTTTATTTGTTTATTAATTTATTTATTTTATTTTCTAATTGTTCATATATTTAAAAGAAACTAACTCCTAATGCATTTCTTATTCCTAGTATAACTTAGAAAATTTATTAAATGAAAAATGAAAATGAAAAAAGATCAAAAATTTCATAAATTTTTCATATTTAAAAGATTAAAACTATTTTTAATTCCTAACAAAATTAAAAAATAGTAATTTAAGACTATTAGAAATAAAAAAAATTTAAAAAATAGAAACATTACAGCAAATTAAAGCAAAGCATCCTATATGTCAATTGAAAGAAACCAAAACCTACCTGCTTTACTTTAATTAGAATTTACAATCATTTACGTGTACTAAAATTTCTAGTGGAACCATAGATGTAAAAGCAGTAAATGAAATCTAATATATTCAAAAGTATGTGAAATTAGGTATTGTAAATATAAATTAACAAAGTAAAAACAAAAACAAAACTGATCTAACCTAATACTTACTTAGAACCATTGTTGGATGCAGCTTTCATTTGCATGATGATCACCTGAGATCCCTTCTTCATCCTCTTCAATCTCTAGTTTGAACAGGTGTTCTTCATCTAATACACATGATTCTTCAAATGTCAATTCTTCCTTGTTTGCTTCAGGAGGAGTGATTACATCTTTGGCTGCTATCAAGATCTTCTCTTCTAGAGAAGAGGAGATCCCAGTTTTGCTAGGATCTGAGTGAGTTGTTCTAGACTTATGCTCATCGTAAAATCATTTTATCAAATCAAATGCTTAAAAAAATGAAAAACAAGTATATGAAAAATGCAAAAAAACAGTATGAAATGAGTTAGTAAAAAACGAATGCAAAAACATAAATTAAAAATACACAAAAATCTGTACAAAGAAAAAATGAACATATACAAAATTAAAAACAAATTAGTATGAAATAAAGGCTAGCCCAAAAACTGAAAGCAATCCAAACTGAAAATGAAAAGGGAAAATTTGCATAAAAACAAAATTGCATTTGCAGAAAAATAAACACGCTTGCGGAAACAACAAGGCTTTGGGGTGACCCACTAAAGTGGATGTGTCTGGCTGTATTAATCTGTCACAGTTTTCTAGGGACTAAAAAATAGTCTCATAAGAGATTTCAAATAATTAAGCATGAAAATGGCATAATGGTGTTGCAAATGGAGTAGTAGCTCTGTATAATCAATAAAGAATGAGTAATACAATACAATGATCATTCAAGGTGCATGAATGCCAAGACAATTCAAATTCCCAAGGAGGTCATTTGAATTGAATGAATGGGTGTTGAATGTAAGCCACAGTAAACACACCTAGTTAACCCACTGATCAAGTCCATATTTACTCAATTGAGTCCTAACTGAATTTGGAGTGCAATGGATGACTGAGTCTAACTGAAAGTATCTCAGACACATGTCACTGCATGCCAACCAACAAGTGGTAGCGCATCATTAACTCCAATGAACCCCGATGAGGTTAACCGAAGTCAAACTGGTCATCAGAGGTGGTTGGACGCGCCCTAGTTAACTCCAACTCGTAAATATTAATAAAAATAATAAATATAATGAGTGGAGGCACCTTCACCACTTAGCTTAATTGATTTTAACAATCACTTAGCAATTAGGTGCATTTATGACACTCAGATCGCCCCCGAAATGCTCCTTGTTTGAAGGAGAAAGCCCAGTTAGCCTCCCCGAATGAAGGAGAAGGCTTAGTTGGCCTCCTTGACTGAAGGTAGGCGTGGGTGTGCTCATGATGATGTCATAGTGTGCTCATCTGATGCCAATTAAGTCAATAAACTTAGGATAGTGGTTTAAGAAGGCCAAATTGACCAAATTAAGTGTGCATGTTGTGTAAATGTCTCCAACACCCCCCCCCTTAAGATATACTCAGGAGAAGTGAAAATAAAGTGCATGAAATGCTAGGGCCTCGGCAACAAAGGCCATAGGTCACCCTATACAATAATTTAATTCAAACAATGCTCAAAAATAAATCTAAGTGAGGAAAAAAGGGAAAACCCGGTGGGAAAAACCCCCCTCAAGCTGAACACTGAAAGTAGTCTGATCAACCTGATGAAATCACCCCCAACAGTGAACGGAGGTAAGTGAACTTATTTTCTGAAAATATCTTGGTGAATATTTCTGCAATATGCTCATTAGTAGGGCAGTATTGCAGAATGATGGTCCTGTCATGCACTAATTCCCTAATATAGTGCATGTGTATCTCTACATGCTTGGTCCTCTACCTGGTAACTGGATCTGTGGATATCGTAATAGTGCTTTGATTTTCACAAAAGAGGACAGTGGACAAAGTACTACTAAGATCAAACTCTGAAAGAATGCCTTGCAACCAAACTGCTTGGATGCAAGCATTCACCGTTCCTTGGTACTCGGCCTCTGCTAAAGACAATGCTTTGGCAGCCTTTTTTTTTATAGACCAGAAAATGGGGCCACCACCAAACATGAAGACATATCTGGAAGTATACTTCCAATCAATTGAATCACTTGCCCAATCAGAATCTATGTAACCAGCCAGCTCTAGCTCGAAGTCTGCAGCATAGTTAATGTCATCGGTCCTGATTCCCTGAATATACTAGAGGATCCTCTTGTATTCCTTCCAATGAATATCATGAGGCTGTTGCATGTATTTTGACACAAAATTCATGGAATAACAGATATCAAGCTGAGAATTATTCAAGTAGAGCAAGCTACCTATCAATTGTCGATAAATAGTGCAGTCCATGGGAGGTGTGTTTTTTCCTTATTCAAGGTTGATCCCTGAAAGGAAAGGGAATGGAGAAGCCTAAAATTAAGCCATTTTAAACTTTAATAATAGGTATGATATGTATTTCTACTGAGTGACCATTATCCCATCATTATTTTTCTCAATTTCAAGCCCCAGAAATTGCTTGAAGAGCCCCAAATCGCGCATTTCAAATGCATTGTGGAGAGCAGTTTTGATGACTAAAATAGAATTAAATGTGCTACCTATAATCAGTAATTCATCAAAATATAAAACAATAATAATCAGATTACCATAATACTTTTGTATATACACATTCATATCTTATTTACACCTTTGGAAGTTTTGCGAGAGAAGGAAGGCATCCATCTTGGAATACTACTCTCTTGGGGCCTATTTTAACCCGTATAGTGACTTCTTTAGCTTGAAAACCAAATATAGATAAAAAATGTAGCCCTAAATATGATTCATGAATATATCCATGTAGAAATACAGACTTAACATCTATATGATGCACTTCCCAGTGCTTAGATGCAGAAATTGCCAAAACTAGGCGGATGGAGTCTATTTTTGCAACCGGTGCAAAAGTCTCATGGTAGTCCACACCTTGGACCTGGGAGAAACATTTTTCTACCATAATTTCCTTATATTTTTATTCTATTCCATCAGCATCAACCTTATTCTGAAACACCCACTTGCATTGAACCAATTTCCTCCCTGAAGGAAGAGAAACTAGCTCCCAAGTAGTGTTTTTCTGAAGAGAATTCATCTCTTCGTCCATGGAAGCTTACCATCTCGGATCCTTTCAAGCATGGTAGTAAGACTTAGTATCTAAAATTATCATTAAATAACAATATTCAGACAACAAATAATCAGGACAAGAGAGCGCAATACCTTCTCTTTGGAAATCAGACTGGGTTCTCCTTGGATCATATGGATTTCCAATGTTATCACCTGCAAAGGAGAGTGTCTGGCGGGCCCAAGTTGGGAGATGATTTTGTACTTCAAGTTCTGATTCAGCATCTTATTTTTTCTATTCACTAATATCATAAATTATAGGATCCAAATTACGGTCATCACCCCCAATTCCATCATCCAAATATTCAGTAGAATAGGAAGGAAATTCAACAGTTTTCTCCTTCACTAGTTCTACCTCTAGAAGAGGCTCATCAAACATGACACTTCTTTCAATGATGATCTGTTTTGTTAAATATATAGAAACTCAAAACCTTTAGATTCATTGGAATATCCAATAAATAGACATTCGATGCTTTGCGGTTGCAAATCCCTCCTTTTATCAAGCGGAATTCAGGCCCATGCAGTGGACCCAAACACCCTCAGATTCAACACATCCAGCTTGTGTCTGAAATATGCTTCAAAAGGGGTCTTCCCTTTCATGGATGAGTGTGGAACTCTGTTCTAAATATATGCTACAGTAGTCATGGCTTCAACCCACAAATTTGCAGACACCTTCTTTGATTCCAACATACAAGTGGTCATGTCCTTGAGAGACCGATTCTTCCTCTCTCCTACATCGTTCTGCTCGGGAGTGTAGGGAACTGAATGCTAGATATGAATACTAATTTGAGAAAATATATATAGTAACTCATTACTGATATACTCCCCACCATTATCAGATCTCAAAATCTTGATATTTTTTCCAAATGCATTCTCAATCAAAGTCTTCAATTCAGTGATTTTTTCCAAGATTTTTGACTTCTTTTTGATAAAAAAAGACCCATGTGTATCTGAAAAAGTCATCAATGAAAGTGAGAGCGTACCTTGATCCATTCATGGATGTGCTAGGAATGGGACCACTGATATCAGAATGCATTAGTCCCAAGATGCATGATGCTCGGCTTGCCTTCCCCCGATCAAACTTATGCTCAAGGTGCTTGCCAACAACACAGCCCTTGCAAATTCCAATGGTAGCTTTGATGACTAGGAGGCCTTCAAGCATAGAATTATTCTGTTATTTCTACAAGCCTTTAAATTTTAGGTGTCCGAACCTCTCATGCCATGGTCTACTAACCTCATTTCCATGAGTTAGCAATGTAGTGGGCTTTGCATCCGTCACAAAATGGGAGAACTCATAGGCTTTTGCATGATGGTTTGCAAGGCCTTTTGCTACAAGTTTTTTGGATGCAATTTCTATGATCTATACATCATTTGGGATAAAGGAGACTCTCTTGATCACTCCTATATGTGTCATTTGATAAAAAAATTAGGAGGTTTGATGCAGGATATCGTACATACAAAACATTGGAAAAATAACCATGCTCAAGATCTACATTACCTTGTCTTTTGGATATGATTGTGGAGTCATATCCCATGTGCATGGGAATGGATTTGTCAGTCTCCAAAGATGAGAAAGAGTCTTTTCAGCCACATCATGTGATTCAAATCTCCAAAATCTATCAAAAGAGCTTTGGACTTCTAAGTGCTTTCCATGAGAGCATGACCTCTTCATGGTGTGGTTCCTAATCTTACTGATCTCTCATCCGAAATATTTCCAGAATATTGATGTGATTTTTCTCAAGAAGAGAAGTAGCTTTATCAAGTTTCTTTTTCATGCAGGCATGTTCAAGGTGGAATCCCTTCCCACTATATGATCACTTGACTTTTTCCTTTCCATGATATCCTTTTCTATTGTTCTTCTTTGAGCCAGAAGGCTCTTCATGCTACTGGTTTTCAACTTTAGGCTTAGGAGCTTCGAATTTGGTTTTTGGGTTCTTCTGTTGCTTTCTTTTACCCTTCCAATCTTTGGGCCCCGAAGCATGGAGGGCTTGATCACGGGAGGATATGATTATCCCCATATGGAAAAGCTTATAATGTTCACTTGTTAGTGACTTAATGAAGGCATTGAGTGAAGGCATATTCCATCCAAGGGTTGTGAGCTTCCCCGCATGGAATGTAGAAACAAACACTGAATAATCAGCTCCAATTTTTGAGAGAATGGTGAGGATGAGCTGATCATCCTCCTTCTCCACCTTAAAATTATTCAATAGTAAGACAATGTGCTTGAACTTTGTGAAAAAATCATTTAAGGTATCAAAATTGGAAGGTTGGAGAGACATCAACTCGTTTTCAAGCTGGTAAACTCTCAAATCATCATGTTTTCCATACAGAGTGTCCAATTTGTCCCGAATTTCCTTTGGATTCTTCAATCCCGAGAGATGGAAAACAAGATCCCTAGAAATAGAGAGGCACAAGAGTCTGAATGCTTCATCTTTCTTATTCAAGAATCTAGCTTTGTCTATCACATGAGTAGGCTCTTCTTCAATGTCCATAGTGACCCGGCAGAGTCCTCTGGCACATAGCTAGATCTCCATATCTCCTTTCCATGAATGTAAATTGAAAGTATTCCAGAGTTCAATGGAAGAATCCATCTCAAACTATTGTAGCGAATTCTTTTCACCTGTTAAAACCTGCAAATCACAACAAAAGGGGCACCGTAAGGTCGAACAACCTGCACATTTTAGGCTTTCATCACACCCAGTATAGTTGATCAAGCAAGCCTAATCAACAATTCCTTAACTTGGGGTATTAAGTGGTAATCCTTGGCTTCTGGTGCAGTGGTGGAATTTTGAGCTTTTGCTCAATTTTTCATGCAAGATCTGTCAAAAACCATGTTTTTAAGAGATCTGAGCTTCATCTCGTCAAAATATTTGATACCATATTAATCTGTCACAATAATCTAGGGACTAAAAAATAGTCTCATAAGAGATTTCAGACAATTAAGCATGAAAATGGAATAATGGTGTTGCAAATGGAGTATCAGCTCTATATAGTCAATAAATAATGAGTAATATATTACAATGATCATGCAAGGTGCATGAATTCCAAGAGAATTTGAATTCCTAAGGAGGTCATTTGAATTGAATGAATGGGTCTAGCTTAACTGAATGTAAGCCACATTAAGCACACCTAGTTAACCCATTGATCAAGTCCATATTTACTCAGCTGAGTCCTAACTGAAGTCAGAGTGAAATGGATGACTAAGTCTAACTGAAAGTAGCTCAGACACATGTCATTGCATGCCAACCAACATGTGGTAGCATATCATTAACTCCAATGAACCATGATGAGGTTAACTGAAGTCAAACTGGTCATCAAAGGTGGTTGGAGGTGCCCTAGTTTACTCCAGTTCATAAATATTAATAAAAATAATCAATATAATGAGTTGAGGTGCCTTCACCACTTAGCTTAACTGATTGTAACAATCATTTGGAAATTAAATGCATTTATGACACTCAGATCACCCCTAAAATTCTCCTTGTTTGAACGAGGAAGCCCAGTTAGCCTCCCCGAAAGAAGGAGAAGGATTAGTTGGCCTCCTTGACTGAAGGTAGGAGTGGGTGTGCTCATGATGATGTCATAGTGTGCTCATCTGATGCTGATTAAATCAATAAAACTTAGGATAGTGGTTTAACAAGGCCAAATTGACCAAATTAAGTGTGCATGTTGGGTAAATGTCTCCAACAGGTTGTTACACCACAGAAATTCTGTAGTGAAGTCATCCTTGCGTCTTACCATTTCCCCTCCCCCTTTCTATGTAATAAGAAAAAAAACAAACTATCTATCAATCTAAACTCTGATCCCTTTTAGCAACTCCCCGGCAATGGTGCCAAAATGTTGGTGCAAAATATTAAACAAATTATAACATATATCCAATGATTTAATTGTCAACCTGGAGAGAGTGTAAACTTGTGAGGTACAAACAAAATATATGCAGGGGCATAGTATTGCTAACATAATATAATATCCTAGGTGACTGAAATTAAAAATACATGCAACTAAAATTGAAATAAACTTGCAAAAGAAGGAAATAACATGAAAAGAAATCTAATCTAGAAAAGCGGGAAATTGCGTAAAATAAATCTAATTGCAGAAAACATGAAATTGCATAAATTAAACTTGGTAAAGAAACACTGAAATTATAGATGTGAGCTCATGATAAATCTACACTATCAATTCATAATAAATGAATCACCGAAACTCTATACTAACAATTCATAAGAAAGAAACTCAAATTAACATGAGAGAGTAAAAAGATTTGCTTTAAAGCATCATATCCATTATATAACAATCAAAAATCCATTCTATGACTAACTCTCAAAAGATATAAACTATTCTATACTTCCAAACCACCAGAGAGGCCTCTAACAAAATGAGGAGAGAGCCCTCCTATTTATACATGAATTCAATATAACTAATCATAATTACATATCCACTATTCTCTCATATTATCCCTTCAAATCCTCAACAAATCCACTTTTCTCTCAACTCATCCCTTCAAATCCTCAACAAATCCACTTTTTTCTCAACTCATCCCTTCAAATCCTCAACAAATCCACTTTTCTCTCAACTCATCCCTTCAAATTCTCCATGATATCTTGGATAAGATATTCCATATCCATGATCTTCTCCTTGAAATTAGCCCACATCTTGAAGATGAAATTCGAATTTGAGGCTAGGTGGTGACTTTTGAGCTTATTAAAGTCTTCAAATATACCTGTAATCATCACCAAACTCATCCAAATTTAAGGTATAATGAAAATATATTAATTTTCTTAATATTTAACCACAAATTCACTCAAAACACTCAAAAATTAATTATTTGGAACATGGTAATATAAACCCATATGTATTATCAAAGTGGTGGGTATTAATGGTTTTATGGAAAGATAAAATAGGAATAAGGTGACAAATGGTATATGAAAGATGAAAAAAATGTTGTACTTTTTCAACTCAACACAAGCTATGCCCAAGCCCAAGGAAATACCAACCCAGAGCAACAACGTACCCATACCTCTGTGCACTGTGCCGCACTCAGGAAGAAATACTAGATCGGCATCGAATTGTTCAACGTGTCATTAACACTCTAACAATAGCAGATGAGTGAAAATAGGAAGAAGCTATAGGATGGTGGTCGATGATGTAAATTACCTTTGTTTCATGGGAACAGGACAGAGGATCTCGAATAATACCGCTTTTTGTGCGAAGCAATTTGGACTGTAAAGAAGGATCAATATGATGATGTTAAGAAAGGTCAATTGGCGACAAATTTTCAAGGTCATGCACTATATTGGTACATGAATTTTGTACAAGTTCCCACATGGACTCCAGTAAAGACTCTAGTAGATATCAGAACTGGATTAATCGAAGAGTTCACAAAGCCTAAGTCTGAGGCACAATATACCACAGAGCTAAAGTAGATCAAGCAATATCCAAACGAATCTGTATGAGATTTTGATCAACAATTCAAGACACTAATGGACAAATTCAGTTTTGGAATGAGTGATGTACAACACAAGGAGTGTTTCATTGTGGCAT
The DNA here is from genome assembly GCA_001517045.1 of Pseudotsuga menziesii. Lineage (NCBI taxonomy): Eukaryota > Viridiplantae > Streptophyta > Pinopsida > Pinales > Pinaceae > Pseudotsuga > Pseudotsuga menziesii. The sequence continues at coordinate 221,708 of LPNX010547122.1, read as the reverse complement.
AAGTACTGCATATCAGGATGCCCTTGATGTAGCAAAATATTGCAACACAGAGAGAGGCTCTAGAGATCATGATGAAGTTGTAAGCTTCATGTGTTAATGAGACTTCAGTTAGTATGAATCATATTCAATTGCAACTAGCGAACCTGACAATACAATTGCAAGATATCAAGAAGGGAAGAGAGAATCATCAAGAAATTTGGTTTATCTATTTTCAAGAGCTCTGAATCCACTAAGTCATGGTGGCATGCCATGGTGTCACATCTTTCAAGTTCACAGACATCAACACAAAGATTGTGTGTTTATGCAGAAGTTGGTATCGAACCCTACAAATTTGTATTGCACATTTTGTTTCTCATTTGGGAATGAAGACAAGGATTTTTGAGCATATGATTTGGTCCATGAAAGGACGATGGATGCATACTACTTGAAGGGGGAAGACCATCAGTCAGCAGAGAGACTTCCAACGCAGGTGGTATAGCCACAACCACAGCCAGAATTTGTACCACAGCCACAACCACAGTTTTCTCTTATGCATCCATAATACAACCAAATGCAGTATGCTCTGCAATTGTTGCAATATACTCAACCGTAGTATGCGCAACCACAGCTAAATCCCCCACTACAGAAGCAGATCAATCAACCACAGTATCAACAGTAGGGAGGGTTTCATAGAGGATTCTGAGGATTATGAGGTGGAGTATTTAGTCGAGGAGGAGGACAAGATCATGGACCTATGCAATGTTATAATTGTGGAGTTTTGGGGCACTACTAGAGAGATTGTCCAAAATTGCAGTCGCAATGTACCTACTATTAACACAAAAATCCCCCACATAGCTCTCAATGGCCTACACCATCCAAGGACACCATCTCACAACACTCATTTCACTCCATAAGACCTTCCATTTGACCCCCACACCTCCAAAAGATCCCAAGGATGAAGAAAAGGGCTAAAAACCCCAAAAAGGAGCCTAAAATAGCCCCCTAGGAGCTAAAGCCCTAAAAAAGGGGCTAAAACCCTAAAATGGGATAAAGTTAGGATGGAAAGGGCTAAAGCCCTAACCAAGGGATTAAAACCCTAAGATCCCTTGGAAAAACTATAAAAGGAGTGTGGGGGGTCACTCTCAAAACATTTCTCCCTTGCCTATTGTTATGTGGCCTATGGATGCTTTGAGACCTTTTCCTCTCAAACCACCCACATTCCCTCTCCTCCACATCCATTCCCATTTGAGCCATTGCTCCCCCAACCAAGAGAGAGAGGCTTCCAAGAGCTAGGGCATGGTGGCCCATTACCCACTAAGAGAAGGTATATTTGTGTTTTTTGTGTTTGCTTCTTAGCTATTTAGATTGCTTTGACTTCTAACCATTGTTTCTTGCAGGTTTTGTTTAACATTATTTGCAGGTTTCTCCATTGTAGCTTAGGTTTGTTTTGCAGGGTTTAAGGAGGCAGAACCCTAACCCATTTTCTGTAGAGGGGTTCACAAAGCTTCCACTTCTTCTTTCTACTCTTGCTTATTATTTAGTTTATTTCTGGTTTCTGTCACTAGATTAGCTTAGTTTAATTTACTATTCTGTTTACTTGCATTTCCGTGTCATCTTTCCTATTTTCCAATAGTAGGAACCTACCCTTGTGCCCTATAGGCACAAGGGAGTCATTGCTACTCTTGCAGTGAGGATAAATCCTCACTACAGCATTGGTGACCATAGCAGGTCGATCCTACAGGATCCGTGGGCCAAAATTTCATTTTTCAAGTTTTTTCAATTTTACCCTAGTTTTCAAAAAAAATCTTGTTAAATCTATCTTAAATCCTGTTTATTTCATGTTTTAGTTACTGTCGAAGCCTCTGCTAGGAAAAACCAAGTCAAATTGACCCCAGTACCAGTTACTATCGGCCAGATCTGACTCTGTCTCACCAAAAAACCTCATTCCGAAGTAGGGCACTCTTATTGGGGAAAAAGGTGAGACTAGGGCACTCTTAATGAGCAAACATGTGCGACCAAGGTGCACTTAATCCCAATTTAAGCATGACTTCAGCCCAGAAACTCAAGTTGCAACTGTTTTTGCATTCTGTGCGACCCCCTCGCTCATTTCTAAAAAAATATCGTGGCCCCCTCACTATATTTGGTAAGAAATGTGCGGCCTGTCACACAGAAGTTGAATTTAAGATTAATAGACAGTAATTTTTAGTTTTAGAATACTGTTAGTGCGGCCCAGCCGCCTCTGTCCACCATTGCAGGTCATTTTCAGTTTCAGTTTGTATTTTCTACAAATAATTTCATGAACAATGTGTAAATGTTAAATGAACCATTAAGGCTTAATAAAATGAACTAGTATAACTAAAAATAACTTAAAAATAACCATCTTGCTTCCCCCTTCCTCCTCTACCCAATCATCACCCTCCGGGGTATTCTGGGATACGACGAAGGGAAAGCTTGTATAGATCTAGGCACTCCATGATATTTTTCTCAACCCACTAAAACCGGGTGACCTGGAAGGTAGAGGGGGTAGAGAAGGAGGGATTCTCACAGTGCTAAGAGTCCTCCTTGTTGACCAACCTAGCATCCGAGAGGTGACCTGAGGATCTAGGGATGGGCTTAGTCCCATTGTGTTGAGAGCCCAACACCTTCTCTTGGTTGAAGAAGAATATCACTATGAGGTAGACATTTAGTTAGGCCAGCAATCCAGGGTTAATCACTGTACTTGTTTACAAATTTATGTTTAAGCTTGCATACAAAACCATGACATGAACTCTACCATGAATTCATAAACCATATTGCAACAACCAAATACCAGAACAAAAAATCAAACCAACACACCATACCAAATAATTAACCCAAGTCAGTTCATGACACTCAGTAAGCCTTAAAAATTACCAAATGTACACTAAGTTCAATCAATTTTGTAGTCTTTGAGGACATAAGTCCCTGGCTGCTTCAACTATGGGAAGTACTTGGGCTTTTCCCAGAAACTCATTGTGAGGAGGACCACAGGAACCCCAAAGTAGTTGGCCGCTGAGAGGAATTGCCAACCGAAATAGGAAACGACCCCTTCCGATTGAGTAGAAGAACCCATGAGGAAGAATCCAAGAACTATATTCTGGCAGTCTTGGTGGCCAAGAGGCCACCTTCAGCCAATAGGAATCCATTGAAACTGGGGTCCAAATCTCATACCCACCAGTTTCATACACAAAAGTGAACACAATTGATCCTCCATGATCTTCCTCACGCCTAAGAGGTCAACCACCACCATTTGGAACACTTGATAGGCACCGTTGAAGTCTCTCTCAGTGATCTCCCACACCTTCAGAGGGCCACACAACCTCTGATTCTAATTCAAACCCATATCAGTCTGAACCAGACCTCCACACCGCACCATCAAGCCCCATGACTAGTGCAAACCCGGATCCATTTTTCAGCCTAACCTTAGCAAGTGGACCCATGTCCACATCACAACCTGTCACCCACAACTTGGTAAGTGGTCCAAGCCACGTCCAAGCACAGTCATGCAAACTATCATTAGCCAATTTCCACCATCCATAGTGACCAGCCAAGCTGGACCAGTGGTAACACATGGGGGCAGTGGCCCCTCCACACACACTGCCCCTCTGGCCACACTGGGGGGTAGTACACCCCTACTTTCATACATGGGGGAAATGCCCCTGCCACCCATACCACCCCCCACACAGCTCTTGGGGGAATTGGCCCATCCACAATGGTGCCACCACAAGCACCCCCAACCATGCAGATGCATTATGCACCTGCAAACCCCACCCCCATTGCAGCCCCATCCCACATCAACTTGGGGTCAAATATCCCCTTCATGGCTCATCTAAACTTGCTTGACTTGGCTATATTAATGAATGATCCCATCCGCCACCAAGCTTTCTGGCCACCCATGCCAACTAAGCTACCATCAGACATCCCGAAGTTTGAAGGCAAAGCCAGGGAATGTCCCCAAAATCACATAATGACATTCCATCTATGGTGCTCATCCAATAGCATCATAAACGACTCCGTTAAGCTGAGGTTGTTCCAACGCACCCTTATAGGTGCCGCGACCAAGTGGTACATTGAGCTGCCACAAGCCAAGTACCCCGACTTCAACTCCCTAGCCTTCATGTTCCTACAGTATTTTCAACTCCCTATCAGATATGACGAGGGGGTGGATATCTTGTTATCCTATCACCAAAGCACCGCCACTAACATAACTGACCATATCCATGAGTGGCGGTGACGTCGTAGCTTATGCAAAATCCAACTAGACGACAGGATCTTCTTGGATTGGTTCCTTAAGACTTTGCTCCCACCCATCGCAAAGGACATCGCATCTAAACATCCCTAATCTGAAGAAGAGGCCATACTGAAGGCCCAACAATTTGACTTGATCTACTCTCATTCTAGATACTTGTACACTATCATTCCAGATGTTCCTCATCCGAGTACCTCCTACCACAACACACCGGGGGCATCCCATACTGTAGACAGCATCATAGGATCATTCTTCCAACAACCATAGCCTTGACCGACACCACCTACCATTGCACCACAACCAAGAAACACTACTAATATTTCTTACCAAAACCAAGCTCTGGACTATGCTAGAATGATGTCCCAGTCCAGAGCAATAACCTCTTATGCACAACCTGCGCCACTGTAACAAGCTCAGGCCATGGCTTGGCCAACACAACAATATGTGGGGAAAATTCCCACATTAGTGGCACCACCACTCCCACAAATATACTATGCACCACCAGTGCAACAAGTTCAATCCCCCGCCCCCGCTCCACCTGCTCCATTGAGACAAGTGTCCGCACAACAAAACCGTCCCAACCAGCCTTCCCCCAACGATCAACAAGGGAAAGCTAGAAACAACTGGCCCCGCAACCAAGGCAATAACCAACCGCAAGGAGGTGGTCAGCAACCGAACCCTCCCAATAATGTCGCGGATAACCGACCAGCTCAAAACCCCCCATGATAGAATGCACTAAGACGCAACGCTTCGTTGCGCACAAACCCACCATGTACACTCTGTGATGTTTATGGGAATTACACGTTCGAGTGTCCCTTCATGGGTCGAGCTAAGCAGGCCATTCAGAATGAAGCCCAACATTCTGCCAATGCTACAAACCAAGCCCAACCCAACTCGGCACCTCAAGAACCTCCCCCCATGGCGCTTCAAAACACACTTCCAGTATAAGGATTGGTGGCAACTACTCCCCCTCCCTAAGCCAATCCCAATTCTCCGAGGGCACCTCCCATGGCCGAAATAGGTGTTCACCACCTGCTAGCCATGACCACTGAAGAGGTCAATTTACAAACTCGATGGAATCAGTATGATACCACCACCGAACCTGTTGACTCATCAGCAGCATCCACATCTAAGATAGTCAACCCGCCTCTTCAATTACCCCCATTCCTGCGACTCCCCATACGTAGAGTTTCCAATAACGCCACAGCTAGAGCTGCAGTCAGCTATAGCATTGTGGACGATTTGGCCCAAATGCCAACCGCCATGTCCGCTCTTGAGGTACTTAAAACATGCCCAACATAGCAGAAAGCCTTACTAGTTGCTCTAGGGGTAGTAGACCCCTCCAAATCTAATATGATCACCTTTGACACAGAGAATGGGGAACCACGCATGCCCTCCAATATCACCTTCCAAATCCCAATGTCCATCTGGAATTTGGTTGTGCACCGATGCATAGTGGATGAGGGGGCATCCATGTGCATCATGTCTACCTTGGTTTGGCAGAAGCTTGGATCACCAATTCTACAATTGTCCTCCACAACTCTGCGGGATCATGATGGACATCCCACTAAAGCCCAAGAAATCCTCCCCCATGTCCCCATCACATTAGCCAGGAAGACAGTCCTAATTGACATCGAAGTCGTCGACGCTCAACTGGACTACAACCTCCTCCTCGAAAGGAGTTACAAGTACACCATGCTAGCCGTCGCGTCAACTGTCTTTTGCCTAATGATGTTCCCCCACGAAGGGAAGATTGTGACAGTTGACCAGCTCACCTACCATGATCCGCAAGGGTTAATAGAACCTACCAATATTATCCCTACCATGACCACCATTGAGCCGCAAGGGGTGACTGCACATCCTAATGTCATCCCTGCAACCAACACTGTGGTTGAAAACACACCATCCTCCCCACCATTGAATGTGGGCCCTTTGTTGTTTATCGATCCCACCATGACAGCTCCTTTCCTTTTGGTGTCACCACCATCGACACAAAAGAAAACTACGGACTTGTGCATGGTCTCATCTAGCACCACTGCACCCAAATAGCAACCGCAGCCGTAGCCCCAACCACAACCACAACATTGTCCACAGCTGCAACACCTATAGCAGCAGCATTATGCGTAGCCGCAACCACAACCTCACCCTCACATGCAACTAGCAGGGAGTTATCTGGGCTCATCTCCAGTCCATACAATTCCCTTTCTCTTTCCCCCACCTGATGTCATGAGCAAGCCGATCATGGTCACCTTAATCCTACCCAACTTTACATTGGGGATCCTAGTGTGGTATCTTGATCCACCAGCTCAACCAGCAATGCCCCATGTTGTGTTAACCCTAGTCCAACCTATTATAGTTGAGTCTCACCCTCCACCTAGTCCGCACAAGCCAACCACTACACTCACACCTACACCACCCCAACCCAAAAGGGCTAGGGGTAAAAACACCAAAGCCACCCCATAACCATGACAAGTTCCACCTTGTGTCATCTTTGAACAACAGGGCCATCCAACTCAGAATTTCCCTGAAATCCCAGTGATCCATGCACATCTGGATGCCATGGATACGAATGAAAACATCCCCTTGGTTGAACTCCCAACCACGCCAGTAGTCAGGAACAAGGCATTGAGAACAAACCATGCTTGCGCCCTTTGCGGCTTGTATGGACATTACTCTCACCATTGCCAAGACTTACCCAAATTTTGAATGGCTCTCGCTAACCTCTGTCACCATTCCCTTGAATCTGAGATCACCTTGATTGAAGAAGTTCACCAACCACTTCCTTCTTCAGACACCATGTCCATTTACATGATGTCCAGTTAAACTAACCTGCTTGTCTCCACCATCACTAATGTTCCATCAAACCTATCTCTTCCATTGTTTCCGCAGCCACAGCCACAGCCTCAGTTGCAACCTCAACCTCAATTACCAAGGAAAAAATGGGGTTCATTCCCAATCAACATTATCCTTTTTATTTTTATTTTCCTTTTCTTTTTCCTACCATCTAGGATCGTGAGTAAGTCTACCTTGGCAACCCTCCATCTACAGGATTTCACACTAGGAGATCCTCTGTGGTACCTTGAACCACCTACCATACCTCTGAGGCCCCAGGATGTGTTGACTCATGTCTAGCCAATTGAGATGATGTTGCACCTACCACCAGGTCCATCAAATACTCCTCCTGTCTCCAGGCTTGCCCCTCTTCCTTTAACAAAGACTAGGGGCAAGGCCACAAAAACCATAACCAATACCATTTACATGATCTCTAGCACCAGTTTCCCTTTCGTCTTGTTGGTTGTAGAAGATCCACCTGATCTATCACGGCACCACTTACGCGATGACGGAGAGATCTGTAATACCGCCTTTGGTTTTACCCCATTCCCTTTAAACCATAGTATGGAATCGGTTCTTCCCATAAAAGACCATATTCCATCACCTTGCCTTGCCAATGACCTTTGTCTTGGCAAGGTGGCACACCTCTTCATTGACTCTAATGGACAACTCTTGGAAAACCCCCGCAATAGGCTCTACCTCAAGATATTTTATTCTTAACATCACCAATGAGTCGCTTCATTTTATTTTCTTGTTTTTCAACATTTTTTAGCATAAGTTAGGGCAGCACCGTTAGCTGCTAGTCCAAATTCACCCAGAACCGGTTCGAGACACCTCTCACACCTCCAGTCTCAAATTTATATCCATTTTTGAGACCATCATCTCATGTTTAATAAACTAATTTCGAGACCATTTCCCACAAGTCACCTTGATTTACGAGCCATGACATGACGATGCAAGTGTCCATGAACCTGTACTTGTATCACACTTCCCGACCGCTACTCATACGAGCGATCGGGCCGCCGCCCGTTAAGGACTATAATTTTACTTTTATTTTTTGTATTTATAATTGTCTTTTTTCACTGCAGCTTATGCGGACATCTGGACCATCATCCACAAAACCCTTTATTTTTCTTCCATGTATTTGGCATATAAGTGTCCTTGGGCCACCACCCGTTAAGGACTGTAATTTTAACTTTTATTTTGTATTTTTAACACATAGATTGTCTTTTCTTTTTACCGCACCTTACGCGGACCTCTGGACCACTGTCCACAAAATGATTTCTTTTCTTGCACGTATTTGGCATATAAGTGCCCCCAAACTTTCACTCACATCGCATGTATTCAATTTCATCCACCACAACACACACACATGCTCTCCTGACCTCTGTCCGAGAGCCACCTCGGTTTGCTTGCCTCTACTGCACTGACTCGTGAGCCTTTGCCGTGATATATCCCATGCATGTATTGGTATGTTTGAGAGCCTTCTACTATGTTTGAGAGCCTTCTAATCCATCCATACTACGTAGATGACCTTTGGACCTGTGTCCACCGTCCCAACATGGGGCACCGCTCGTGCCACTGCATTCGGTTGACCACACGGGATTTTTGTTTAAGCTCTTTTCTCACTCCTTAAAACAATGAAAATATAGCCAAGTGCAGCTGCTTCCTTTCCCACTCACTAAAGTATAGGAAAGGGCGTCTACATCGTCGCATTTACTTCCTTTTGCGGACCATGTAGACCATCAATTGAAAAGGACCTCCTTGGCACACTCAAGCCAAGACCGTTCCCCTCTGCATACTTTTATGCTTTCTCGGGCAGAGGGGCCGCACTTTATGAAAAATCTCACCACCGGTAGTCTTTAAGCTCTTTTCCAGTCGTCTCATCAAGAAAATATTGTCGAGCAAACTTGGTTTTGTTCATGCTCGTAAAAGTATTTGAATGACTGTCAAGGCAGTATAGGTTTAACCTTTTCCGGCCTGATTGGACTACCAACGGTAAAGAAGTCTCTCATCCCCTATAGGATGGGTGAGCTCTCCTATGTATACTTTTATCCTTTTTCAGGCATAGGAGACTACCAACGAAAAAAATCCCCCACTGATGTCTTCTTTGTGCTTTCAGACTCTCTAAAATCGAAAGCATCATCGAGCATTTACTTTCTCGGGCTCACCAAAAGTCCACGAGATCGTACCATAATAGTGTCCCTAGACACCACCCCACAGTAAACAGTTGGCAGCATTCCCACATTGGGTCGCCTTTGTTTAGAGTACTCTGCAATGTGTCTTCCTTGGATCCCATCAGTATCAAAAGTTTCCACCTCCTCCATGTATTTCCCATCTACAGTGACATTCCTGGTATTACAGCTATGATCCCATTCCCTTGATTCAGTTTCATTTGTTTCCTAGTCTGCCTTGCCATCATACTCTAAACAAAGGAATTTTGAGTCTCCCACACTCCCCCTACCCCTGTTCAGTTCTTTCCCTCCCCCTCCCCTCCCCATTCAGTGAGTCAGTCCGCAGATTGCTTCACATCTTTCAGTTATCTCCCTCACGCTCCTAGTCAAGGAAACATCGTTTCCTTGACTAGGGGCAAGTCTCCCTCTATCGACGCCAACACACATATTCCAGAGGATAGACCCAAAGGTCCCTGTACCTTGGTTTCATTAACCTCATTGATGAGTTCCTTGGACCACTTGAGAGGAGTCCTTAGTGCCTCTCGGGATGGTTGTTTCTCACGTTCTCGACTTCAACTCCATCATCACACCATTGAGATTCGTACAGGGTTTGTTCCACACAGTACTTGTTCGAAGACCACGGATGTCACCCGACTCTAGCACATTGGTGAGTACACTTGAGGGACCTAAACAAGTTATGTCCCTTGTGATTTTTGAGTTGTTTTAGAGACAATGACCTGAAGCCCCAGCAGTGCTTCGATATACCTTTATGATTGATGCAGCATACTTGTACCACAGAGACTCTGACTCTCAATCAGCGAGTCCACACAGCTATGTACCATATCCAGCAGACCATTAGTCATGAAGATATAGCATTCCATGAGAATTCCATGGGTCCAATGTACCAGATCAGTATTGTATTTAGCCTCACATGGAGGCAACCAGCATTGTAACATCAGTTGTATACGATCGGTTCTTGTATTGTAGAGCATAGATCAAATTATTCTTTTGACATTGTCATGAGCATGGGGATTCCCACCTCGTCCATATACATGTCACACATTTATTGTATCTCACCCATTGATGGGAACCAGATTAATACAAAAACCAAAAGCCACTATGCCCCAACCCCGGAAGCACCACCTCTACACAACAAGTCCTATGATGTACGTTGTCCATACGTTGAGCTCCTGCCCTCACACATCAGGAGGAAATCTGTTAACCCAAAAATCCCCCACATAGCTCTCAATGGCCTACACCACCTAAGGACACCATCTCACAACACTCATTTCACTCCATAAGACCTTCCATTTGACCCCCACACCTCCAAAAGAGCCCAAGGATGAAGAAAAGGGCTAAAAACCCCAAAAAGGAGCCCAAAATAGCCCCCTAGGAGCTAAAGCCCTCAAAAGGGGGCTAAAACCCTAAAAGGGGCTAAAGTTAGGGTGGAAGGAGCTAAAGGCCCAAAAAAGGGGCTAAATCCCTGACCAAGGGCTTAAAACCCTAAAATCCCTTGGAAAAACTATAAAAGGAGGGTGGGGGGTCCCTCTCAAAACAGTTCTCCCTTGCCTATTTTTATGCTACCCGTAGATGCTTTGAGACCTTTTCCTCTCAAACCACCCACATTCCCTCTCCTCCACATCCATTCCCATTTGAGCCATTGCTCCCAAACCAAGAGAGAGAGGCTTCGAGGAGCTAGGGCATGGTGGCCCATTACCCACTAAGAGAAGGTATATTTGTGTTTTTTGTGTTTGCTTCTTAGCTATTTAGATTGCTTTGAATTCTAACCATTGTTTCTTGTAGGTTTTGTTTAACATTGTTTGCAGGTTTCTCCATTGTAGCTTAGGTTTGTTTTGCAGGGTTTAAGGAGGAAAAACCCTAACCTGTTTTCTGCAGAGGAGTTCACAAAGCTTCCACTTCTTCTTTCTGCTCTTACTTATGATTTAGTTTAGTTCTGGTTTCTGTCACTAGATTAGATTAGTTTAATTTATTGTTCTATTTACTTGCATTTCCATTTCATTTTTCCTATTTTCCAACAGTAGGAACCTACCCTTGTGCCCTATAGGCACAAGGGAGTCATTCCTGCTCCTACAGTGAGGGGAAATCCTCACTACACCTACTATATTGTTGCAGACCACACCGTTGAATACTTTCCACAAGTGATTGCGAAGTGGAAAGAAATAAATGTTCCACCACCCCAAAACTAGAACCAGAACCAGAATGCAAATTAGAATGTGAACCAGCCAGTGAATCCACCACCAAACCATAACCAAGGACCAACAGTTGCGAAGATCTTAGCAGGACCTAGAGTTCAAACTGTTGATGTTGTTGTTATTACTCATAGAGGTGTGACAAGAGGGGATGATGGCCTGATTCCACAAGTCTGGTTGGCTGGAAAGAAGAAGGTGCAATTTGATGTCAACACTGAGAAGGATATGTTGTTTGAAGCACGTGATGTCATTAGAATAGATCCAAGTAAGTTTCCTATTTATGAAATGCCACATGTTCTTTATTCCACTTTGGTAGTAGGAACATCGCGACAGCATGGTACCTTCCAAAACTTATTTGAATGTTTCCCATCACTAATAAAAGATCCTAATGCTCTCATCAATATCACGAGTCGATTTCATTGACCAAAGAAGAGGCAGAAGGAGTCTGCTGTGAACTCCCTACACAAGAAGAAAACTTGGAAAGAAAAGAGAATGAATATCCATATTGGGGATTACGAGGTAGATTTAGTTATTCTGGATCTAGGATCAAATGTCAACATTCTGATGAAATAGACATGGGAAAATATGGGGAAACCATAGTTAGTGCAGTCCCTCATACAACTACAATTGGCTAACCAAATTAGAGTGACATCGATTGGGAGAGTATCGTGTATAGCTGTGGAAGTTGAAGGAAAGAGGACTTACAAGGACTCCTAAGTTATCGAGATTGTTGACGAATGAAGCTCATATCCCACAATGTTGGGGATTGGATGGGATAATGACAGCTTAGTAGTGATCAACTTTAAGAAGCATGTGATGACTTTCGAGAACTACGATATCAGATTCATAACCTCGATGGATTGAAAATGAAGGAAGAAGGTATGTTGAACTAGTTAAGGAAGAAGTTGTAGGGGGATGGTATCATGTGTACAATATGTCAGAAGACTATTTCCACCCTACTACTGATGGGAAGTTGGGGTGGCCAATATCTAGCTTCTCATCATCAAATTTGGATGATGCCTTGGAGAATTATCAAAATAAGATGCATGAAGTATCCATTCAGAAGTGTGGCAAGATTACTCAATCACTACGACATGCCGCAACAGAGATTGTTCAGTTACCAACCTATGAGGGACTACTTGATTTACCTTATTTTCAGGTTTAGTTTGAAGATAGGGTGTCAGAACCATAGAGGTTATTGTTGTTGGATGAATCATTGAAGTCTACTCCATCACGGTGGTGGGAAACACGCAAAAAATTGATCAATGGGTGGTCGCTATGTCGTCGGTTGATGGAATCTCTCTTTGGTAGAACTGAACAGTATCAAGCTGAGAAGTATGATGGACATAATGATCCTAATGATCATTTGTTGCATGTTATACCATGTGGGTGTCTTGACTGAAGAATGAGTGGGTACATGCTTTTTTGCACACATTGGACGAACTGCCGCGACAGTGGTATGTATCAGCCAAACTTCATAGAGAGATTACAACATGGGAAGAGTTGTTAGTTTGTTTCAGTCACACCTTCAGTTTTATGGATGTTGATCCCATGATTCATAGTGCACTACAACATATCCATGACATTGTGTTGAAGGTAGTTCCATTCACATATCCCGTGGACCCGCGTGAAGCACCAATGATGCAGTCGATGATTGAGTGCTACAATCTGATAACAGGGCCTACATATGAAGATGAGCAGTGAAACATCAATATTCCATAATATAAAGGAAGTTGGGATATCACAGCACTAGAAATGCAGACAGATGGAGTTAATCAGCCATTGAATATTCGAAAGGTCAATATTGGAAAAAGGGAGGAACCAAAATTCACAAATATTGGAGACTATTGGGATGAGGAAACCATGGCGAAGATCACTAATCTGTTGCATGAATTTCAAGACTTGTTTCCAATGAAGGTTTCCAAAATGAAGGGGACCTTAGGAGATCTGGGAGAAATGAAAACCCCATTGAATCCATATGTAAATCCTATAAAGCAGCGGTCATATCACCTGAATCTATGATACAAGGAGAGAGTAAAGGATGAACTCGACAAGATGATGAATGTTGGAATAATAGAACCAGTTGAAGAATCAAAGTGGATCAGTCCTATCATGGGTGGTTCAAGGTAAGAAGAAAAGAGAGGTTCAAGCCTGTGTTGATCTTAGGAAGTTGAGTGACACGTTCGTTCATGATCTATTTCCAATGTAATTTACTGACAAAGTATTGGAAGGAGTGGGAGGTCAAGAGATCTATTCGTTCACGGATGGATTTTCTGGCTATCATCAAATCAAGATCATGAAAGAATATTCACATAAGACAACTTTTGTTATGGAATGGGGATGTTTTCAGTACATGGTGATGCCATTTGGACTCAAGAATGTGCCTGCAATATTATTCAAGATCATAGTCATTGTGTTCAAGGATTTTATCCATAATTTTTTGGCAGTATACATGGATGAATGGATGATGTATGGGTTGGTAAAGGATCATCTTGAAAATCTATGACTGATGTTGGAGCAGTGTCAACAACATCAAATTGTGCTAAATTCAAAGAATTGCATATTTTGTCCACCTTTCAGGATGTTTCTAGGCCACATTGTCTGTAAGGAATGATTGCTTGTCAATCCTTTTAAGATTGTGCGTATTCTTAACTTAACACCACCCACGAATGTGAATCAACTTAGAGTGTCATTAGGCCATATAGGATATTATCGCAAGTTCATCAGAGGATATGTCATGATCACAACACCTATGGAAAAATTTTCGAAGAAGGATGCGCAGTTTGAATGGAGTCATGAGTGTCAAGGAAGCTTCGACACATTAAAGACAAAGATGGCTACAACACCAATATTGGTTTTTCTAGATTGGACAAAGGAATTCCATTATCATGTTGATGTGTAATCAATCCCGCTGGAAGTATTGTTGGTGCAACCAAGTGAAGGAGATATTGATCACCTGATTTATTTTTCCAATCAAAACTTGTTATCTGTGGATAAGCATTATACCACGATGGATAGAGAAGGGTTGGAAAGGGCCTATGCATTGTAGAAGTTTTGACACTATATGTTGGGAGGTCACTTCAAGATTTTCACCGATCATGTAACACCTTGGTTTTAACCCCATGGTATTTAATTACATATGATGTAAATATTGTATTAAATCATGGTGTGGAGCTCAAGGAAAAGGCCTAACCATGCTTTTAGTGTTTTATGTTTTGGCGATTAAAATCGATGTCGATGGTTTATGTGCTAGCCAGGCACAATGTGTTTTGAGACATCATGTAAAATGCAAATTAATAAAAATACCACAACTAGCTATGCACTACAATGTTAAATATATGGGGGCATTATTTCACAAGGAATAGGGAGGGGGGAATAATCAAACCCTTGAGCCAATGGGGAAAATCCAATGTCTAAGGGAAAACCCACAAAGTGGTCAACTAACCTTTTGGTCTTTTATGCCCACTCATCTAAAGTTGGTGCAGGAAGTTATTGCCTTGGTATGGGAGAGGTATGGAGGTCAAATTCGAATTTAAGAAGTCACCCATTTTTGGAAAGTGTGTTTTGGCTTCTTGGGAAAGTAAATGCTTGGAAATTCCTTCCCAAGCCATTATTCACCCATGTGTTTTCTTCCTCATGCAGTTGGAGATAGCTGGAGCATTCTCCCTCATGTTTTTGTTGTTTTCTTAATTTTTCCCATAGGTGGGAATTCGATTGCTGAATGCTCAGTGGCTGGGATCCTCCCTTGGCATTTTTGTTTCGGTTTTCCTCATCACCAGGGCTGGGAAATCTTGTTTTTGTTTTGTTGAGTGAATATGTAGCAGCGATTCACGTTTTGGGGGTTTCAAGAGGTCATTTTTGGTATTCCTCGTACAGCTGAGATGGCTAGGAATTTTCCCCTCATGATTTATGTTGTTTCCTCATTGTTCTATGACCATAAATTCATTTTGTGTTTCTTTGTGGTTAGGGAGCCAAGATATCCTAATTTGGGTGTGAATGATGGTCGTTTTTGCTCCAGCAATGCTTAGGGATGTTTTCTGAGTTTAGATTTTGATTTGGGTTTTTTGTGGTTGCTGAATTGCCTCCATATTGCACAAGAACATTTCCTGAAAACATATTTTCTCTTGCAGGTTTTTTTCCCCTCAGCCATTTTGTTTTGGTTGCCCATAAATTTTTTTCTATATATTTATATTTACACTGCATCTGTTTATGTATCTTATTATCAATGCATTTTATTTATTATCGTATTTATTATATGTCCATGGGCTATTTTTCCTATTTGACAACAACAGTGTGTAGATCGCGTCCTCTCCATCATCGGGATGAGGGGTGTGGGTGTGACAGTGTGGTATCAGAGCTCATGTTGCAGCTTTGGGCCTCAATGCACCATGAAGAGAAGTTTACAAAGGCTAGAATCAACCTCTGTGTTCAGTAGGGAGAAGCTGACAGATACAAGAATTCTATAAAAAAATCTATGTGTGAAAATTCTCCCTTATTGACTGAGAAAGATGAAGTGAGCCGATACGTTAGATGCGTTGCCAAGAGTCGAGCTGATAGTAGAGGCTAGGTTTCCAAGAGTCGAGCCGGCACTGATCGTGGCCGAGGCATATCAGGGTATTCGGTAGTATTTCGCTGACTACGTCAGTGAGAAGTGACGATGGAAGTTGATGCACTGAAGAGGAGGTGTTGGTGAGAAGAATCGGACAAAGTCGAGCCAATTTGTCGGCTATATTGTTTGGTTTTCCCTGACACAGTGAACAAAGCCAAGGAAAGAAAGAAAATTTTTGAAAAGAATTCTAAGTATGGAATCGAAAAATTTTGGTGAAATTGGCCACAACGTCGGCTGAGCACATCAGAAGACTTTGGATATTTGAGTCGGTGCGTGCCGAGTGGAAGTTGGGAATCGAGCCGATGCATATCGGGTGGAAGTTGGGAATCCAACCAATGCGTGTCGAGTGGAAGTTGGGGTTCCAGCTGATGCATGTTGGTTGGGTTGAGTAGATGGGAAGGAAAAGAAAAAAAAAATTAAGTGTGGAAAAATCAGCAAAAATCGAAGAATTTTGCTAATATGTCGGCTGAGTTTCGCCGACGCACATCGGGAAAATTTGGGAGTTTCACTCACAATGCGTCAGGTGGAAAGTCAAAAAATTTCCGCAACATCAAAAGGCTTGGTTGGGAGAACTCAAAAAAATTTCTACTACGCTGGAAGGCTCGGCAAGTTGTTGAGTGGAAGAAACTTCATAATATTTATGCGATGGCAGCAGTTTTGGCAAGTTTCCAATCGGAAGAAAGTTGGACATTTTTCAGCTACGGTGAAAGGCCCATAGCAGGTTAAATTCTAAAACTTTTTCGATACATTGGCGGATGAAAGTCGAAACAGGGACTTTTGGTAGCTTTTTAGTGAGATCTATAAGGGCCAGAAAGATGGGAAAATGGTAGCGTGTTTAAGAGCCAGATTGCGTGAAATCAAAATATTTACAAAAAAAATGAGTGGCGATGCCCTCAAGAATCCCCTTGAGACAGTCGATTGAAGATGAAAGAAGATAAATGAAGAAAAAGAAATGTACAAGGACATTTCTATAAAGTAGAATCAAATTTGTATTCTGATGGAGAGGAAGTCACCTTGGAAGAAGAAATCATGAAATCAGAACATCATTTTGTTATGAATGAAGGGACACAATATGAAGATGGTATTGAAGCACATCTACATGGTGTATCTATGCAGGTTGTGAAGCATAGGATGGATGTTTAAGCAAATAAATAATTGGGCCATTTACAAGGGAATATGTTCACTATTGTGAAGCTGAAACTATGGGTCAGGAAGTAGCGATCATTCCTAAAATTTGTACAGTGTTAGAAGACCACTAGGCAGGTCATAACTCAACTGTGGTGGAAGTTGAGGGTGAGATTGTTGAACAGACTGTTTCTATTTTTATTGACCCTGGATCCACTCACACCTATATCACCCCTAGACTTGTCGATATTTTCACTTTGAAAAATTCAAAGTATAAATGATCATGGTTAGTCCAACTAGCCACTCGAACCCGGAAGAAATTCAGTAAGGTGGTAAGAAATTCCCATTGGTCATGAATGGGTTACTCACTTGGGTAGATCTAAATGTTCTACCACTTGGATCCTATGATATACTCATTGGAATCGATTGGTCAAAAGCACATAGAGAAAATATTGACTGTTACAACAAGACTTTTGAGCTTGAATGAAGAAGGAAACCTGAGGGTTGTGAAAGGATTTCCAAAAAGTGATCTCTGGAAGGAAGTCTTCAAAAATACAATTGAAGAAGTTCTATGGGAAATGTTGCAGAGTGTATGTAGCTCATATTTTGGAGGCAGCAGAGAATGATACTCCTAGGTTGGAGGGATGTCATGTGTTGTAGGAATTCAGGGATGTTTTTTCTGATAAAGTTCCAGGGCTTCCTCCAAAGAGGGACATTAATTTTACCTTTGACCTTGTGCCAATTAAAGCACCAGTGTCCAAGACACCCTACAGGATGAGTACACTAGAAATGCTATAGTTGAAGATGCATTTTCAAGAATTATGGGAAAAGAGTTATGTCAGGCCGAGTTTGTCCCTGTGGGGAGCACCAGTTTGGTTGAGAAAGAGAAGGATGATATACTTTGATCATGTATTGGTTCAGGCAGTGAACAAGGTCATTATGAAGAACAAGTATCGTTTGCCTAGGATCGATGACCTCTTTGATCAAGTGAGAATATAAAAAGGTGTTTTCCAACCTTGACTTGGGGTCTAGTGACCATTAGGTAAGAGTCAAGGATGAATATATTCATAGGACAACCTTCGGAGCAAGGTATGGATCTTATGAGGTTGTAGTGGCATCATTTGGTTTCACAAATGCACTAGCTACATCTATGTGCCTCGTGAATAATGTTTCCAGTAAGTATCTGGATAGGTTTGTTCTTTTTTTCTTTGATGGAATTCTTATTTATTCTGAGAATGAGGAAGAACATGTGGAATATTTGAGTCTGACTTTGAAATTGTTGAAGAAGAATAAGTTGTATGCAAGTTTGAGCAAATGTGACTTCTATAAAGATATAATTCATCATTTGGGTCACATTATCTCAGATAGAGGAATATATGTAGACCCTAAAAAGATGGAGGCCATGATGATTTGACCTGCTCCAACAAAGTTAATAGATGTAAGATCTTTTGTGGGACTTGTGGGGCATTACAAGAAGTTCACTGAAGAAGATTTTGCAAGCAAAGTTGAGTCTATGTATAGGCCGAGGAAGCATGCATGTGAACTTGTAGTTCCATGAGGAAATGGCACATGTGTGTATGGGAATACACACGAGGAATTCCTGAAGACTTGGGTAGAATGACCTGAGCAGAGAAGTATGGTTGTTCCCACTGAAACCCAGGGCAGGAAGCTACCATGTTCCATGATGGAGAACAGATTTTGAAAATTCAGATTGCGAGTTTTTCTGTTGATTATGGGAGACTGTGATCTCCTATGATGGTTTTGATTCGTGATAGCAATGGATAAGCTTGTTTTGCATTGCTTGATGTTTGAATTGTTTGTTGCTAACTATGACTTTTTGGATGGTTTAAAATTGTGTCAGGATGACATGGTGTATGTGGATGTCCAGGTTTTGGGTAGCATGTGTAAGTAAGGGATAAGTACTCCCACTTGAAAAATCCAAACAATATGAGGATGGCCTCATGGTTGAAAAAATCTAATTTCTGTAGGAAGCAGAATTGTGAACTCAAATTTTTATTTGAGTATCAATGTTACTGATTGGTTGATATTTGGGAAACCATGTATGCATGAAATAGATTTGAAAATCTATGATTAAATTTTATGATTACATATCATGTAAACTACATACTTGTATGTAACGCAGGTGAGATAATGAAAGTACGCCCTTGGAGTACATATCTTCTTAGAGGGGTGTGTATGGGATATAGAGCTCCTTGGAAGGATGTATTGGGTGTACATGGCTCCTCGGAAGGATGTACCTGGCTACATAGATTCTCAGAGGAATGTGTTTGGAATAGGTTTGAAAACCTATAATTGCAATTATTTTTATAATGACATATCATATGAATTGCATGCTTGTATGTAACACAGCAGAGATGATGAAAATATTTACTTGATGTATCCTCGAAGGGATGTACGAGGTGCACATAGCTTCTCAAAGGGATGTGTTTGGAATAGGTTTGGAAACCTATGATTGAAATTTTATAATGGAATCTAATGTAAACTACATGTCTATATGTAATGCAAGTGAGATGATGAAGACATGTATAGGGAGTACATGTCTCCTCTGGATGGATGTACTTGGGTACATAGATTCTCCCTCCTTCTAGCTAAGCACCGATATGCATCACTGGGGACGCCTAGGATGTAAGAAATCTGGTTAGATTTCTTTCTGCACACATTCACATAGTAAGGGGATTGTCACAAGAGTGGGGGATTCATAAAGAGAATAACCCCTAGGTATTATGATGTCTAGAAAGTAAGCACCTGAGCATTGGTAAGAACTTGGAGAAGGTGTTGGGCCCTTAAGCCAGAGCCGTCACTAAGTACAAAGGAGGTGTTGGGCTCTGAAGTGGGGCTGATCGGATCTCGATTGAGAGATGCTATACAAATAAGTATTGGATTACTTGGCAAATCCTAGTTGAATTTTTGTAATTACACATGTGCATAATGATTTAGATAATATTTTTTTTTTTAAATCTTGTTAAGAAATAAATCTTGCGAAACTGAATCTAACATGTGAATTAATCTGTTATGGTTCCTGGAAAGGAAGCACCTGAGCATTGGTAAGCACTTGGAAAAGGTGCTAGGTTGTAAGCTAGAGCTTCCATTGAGCACCCAAGGAGGTGTTAGGCTCTGAAGCGGGGTTGACAAGATCTCGGTTGAGAGATGTTATGCAAATAAGTATTTGGTTTACTTATAAAACTTTTGTTTTTGTTGATTTTCTGTAAATATACATGAGCATATGACCCCACCATGATTTTGAAAATCTTCTTATAGATTACATCCTTTAGGAATGAATCTGACGTGTGAATTAAATCCATTGTGGTGTTCGAAAAGGAAGCACCTGATCTTGGTAAGCACCTAGAGGAGGTGCAGGCTCTTGAACAGAACTACCATTGAAGCACCCGAAGAGGTGTTGGGTTTAAGAACAGAGCTGTTAGACCTCGGTAAAGAGGTATTTTCAGGTGATCTGAGGCTTACAAAAATTTGGCTTCCCTTTAATGCACACCCAGGTGTGGGGTGGGGCATGGTTGTGAGTGCCATGGTTGTATAAAGCTCAGTCGGACACTTGTGGAACCAAAAGAAGATACTTATGAATATGAGTATTTGGTTCACTTGGAAACTTTTGTTTATTTTATGTCAATATACATGTGCATGTGATTCATCTATGATTTTGGAAAAATATTATGAATATTAACATGGGAATTGAATCATTGCTTGGGGCTTGAGCATAGGTATTGCTGGTCACCAAAGACATTGGAAATGTTCCAAGATCAGGAGAAGGATTCTCCA
The DNA here is from genome assembly GCA_001517045.1 of Pseudotsuga menziesii. NCBI lineage: Eukaryota > Viridiplantae > Streptophyta > Pinopsida > Pinales > Pinaceae > Pseudotsuga > Pseudotsuga menziesii. The sequence goes on along the minus strand of LPNX010547122.1, from coordinate 200,717 downwards.
AGACCAGAAAAGGCTCTTGTTGTGTGTGCTAATGCATGCAAGCAAGAACTTGGAAGAGTTCCAGACCATTCCATTCGACAGATAAAGGTGCAGAGGAATCACTGTGATCCTAAAGAGCCTATGTGGGAGCTAGAGGATGCCATATGATTGGCACATCCATTTTGTTCAATTTTACAAAGCACTGAGGGCAGTGCCAGTGTAACATTTGGTTAAATTTTGTAAAGCTCTGAGGACATTGCTATTGAAGGGGGAGGGGAATGTAATACCCTAGTTTTGACCCCATGGTATTGAATTGCATGTGATGTAAATACTGTATTAAATCATGGTGTGGAGTTCAAGGAAAAGGCCCCACCATGGTTTAAGTGTTTTATGTTTCGGCAATTAAAATCGATGCTGATGGTTTATGTGCTAGTCAGGCACAATGTGTTTTGAGACATCATGTAAAATGCAAATTAAAAAAAATACCACAACTAGCTATGCATCACAATGTTAAAGAGATGGGGGCATGATTTCACAAGGAATAGGGAGGGGGAAATAATCAAACCCTTGAGCCAATGGGGAAAATCCAATGTCTAAGGGGAAACCCACAAAGTGGTCAACTACCCTTTTTGTCTTTTATGCCCAATCATCTAAAGTTGGTGGAGGAAGTTATTGCCTTGGGATGGGAGAGGTATGGAGGTCAAATTTGAATTTAGGAAGTCACTCATTTTTGAAAAGTGTGTTTTGGCTTCTTGGGCAAGTAAATGCTTGGAAATGCCTTCCCAAGCCATTATTCACCCATGTATTTTCTTCCTCATGCAGTTGGAGATAGTTGGGGCATTCTCCCTCATGTTTTTGTTGTTTTCTTCATTTTTCCCATGGCTGGGAATTCAATTGGGCAATGCTCAGTGGCTGGGATCCTCCCTTGTATTTTTTGTTGTGGTTTTTCTCATCGCCAAGGCTGGGAAATCTTGTTTTTTTTTTGTTGAGTGAATATGCAGCAATGATTCACATTTTGGGGTTTTCAAGAGATCATTTTTTGGTCTTCCTCACATAGCTGAGATGGTTGGGCATTTTCCCCTCATGATTTATGTTGTTTCCTCATTGTTCCATGCCCATAAAAAAAAATTTGTGTTTCTCCATGGTTAGGGAGCCAAGATATACCGATTTGGGTGTGAATGATGGTCTTTTTTGCTCTGGAAATGCTCAGGGACGTTTTTTGAGTTCAGATTTTGATTTTGGGGGTTTGTGGTGGGAAAATTGCCTCCATATTGCACAAGAATGTTTCCTAAAAATGTATTTTCTCTTGCAAAGTTGTTTTGCCCTCGGCCATTTCATTTTGGTTGCCCATAAATGGTTTACTAATGTCCAGCAGTTGTGTGTGGTTGTGTTTTGATTAATTGGTTGACTGTGTGTTTGATGAAAAATGTTTTCTTGGCTGAGTAAGTCCAAGAGACCCATCTGTTAGAGGCTATGACAGTGTTTGGGTGTGATCGTTGGCTTGGCTGAGTAAGTCCAAGGAACCCTTATGCTATTGGCTTGTTTCCCTAGTATCCAGATAAACCCAAATGTATTTTTGGCTTGGTTGGGTTTCTATATGTATTGGCTATGTGTATGAGCCTAGTGTTCCTTAGTTCCTTATGGAATCATGCCCATATTAGGGGTGGCAGTGATGCTGAGAGATTCATGAGCACACTATCCTGTGGTTCGGTGGAACGTTGCAGTGACGTAGCTAGTTGCAGGACAGCGCAATTATAATATAAGTATTTACTTACCTTTGCATCGGTATTTTTTTCCTGAATTGATATGAACATATTGAATGCTTAAATGCATGTGTTTTGCTTCCGCTATGTATTTATATTTACAATGCATCTGTTTATGTATCTTATTATCAATGCATTTTATTTATTATCATTTTTATTATATGTACATCAGCTATTTTTCTTGTTTGACAGTAGCAGTGTGTAGGTCATGTCCTCTCCATCGTCAGGATGAGAGGTGGGGACATGACAGATCACTTTACATTGAAATACCTAGTGAATAAACCTATTTGGGGGGGGATATATGTCGTTGGCTACTCCTCTTCCAAGAGTTCGATTTGTAGATTATTGTGAATCCAGGTCGCTTGAATGCAGGACCTGGACATTTGTCATGAATTGAGACAGGTGAAGAATCGACGAGCATTGAGGATGGGTTACCTAATGTGCAACTATTCCAGGTTGGAATGGCTAACATCTACCAAATAGTTCAGGTTTTGGTGACAGCAACAACTGTGAAAGGGCTCACTACAAATCAAAAGAAGCAGCTGGTTGTTCAAGTCGCATATTTTCAGTTGATTGCTAGAGAACTCTATAAGATGGGACCTGACGAGATATTACAATGGTGTGTCCTAGCACATGAGCAAGAAAGGGTCTTGGTAGAACCACATGTAGGAGTTGCAGATGGACACTATGGAGGTAGCGCAACTATCAAGAAGGTACTCCACATAGGACTATGGTGGCCAACTCTCAATGGGGATGCGGAAGACTATGCGTGGACTTATGATGTTTGTCAAATAACTGGGAATCCATCACGAAGGGATGAGATTCCATTAGTACCCTAGGTAACGTTGCATCCATCTGATAAATGGGAAGTGGATTCTATGGGACCAATCAACCCACTAGGAAAGGGAACCGGTGCACTATATATCATTATAGTAACAGATTATTTGACAAGGTGGGGAGAAGCCACACTAGTTACATATTGCACTGCTACGACTGCGGCAAGGTTTCTATTTAACAATGTTGTCACTCGCTTTGGTTGTCCAAAGATCTTGATGAGCGATCAGGGGAGTCACTTCATCAATCACACCATCAGTGCACTGATAGAGGAATTCTAGATACAACATAAGAAAAGTACCCCTTATCATCCGCAAGCTAATGGGATAGTTGAAGCATTCAATAAGGTGTTGGATCATGCACTCACAAAGGTCTGCAATGCAAACTACGATGATTGGGATTTGAAGATTCCAGAAGTCTTATGGGATTATCGCACTACCTGCAAAAGGTTGACAAGGCAGGCACCATTTAAGGTTGTGTATGAGTAGGAGGCAGTCATGCCAATGGAATACATTATTCCAAGTTTGTGCATCACGGTACTGACAAGGATGGATGATGAAGAAGCATTGGAAGAATGCCTAATTTAGTTGGTGCAGCTAGAGAAAGACCACTTCATCGCATGCTTTTATCAGTGCATTGAGAAGGACCGATATAAAGCATGGCATGATAGACATATCAAGAAGAATCACTTTCAGCAAGGAGAACTAGTGTTAGTATATGACAGTAAGTTTGTGAAACATACAGGTAAGTTGCAAATGCATTGGTTGGGTTCTTATGTTATTAATTTCATTACCAAGGGAGGTGTGGTACAATTACAACAACTTAATGGTGCGATGTTTCCTAAGTTAGTGAATGGCAGCTGGCTGAATCCCAATAGAGAGGACCAGGTGCAAGGCGATGCTTGAGGCATTGCGTAGACTGAATAAAAAAATTTGTTTTTGCATGAAGTGGTAATAAGAAGGTTGGAACATTTGAAGAAAATGGTAGTGCGAGTAGATGTGTCAAGGTCGCAGCTAGGGAGAAATGTAGTGACATCCACAGGGAAGCAATAGAGTCAAATTAGGTAGTAAATACACTAATTAAACTAGTTATCTAGCGGTGTTGTTGGAAAAGACACACATTAATGGTGGATCCGATCATTGGATCAAGAGGATCGGCAGCCAATTTGGGTGATGAATGGTGGATTTGGTTGAAATGATTGAGATATATTTCACACGATTGATCCCACGCTATAAGAGTTGGAATACCAGCGTTTGAAGTCAACATTGTGAATATTAAGTTGCAGAGATTGGGTTGCAGAGAGTGGATTACAGAGCCAATATTGAAGCGCGGAGTTCAGTGAGATCAAGTTTCAAAGTGGAGTAAGGTTGAAGAGTGTAGTGACTGATCAGAGAGTGTTGTCGATCAATCAAGAATTATGCAGAGTGTTGTAGTTCCACATGATATTTCAAGTGGGAGTGCACGAGTATCACTAGTCATTAGTGTCCCAATTGAGGAAGAGGTATCCAGTATGCCAGTGGGCTCGTCACCCATCACGCAGAAGAAGAGGGGGGGAATCTTCCCTAATTCATCAACACAGAAGAAGAGGGGGGGAATATGCCCTAAGTCATTAATGTAGAAGAAGAGAAGCATGATAACCTCTACTAGAGCAGACGCAGAATCAGCTGAGGCCTCCATGGCGAGGGAAGGGGTGACCACGGTATACATCCCTGGATTTTTTCCACCATGCAAACGTGGTGCAAAGAAGTGAAAGACGACGAAGAACCAAAACTACCCTATCAAGATGCCAATGATACCAAAGGGAGTGAAATGTACATTCGACATTGTACCCTTCTTGGTCACAATGAGGTATGAGGACCACGATCTTCTAACATACACAGAGTGTACTACGGAACCATTTGAAAAATGGACAGGACAAGAAGGTGATCCAATGATGCGCACTTCGCATGAGTGGGCGATGGGATTGTAGCGATCGAGGCTTCTAGGACTCATTCATATGCTGCATTTTGGTCGATTGGTTGAGGCCAATGCATGTGCCAAACAATTGTTGGCATGTTTCCTTGGAGGTTACCTGTGGCCAGACTGGTTGGTGCCAGTCACTATGGAATTCATATCACAGATCATGGGGTTTCCTAAGAAAGGGCTTGATCTATCGCATTAATTCCATGACAAAGACAATTATAAGAAATTGGCAACCAAGCTCAAGACAAAATATGACCTGGAGTGTGACAGACATGCATACATCGTGGATAGCATCAATGATCAGGTTGTGCATATTGCATCCAAGATTCTGGTGATCAAGGTCGTACGTAAGAATAAACCTAACCAATGAACTTTAGGAGTAATTGCATGTGCTAAGTTGTGTGCCATGGGCATCCAAATGAATTGGTCGCTCTTTTTACTGAACCAGTTGACTGAGGATGCCCTGATTATGCAAGAGGGGAAGTGGCCATTCACATACAGTTGGTTATTGATATTGATTGTGTTAGTCACATGGATCGAGCCTACAGACTACCAAGGAATAGATGTTGCAGTCGCCCAAGTCTGCAAGGGCATGAGCTACCAGAACCTATAGCATCTTAGTGAACAAGACAAGTTGAAGGACTGCGTCGTATATTTTTGGTTTTATTGGGACGCATTGTAGGTTGCAACCATGAAGATTCCGTGGATCACAAAAGAAGCAGTAGAAAATTATTGACGAGTCATACGATTCGTAATTGGTTTGCATTCCATACATGTGCAAGCACGATGGGACCCAAAACAAAAATGGTTAGTGAAATGGTATAAGATAACTAATGATGAGTTGGACAATGTAGTGGCTGAGTTTCCTGTGGAGTGAAAAGTGCAGGTGAGTACGGAGGGGGTATCAGATGGCATAGAATGACATCCACTTGATGTGCCATTAGATCAGGTGTCAGTACATGACAGTGATTGGGAGTTGAGAGAGGCATTGTCGAGGACCCTGATCGATTCCAAGGAAGAAAGACAATATGAGGATAAAATCATGAAGAGAAGGAAAGAGCATGGAGAGGCCAGTAGCGTAGTACCAATGGTATCTAACCATGTGAACCACATCATTGCAGAAATCACAACGGCATAGACTATGCCTAAAACTCAATTGAGGCATGAGTCAACGAAGGGCTTTGCAGAGGTAAAGTCGCAAATCACATCTTTAATTAATGCAATTTTTGAAAGAGTACCAGAATAAAATATGGTACAGAGGATGACTAAGATCACTACGAGGCAGTGGGTCAGGATTGTGCCAATTTCACCATAGAAAGTAGAAACACAGAGTGAGGATGTTGATGCATCCTTGCAATAGTTTGAAACCATTAAAATGGATGTTAATGAGTTATCAATGCACACATTGGTGCAACTGCAGAATTTGGCTGCTCGGGAACTAGTCGACCGGGAGGAGATCATTGGAAATCATAGGAAAGACAAGTAGCAACAACAAAAGAGATAGAATATTTGAAGAAGAATCACAACAATTTGACTGTCGAAAAGGAATAGCTGTGGGATGACAGAGTCTGGTTAGAAAAGGCGGTGTTTGTCGCATGTCAGCAACTTCCAGAGATCATAGAAGACATGGATGTTGAATCCAAAGTGCGGAATCTAGGAGAGGTGATTACATCCTTCAAACATGACATTGAATAATTAAATGCGCTGGTGAACCTAGGCACACCGCAAGAGAAGGTTGTGGAGCACAAGAGCTCCATTGAAGACTTTGTGACACGGCTTGAGGAGATGGATAAAGAAGTCAAGCTCATTACTGATGCGACTACATATTTTTGGGTTAGTGTGGTCCAGGATGAACAATTGGAACACCTCAACATGCAACTAAGGGAAGCAAAGGCATGGTTGGCTACAATAAGGACATCGCTCAGAACGATGCCCCCAGTTGTGCAGGTAATGAAGGAAATGGAATTAAAGGAGTTGTAGCAATAAGTTACGAAGGAGAGGGAGAATCAATAGAGGTGCACAACTCATATTGAAGAGTTTTAGGACATTGGTGCACATCTATCGTTGAAAGCAGTTACTGCACTTCAAGTAGTGCAGGACGGCCGAAAATAGGTGAATGTGAGGATTGCTGAGCATCCACTAGAGAGGGAGTTTACAGAATGCATGGAAACTAGTGACAAGGTGAAGGAGCAAGTCAAATAACTCACACAAAAATATGAATACTTCAATATTAAAATCAACGAATACACAATTTCCAGTTGACGTGGCTTGAGCGAGAGCCACAAGATTGTGTTGGCGGCCCGGTGGTAGGCAGTTTTGACGAAGATAAGCTACGCTACACCAAGGGTGATGTGCAACATCGAAGATGATGCGCAAAGGAGAAATATGGTGTGCAAGGAGAGAAAGTCGACAAAGATTCAGCTTGGTCATAATTTTGTAGGATTTGGTCATTATTTTGTAGTTTTGGTTCAAATAGTTAGGAAGTTGATCTATGTGTACCATTTTGTAAAAGGTGCAAGCCTATAAATAGAGATAGGATCGTAATGTTGAGTTAATTATTGATAGATATTAGAGGAAATAGAAATTTTGGAAGATCATATATATCTTGGGAGAATCTAAATTTTGTTTGTTTTGTTGCAACTGCAAATATGTTTTGAGAACCTGTTTTGATGCGAAGTAATATGACATGACAAATTTTTTAAGGAAACATAGTGTTTTATCTCTTTATGTTTTCCTATTTTCCCTATGATGTGATGCGAATGAATTGATACCGTAGTATGGTGATTATTTCTGAATGATGTGATGTTTTTATGTTTTAAATCATGTTGTGTTGGTTGATCTATTTATAATTAATCATCTTGTTGCGATATGAGTGTGTTAATGTGATCCGATGATTGATGGTATGGATCTGCAATAAATTTATCCTTGTTTGGAACTCTAAAGTAATGATGCGATAGATAGACAGTATATGCACAAATCCTCCTTCTTACTGTGGAAACATGGTTATGTCAGTTCTCCCTCGAACATCTCGGGTGAGACCCCATCTGCTCCACAGGTGTTCCTAGACAGGGTAAAACCTGTCTAGGCTGGTGCTCAGGGAGATCGTTCAGTTAAGGGTGTCAACAGAGAGTGAACCCCTATTGACGGATTTGTGTCAACATGGATGCCAAAAAGAGAACTAAAAGAGATTCTAATCATAGGGTTTTATTATAGTGTCTCCATGTCAGTGGGGTGCAAAAACTATTGACGTTGTTAGACCTGATGTTGGTTATGTTAGTATTGGTCGATATGCCCCTAGTAAAAAAACATGGTATTATTTCCCTAATGGCTCAATTTATTGAAACATATGATCCTAACACCTATGTTGATGCTTAAGCATTACCTAAATGGGAGAATACTATGTCTGCCGAAATTTATTCCTTATTGAAGAATCAAATGTAACATCCCGGTTTTGAGCCCATGATATTGAAATTGTACATAACGTATATATTGTATTTAATCATGGTAAGGAGCTCAAGGAAAATACCATGCCATTGATTTGGTGTTTTGTGTATAGGTGATCAAGGTTGATACCTATGGTTACAGTGCTTATCAAGCACAATACATTTTGATGTTACCATGTAAATACACAATTTAATAAAAATACCATAGCTAGCTATGCATTGCAATGTGAAAGAGATGCGGGAATGATTTCATAAGGAATAGGGAGGGGAGTAAGTCAAACTCCTGATCCAATAGGGTGAGACTAGATTTCAATGGGGGAACCCATAAACTATCAACTACTTGTTTTCCACTACACTCAATCATTTATTTCTTCTAGAAGTTGGTTGAGGTAGTTAATGCCTTGGGCAGAGCAGGGAATGGTAGCTTGATTTTCATGACTAAGTAGGCCTGCAACCTGTAGAACCCGTATTCTTTCTTATGGGGCAAGTAAGCCCAGAAAATGTGTGCACATCCCATTATCTTGGTCTTCACCTAAACGTTGTGTTCATTCTCACCATGTACGCTCACTCATTCACCCATTGTTCACTTTCGATCCTGTAGTTGCAATTGTCTATGGTGTTGCAGCATGATTCACTGAGTTATTCACTATCTGGAGTCGAAGAAGAGTTTTTCTACAGTGTTTCTCTTGTGTGCTAGTAAAACCCCATTTCTCTATGTTATAGAGTGAAGTACAAACCTGGTCATCTGTTTTATAGTGTGGAGCTATGTGTTTCCGAGTTATCTTGTGTTTTGTTGTTAGGAGCACCCTAGTTCGGGTCTGAACTTCATGCAAGACTTATAAGTGGAAGAGATGAGGAATGGGATTGATAAACCTAATACAGAGACGAACCTCATGAAAAGATAAGAGTGGATGGTGAATCTCCATTGCACACCCTGAAGAGCACTAGAAGGGAAGTGTAATATCCCTGATCTAACATACAGATCAGAATATTAACATTATGCAAATTATCTTAATTTTTTTAAATAAAACTTGCAAACAACCAATCGACTTTTGGAAGCTAAGAAGATAAGGGAAAATGTCTGATACTTTTGGTCACAAGGTAGCAGGAAGACGGAGGAAATAATAGGATTGATAGATTTTTTTCCCTAACACATTTAGATCAAGGACCATTAAGGTTTCGGATTCTGCTCTGCGGAAACCTACTTCCATGCTGCTGGGTCACCTAACCGTGAAACTAGGAAGCACTTTTCTCATATCCACAACCAGAGGCTTGTATAAAGTGAATAAGGTTATGTTATGAGTTTATGATACAGTAATCATATGTCCATGAAGTTTAATAACACATCAAAGGCAAAGGAAAATATTATGCAAGTTGTAAAGGTGAGACTAGCTCGTCGAGCAGCTCACTAGCTCCATAGTCAGACCTTTCCAACTAGGGTAAGGGTGGTTCAAATTATATTTTTTGGACTTGGGGAACTTATATATGTTTTTTAATGACTCATTAGGAAAATAATGGAGCTATTTTTAGTCATACAAGTCGAAATATGGAAGTTACGGCAAAACTAGTTATTTTCCAATGCAAATCTAGACTAGGTTGACTTAAAATGAGTAAATCTCAGCCATTTCGAATCAAATTCAAATAAAAATTGCAGAGAATGTTTATGATATCATATTACATCCAATAAAATTTAAATAATTCTCATAAATTAACTATAAAACTCTCTTCGACATTGTGCATCATTACAATGTATTTTATTGACATAATACAAGGAAGGGCATGGAGGTTTGAAACCTTAGATATTGAAAACTATTGGACCCATTAATGAAATATGATATACAATAATGGATGGCTATAGGCTGCTAACAAATCCTTAATCAACTCAAAGAGGCTTATCCATAACTCCAATGTAACCTGCAATGAGATGGGGAGAAGAGGGGAAGAGGAGAGAGGGAATGAGAACCTCGAGGAGCATATCCCAAGAGCCTGAGGCACAAAAGTCAGAAAGGAATCCTTATCTTCATAAACATCAACACAATAAACATCCAAACTAAGAAATGAAGCTCCAATTGTCTTTAAATAAACCTGGGTGACTTGTTGAGCAAGTCAATCACTTGTTAAGCAAGTTACCACTTGCTAAACCCTAACCCTAGCCACAAGTTCACCCTCCTTGAGGAAATTAGCATGTTTAAGACAATAAATATGTTTCCCTTTCATCCACCTTCATCCAATTTGGAAACTTTTCTTTCCTTAACCCATAGTTGCTATTTTTCCTTATGACAGCTTTTCTTGGCTTTCCTGTTTTTATGACCGAACTCCAAAGAGGAAATTGCCCCCTCCTTTGTCAATTGTTTCCTCTTTTGTATTTGACTTATTTTGTCATATATTTTGGCACTTTCCCTTTTCCTATCTGATTGATTTTTTCATACGGTTTCTAATTTTCCTTCGTGGCAAGTTGGCTTGCCCAAGTGGCCCTCTTGTTAATGGAAACTTATTTTCCACCTAATTATTTGCATAATAATATTTAATGAAAATTAATATACCAATTATATGCCTCCTAAGTGATATTTAAATAAAATATCCTAGGTTAATTTAGTTAATGCATCTTTTGACCCCCTTGGTGCTAGGAAAGGTCAACACTTATGGTGATCAAAATGTGGGGATATGACAATCTTCCCCTCCCAAGTCTGATTGTCCTCAAGCAGAAGCACCACAGTTTGCTGCAAATTTTTCCACCATGTTTTTGCTACACCACTCTGATCATAGTCATTTCCCTTATACCACTTACTTTAGAAAAAATGCTAACCTAGTTAAGGTAATTGAGTAGAATTCCTGGATCCCGCTACCTCCTCTGTAAGGACCCAAATTTTGCTGCCACCTTTTGAACTATGTCATTTCTATTAATGTCAAGATCCCATGGTTTTATCTGCCTCCTTCCACCCATCAGTATAAACAACAAAATTTTATCATTGTACAGGATGAAAATGAGGATATTAAAATCATACCACCATACTAGAATCTCATCTCTCCCCATTCCAAACTGAATTTTTTTTTAAATCTCCCACCATACATGGAATTCCTCATCTGCTATCTTTGTTTTGGTGCAAAAACTCAACATTCTACTACTTGTTCCACCGAACTGACTCAAGTGGAACTTCCATGAATATCCATGCATGATGAAGACATCAAATAGATGCCTCTAATGTTTCTTGTACACACAGAAATAGAATGGTGAAATTTTCATACCATATGGCTGAAACATTAAGTCATCAATGGAATATGTGGGAGCCTCCTACTCCTCATGTGGCATCAATAGGAAAAATCTCTTCACCCAATTTACATCCCTATGTGTGCTGGCTGAAATAGAAGTGTGGATTGATTTTTAGTGAAACAAATATCTACAAAATGTGCCCACCAAAAGTGTGGATGAATCAAACCCATCATGGGATGGTCCAACACAAGGGAACTCTTCTAACTCTTCACTAAAAAGAGGACTACTTCCATGAGAAAAATCATCCTTTCTCGGGAAATTTCGATGTGCTTGGAACTCATCATCTGCATCCAAAAATTCCTCAAGCACAAAAAAATCAGAATGCACCTCATGTGCATATGTATGAAAGGTATCCAATGGCTGCAAATTAAATCTTTGTGGCTTCCCACATGTCAGGAAAATGTCAGTCACAACAAAAAAACATTTCATAAATTAAACCTTTTACCTCCCATAGTCTTCATTCCCAAGGTGCCTCTATCCACCCAATCAATGGATGAATAATAAATTTTATTTTTTGATCCATATGGAATGTGATCAGCCATATTTCTAGTAGAGAAGAACACTTCATCCTTCCTCTCAACCTCAATGAGTGCTTGGCCAATATTTTCTTCCTCATAGCATTTCACAAGCACATGCAAATCTGCTCCTTCCTCATGGTTTTCCTCCACATGAGGTTCCTCCATTGTACCCAAAACATTTCCTTCCATGTAGCATGAAATATGTGACACTTTCAAGTCCTTTTGAAGTTTACATATTTGCAACTTTGACTCTTGAAGGGATATTTATGTGCTCTTCAATAAGTCATTAGTGATCTCCAACTTATTAGTGAGCCTTTCTACTTCTTCTTCTTCCTTCTTGACTGCACAATGGTACATTTCAGCCACCATGAGGAGATGATATCTTTCAGATAGTAGGTTCATATAGCTCCCCTTCATCTTGGACATGCCTTCTTTAAGTGCTATGCACTCCTCCGGAAAGGCTTCTCCTTCCATCTCTCCTCCAGAAGCTTTCCAACAACATCTTGCCACCCAGGCATTGATGTCAACAAGGTTGTTCATGGATGACATAAGCTTCTCTCTATCCTCCTTTAGTTATCCACTCAAATTATGTGGCTCACAAAGAATATCCTCCATCAAGTGTCCTTCATCCAATGACTGACCTACATGCTCAAATTCCTTATGGCATAAATCCATAGCATATGTTTCTTTCTTAGCACACAAATCAACAATAGAAGATCTTATCAATTCATGTACACTATATGAAGGGGAAGGTGTATCATAGGGTTGAAATGAAGTGTAATATCTACAAAAATGAGAAAGTACCTCATACTTTGGAATTTCATCTTCATCATTATGCTAGTAAGTACAAAAATCTGAAATGTGTGCATCAGTTTGCATCATATTTTTTTCCTTCAAATTTTCTACTTCACACATAGCTGGTGGGGGCTTGTCTTCCACTTCATTTGGAAGTTCAATTGATGATTTCAGATCTGAAATATGTTCTTCTTTTGGATCTGATCCAAAAGATCCATTATCATCATTGACAACCTCACCCTCCTCTGCATGGATTTTGGGTTCACCAATAGAAAAACTAGGAGTGAATTATTTTCCCTCACCATTGTCCTTCATTCTATAGTCATCATAGCCAAGTGTAATGTTTTCAATATTCCATGAATCAAATGGCTTAAAATAATAATGGTTTCTACAAAAATCATATCCCTTATCATCCATGTTCTTCACAGTACCATCTTCCCGAAGTGATACTAAGGTGGCCTTCTCCTCCACCAAATTTTCTGATTCACACCCAGGCGGTGTGGCCTTGTCTTTTTCTTCCTTACATGGTTCCTGAGATGATTGTAAATCTGATTGGTATTCTTCTTTTGGATCTGATCCAAAATAAACATTTCCACCAGCATATGAACACATATCCTTAGCAATTGTCTAAAGATCACTCACAAGGAAACTGGAAGTGCATTCATTCATATTCTCTTCTTGGATTAATGGCCCTGATCTGATATACAGATCAGAATATTAACATTCTGCAAATTATCTTAGTTTTTTTAAATAAAACTTGCAAACAACCAGTCGACTTTTGGAAGCTAAGAAGATAAGGGAAAATGTCTGATACTTTTGGTCACAGGAAAGCAGGAAGAGGGAGGAAATAAAGGAAAAAATAGGATTGATAGAGTGTCTTCCATAACACATTTATATCAGGGACCATTGAGGTTTCGTATTCCGCTCCGCGAAAACCTACTTCCATGCCGCTGGGTCACCTAACCGTGAAACTAGGAAGCACTTTTCTCATATCCACAAATAGAGGCTTGTATAAACTGAATAAGGTTCTGTTATAAGTTTATGAGATATTAATCATAGGTCCATGAAGTTTAATAACACATCAGAGGAAAAGGAAAATATTATGCAAGTTGTAAAGGTGAGACTAGCTTGTCGAGCGGCTCACTAGCTCCATAGTCAGACCTTTCCAACTAGGGAAAGGGTGGTTCAAATTATCTGTTTTTGACTTGGGGAAATTATATATGTTTTTTAATGACTCATCAGGAAAATAATAAATTTATTTGGAGTCATACAAGTCAAAATATGGAAGTTACAGCAAAACTAGTTATTTTCCAATGCAAATCTAGACTAGGTTGACTTAAAATGAGTAAATCTCAGCCATTTCGAATCAAATTGAAATAAAACTTGCAGAGAATGTTTATGATATCATATTACATCCAATAAAATTTAAATTATTCTCATCAATTAACTATAACACTCTCTTCAACTTTGTGCATCATTACAATGTATTTTATTGACATAATACAAGGAAGGGCATGGAGGTTTGAAACCTTAGATATTGAAAACTATTGGACCTGTTAATGAAATATGATATACAGTAATGGATGGCTTTAGGCTTCTAGAAAATCATGAATCAACTTAGAGAGGCTTATCCATAGCTCCAATGTAACCTGCAATGAGAAGGGGAGAAGAGGGGAAGAGGAGAGAGGGACTGAGAACCTCGGGGCGCATCTCCCAAGAGCCTGAGGCAAAACACTCAGCAAAGAATCCTTATATTCATAAAAATAAACATAATAAACATCCAAACTCAGAAATGGAGCTCCAATTGTCTTTAAATAAACCTGGGTGACTTGTTGAGCAAGTCAATCACTTGTTAAGCAAGTTACCACTTGATAAACCCTAACCCTAGCCACAAATTTTTCCTCCTTGCAGAAATTAGCATGTGTAAGACAATAAATATGTTTCCCTTTCATCCACCTTCATCCAATTTGGAAACTTTGCTTTCCTTGACCCATAGTTGTTATTTTTCCTTATGACAGCTTTTCTTGGCTTCCTTGTTTTTATGACTGAACTCCAAAAAGGAAACCGCACCCTCCTTTGTCAATTGTTGCCTCTTTTGCATTTGACTTATTTTCTCATATATTTTGGCACTTTCCCTTTTCCTGTTTGATTTATTTTCTCATACAGTTTCTAATTTTCCTCCTTGGCAAGTTGGCTTTCCCAAGTGGTCGTCATGTTAATGGAAACTTATTTTCCACCTAATTATTTACATAATAATATTTAATGAAAATTAATATACCAAGTACATGCATCCTAAGTGATATTTAAATAAAATATCCTAGGTTAATTTATTTAATGCATCTTTTGACCCCCTTGTTGCTAGGCAAGGTCAACACTTATGGCGATCAAAATGTGGGGATATGACAGGAAGGCATAGCCTAAGGGACTATGGAGCAGAGAAGGGGCTGTTTCCTTGTGTTGGGGTGCATGTAATGTGAATTCTAGTACAGATAGATCTTATGGAGGTGTCCTTATCTCTTGAATGAGCCACTAGCTTAGTCATTCTACCTTTTTACTGCCTTAACAGCCTGTGAAACCCAATTAGAGATTTTCTTGGCTGAGCATTCTGATAAACCCAATAGTATGTTGGTATGACTATGTCTTGTTGTGCATTTTGTCCATTTCTGATCCTTGGCTGGAAAGCCTATGAAACCCAACAGTGACTATTGGCTTGGCTGAATATCCATGAAACCCAACAGTGAGATGGCTTGGCTGAGTTCCTGATAAACCCATATGTTGGCTTGGCTGGTCCTTGATGTAAATGTTTGCTTGAATGTGTGCATTCTGTGAAACCCAATTGTTAGTTTGCTTGGCTTATTAGGCTATGAAACCCAGTAGTTAGATGGGTTGGTTGTGTAGCTTGTGAAACCCATATGTTTGTCTTGTTTTCCTATCGCCTGATAAACCCAATTGTGTGTTGGCTTGGCTAGACAGTCTGATAAACCCAACTGTAGGTTGGATTGACTATGTTTGATGTGATCTAGTTGTGTGTGAGTATGTTGTTCCCTAGTTCCTTGTGGAACTCATGCATAGCTCAGGAGTGTCATTTGTGTTGAGACATTAATGAACAAAACTGACCTATGGTTGGGTAGAACCTTGCAACGACATAGCTAGTTGTGGGACAGATTCATATTCAAAATAAGTGTTCTCTGTTATGTTAATTCTGCAATGTATTTTCTTATGAGCATGTTGGTTATGATGAATTCTTGTTAATTATTTTAGTAGAGTTTATTATTCTTAAATGATCCTACATTTTCATCTGTATATACCTTCTATGATTTATGCTTTCTTCTTATGATCTTGGAGGCTAGAAGCCTAGTTACATACTCAATATGCACCTAAATTAAGTGTTTCTACACCCTAGGATCCACCTACAGAGGGAAGAAGGTGGAAAGTGGAAAAGAAAGGTTGAAACCAAGAAGAGTGTGGGTTTTCTGCATTTTAGGATCCGCCTATGGAAGGTGGAATGTGGAATGTGGAAAACAGAGAAAAGGCCAGGAAGAATGTTGGTTTCCACATTTCAAGATCCTCCTATGGAAGGAAGAAGTTGGAAGTGAAAAAAGAGCTGGAATTTCCAAGGTAAAAGTATGCTTTTCGCCCTCCATGATCCGCCTGCGGAAGGCAAGAGGCGAAAAAGGTTAAGGTAAAATGTTGTCTTTTCGATATCTGAAATCTGCCTGTGGAAGTTGAAATATGGGAGGTCTTTAAATGATGCCATCGTTTGTTAGTCTTCTAATTCCCAAGTTCCACGCATAAGGGTGGAATGCAAAAGGTAGAGACGTGGATAAAGTATTTCGTCAAAATTTATGTTTCCTATTTCTGATTTTTGAAGGTAGAAGGTGGAAGGGAATAAAGTGAAAGGTAGAAAGAGGTTTTAATGGTTTCCATTGCACGTTGTGTTTCTGATTCTCGATTCCATGGCAGAAGGAAGAAAGGGGAATGCAAAAGGTGGAGGGAGAAAAGGGAAGGTTTAGTGCAGAAAAGGAATTTCCAGTCACATAATGGATCTATCAAGGGAGGAACAACTATTACAATGGTTCTTCATCTTAATTATGAATGATGAAGAGTGTGGCCATGCCCTGTGTTTTTAAAGAAGAACCACGGTTCTTTAAGAAAAATATTAATTACGCATGATAATTAGGGTATGGTACGTGACATTGTGGTATCAGAGCTGCGGTTTCAAGAATGGGCCTAAATGGTCCAAAATGAGTAGTTGGAAAAGGATAGAGCACCCTATGATACCAACATTACCTTTGGACAATATCATAATTTAAGCACATTATTTATTGTCTAACAATGGTGTCTATTAACACATTTTTGTAGAGTCATAGTGCATATTGGAAAGTTGGTTTTGGTGTGGCCATGAGAACCTATGACATGAATCATGCACAAATTCCCTATGAGCATGAGGAATTTTTAGATTTTTATCATTTAATCAATATGATCTAGGATCTTATCTGAGAGAATAACATGCACAACAATAATCACAAGAGACACAAAGAATTTTCCTCAGGGAAACCATAAAGCAGAAAACCCTGCAACTTCCTCAGATATAGAATGAGCACCAATAGAAAAAATAAAACCCAAAAACACAAAGATGATCTCTGACAGTTGTTCTCTCTCTCACTTATGTGAGATCCTCCTCTCTCAGTCATGCGCTACAATTGAGTGAGTGTATGTCCCAAATAGAGAGTCTCACTCTCTATTTATACTTGTTTTCCACTTGACTTTTACTCTTGTAGGTCCAACCTCAGTAAGAGAATCTAATAACCCTAATACCCCTCAACTATGGGGACTATTTCCCTGACTTACAATGGAAGGTTAACCTCAACTCAATTATGGGGACTATTTCCTTGACTTACAACTAAGGTTTAACCTCAATGAATTTACATGACTTTCTTATATTAATGACTCTCCTGATTGAAGGAACAAACATCTCTGTCAGAGTATAATGAAATAAAAATAATAAATATACAAGTGAATACATTCCAAAGTTACAATTACATCAACACTCCCTCTTAACTAGGAAGGTATTCTCTTGATTCAGTTCATCATCACAAGTCTTCATCACTGGATCATCATCATTGCTCCTACTATCTCGAGCAAATGGTGTTATCTCTCAATTATGCTCGTCATAGGAAGCTCTATAGAGCCAACCATTTTTCATGTTGGATGTAGGCCTAGACTCCATGTAGGTATTCATATTCTTCAACACTTATATCCAACCATGGGAGGCCTAGCCTACCACCATGTCAAAAAATCTCAACCCTTACATCTGACCATGGGAGGCCCAGCCTTCCACCATGTCAGAAAGGCCTAGAACTTACATTTGACAATGGGAGGCCCAGCTTTCCACCATGTCAGAAAGTCCCAGCACTTACATCCAACCATGGGAGGACCATCCTACCACCATGTCGAAAAGGCCTAGTACTTACATCCAATCATGGGATTCCTAGCCCGCCACCATGTCGGAAAGGATCAGCACTTATATCTAACCATGGGAGGCCTAGCCTGCCACCATGTCAGAAAGGATCAGCACTTATATCTGACCATGGGAGGCCCATCATACCACTATGTCAAAAGGGATCTGCACTTACATCTGATCATGGGAGGCCCATCCTACCACCATGTCAGAAAGGCACTACACTTATATCGAACCATGGGAGTCCTAGCTTGCCATCATGTCAGAAAGGCACAGCATTTATATCTAACCATGGGAGGCCCAGCCCGCCACCATGTCAGAAGGGATTAGCACTTACATCCTCCCATGGGAGGCCTATCCTGCATCCATGTTAGAAAGGCACAACACTTATATCTAACCATGGGAGGCCTATCCTACCACCATGTCAAAAGGGCTCAACACTTACATCCTCCAATGGGAGGCCTAGCCTACCACCATGTCGGAAAGCAAATTTACTTATATATAACCATGGGAGGCCTATCTTTCCACCATGTCAAAAGGGCTTAGCACTTACATCCACCCATGGGAGGCCTAGCCTGCCACCATGTCAGAAAGGCTCTTGAACTCGTCGCTTCCCCTTGGAAGGAACCTTTATTTGAAGAACACCAAGCTTCTCTCTAAAGTACTCAAACTTCACTCTGTTCATTTCTAGCATAGAATTACATCAAGGTTTATTACGTCCAAGGATAACTTGTGAGCTTCGCCAAGACTGATTACATACGAGGAAAACCTACATGAATAATTATCACTCCCTCTTTCAAGATATCTTGATCTAGATCACATACTGGAGTTTCATTGATCCTCTCTCACAAATAGTCAAGCAAGTGGCAACATATTTTTCCTTGGCTATACTTAGCGCCATGCAGGACTCCATCCTACCAAACCAGCAGCCCATACTAGATCTCAAACTGAAGAAGCAACCCAAGGTTCTCTTCTTCTCAATGGCACTACCAATCCGAATCAATATTACCATGCAAGTTATTCTTCTAATTCATATCATACTTGATCTTGTACTTAACTGTACCCTTCAGCTACATCACTGCATGCTTTCTAACCATCAAGTGAACATGTCTCATATCCATCAGGAACTGGCTCAATCTATTCACAACAAAGCAAATATTTGGTCTAGTATTCGTCAGGTACGTCAAGGACCCAATCATCTGATGATACATCATGGCATCAACCAACTCTGATGAAGCATCACCTTAGGTTTGATGCCATAGGTGTGGCCATGGCCTTACATTCCATCATCTCGAACCTCTTCAGGATATCCACTACATACTTCTCTTGTCCAATGGAGATTCCATCCACACTGTGGCACACCGCCATGCCTAGAAAGTATTGCATCATACCCAATTCCTTCATCTCGAACTCAGCAGTAATTCTCTTTCTTGCATCTATAATGAGTTCCTCTTTTCCTGTTAGGAACAAGTCATCGACATATAACAAGAGCATCACTGGTATTTCTCCTTCAGCCTTGAATAAAAGGTTGGAATCTGCTTTACTCTTAGTAAATCCTAGAGCCATTGGTAATCTGTCCATCTTATCGTACCATGTCGAACCTCGAGATATTCTGCAGTCACTCCCTCTGAAGCAGAGCATCATTCTTCGTCTACCTTTCATACTCTATGTATTAAAACATTCTATACTGGAGTGACAAGTAGCTTCCTCTGTTACTAATATTTCATTGTATCCCATGATGTTTCCATCTACTTGCATTCTAGATCTTGTAGATCCATATGGAAGACACTACTGACTTCCCTTCAGGTCTTGATACCACATCCTGGACATCATTCTTCTTGAACTGGTGCTCTCCTTCCATTTCTTCTTCGCTACTTCTTCATAGCTAGAAGGCTCTGTATCAATAATGTCGCTCAACAGTGTCACATAACTGCATTGTGTCTGAGACCTCTTGCTTTGTTTGGAAGTCTCACCATACTATTCTTCATCTTGGATTATTCGTCATCTACCGTTCTCTTTGTATTCTTCTGAAGCTATTTCTTTCTCTATGAAAGCTTCTTGGTTCATCTTCATGTATGCTTATTGGAGTGAATCTTGAACTATCGTCACTTGTTGTTCGAAACAAGTCTCGTCCTTCTTTTCTTGTAGGCGATTGTATATTATCTTTCCTACAAGTCAAATATATTAGTTGTATGGTTATAAACATTTCATAAGGAATATTTATAATGGAAAATTCTTATGCATAAAGATATAATCATGCAACTATTTTTGCCAATACAACATTTATCCATATCTCACAGAAACTTTCTAGATGCCTTCCATCTCTACCATGACATCATTGAGATTGTGTACTGATCCAATATGTCAGCAAATAGGTTTCATTCTAGATAAGTAGCAATGGAGTGTTGTATAGCACCATGGGATACTTATCCATTACCTGCATATTAGTAGTATATTGTCATTATAGCAACCATTCCATCATGCATAATAACTAAAAAATGTCATATAAG
This sequence comes from Pseudotsuga menziesii, assembly GCA_001517045.1. NCBI lineage: Eukaryota > Viridiplantae > Streptophyta > Pinopsida > Pinales > Pinaceae > Pseudotsuga > Pseudotsuga menziesii. Next base: position 180,181 of record LPNX010547122.1, on the reverse strand, counting down.
CAACTAGATATATAGAAAAAGAAAATTCAAATACTTATCTTTATTTGTTTCGTGGGTAGACTCCTTCTTGAGCCTTCAGCTTCATCATATTCTTCATTCATAACATCATCATTTCTTATCCAAATGCTAATATGGATAAGAGGTTCTTCAAGAATTCAGTCCTTCATATTCCTCATCACTTGAGGGATATTCTTTGAATCGTGAGAGCTTGATCTTCATATTCTCCCATATTCTCTTCTCTTATTATGAGTCGGGCTTCTTCTTGTGTGCACTCTTCCCAGAGTCTGTTGCAGGTAATCACTTCCTTCTGGCACACATTTCTTGAATGAATGAATCCCATGATCCTGGGAAGCCATTCAAGGTGATTATAACAATATCGTATTCTTCTTCGATTTCTTTCTCATAGCATCGAACACTTCCTTTTGGTGTCTACATGAGGGATGAGATGATCTTTAATAGACTCTGTAATGATTCTCTTGGCTCTATCCTTAGCCTCATCTCCCTATGGCTCTTAGAAATTATTTACTGAAATACTGATCTAAGTCAATTTCTTCAAGGATCATGGAGTTTCTATACTTCCATACTCAGAATTTGTCAGCTTCACCAAGCTTGCCATCAAGATGGTGTGATTAGTCATTTTGAAATGAGAACCTCAAATGTAAATAGCAAAATATTAGATCTTACCAATTTGAGATGTTCATCCTCGTTCTAGAACTAGTTGATCTAGGGTTTGTCAGATAAACCCTAATTTTCAAAAATTGGAATCTTTCAGATCTAATTGTATAGAAATATGTTCCTTCTCAAGGTGAGCTGAGAAGCATACTTATTTTCCCAAAACTGTGATGAGAACTACAAAATATTGGATGCCCTAGTTTTCTTCAATTTCTTTTTCATAATTTCTTGATATTGTTTCTGTGGCATCTCTAAAATTACTGCTCCTTTATGTCAAAAAATTTGTACTGAGGTAGCCACATCTATCCTATTTCCAACACCACAGATTTGAGCATAATTGGTTTCACCGATTGGGACTTATGAGAGTTTTCCCAATGTGACTTATTTTAGTATTGTTCAGCACAACGAACTTTGACAGACTTCCACATGTCACTGTTTCACCTTCAGGGTGTGAAATGTTTACCACAAAAATTAAAGTCTGTGTCCTATCTCAAACATCTTGAGAATTTTCATTTGGAACTTTGTATCCTGATATATAGAAATTCTCCCTAGGTGTCCTATTTAGGGATGAATCCTGGGAGAGGCTAGAACCTTGATTTGGAGAAATCATATCTCCCAGAATATAGCGAATATGAACCCGAAATGTTTACACAGGGTACATCAGGAATTTATCTTCAACCTGTAAACTTTTCTACTCCTGAACCTTCTCCAATCTCGATATATAGTGAATGCACCAAAATGACTAGTTTTGGTCTTTCAAGGTTTTTCAAATTAGGGTTTCACTTTCCTGAAGTTCTACCTAACCAAAAACTTCGATCTTGGTCTCTAAATTTTGATTTTGAGGAGGAGAGAAATCCTATGCTAAGATCACTCAAAAATTCCTTTTCTGTAAAAATCCCTAATTTCCCGTAGCAGTGACATGTCAAAAATTGAAAATGCCTGGAATCAAATTCTGCTTCGACAGAAAGATGCACCCTTCAATAGAGAGTTAACCTAGCCTCCTTTTGTTGATGATATGTGGAGAAAGACCCAAAAAGTAAGAAGCCCTAGATTATGCAGCTACACAGTGTCTTCTTCTCAGGTTAGCTATGATACCATGTTAGATTTTTAGCATTTAATCAATATGATCTAGGATCTTATCTGAGAGAATAACATGCACAGCAATAATCACAAGGGACAAGAGACATAAAGAATTTTCCTCGGGGAAACCATAAAGGAGAAAACCATGCAACTTCCTCAGAGATAGAATGAGCACCAATAGCAAAAATAAAACCCAAAAAAACAAAGATGATCTCCGACAGTTGTTCTCTCTCTCACTTGTGCGAGCTCCTCCTCTCTCACTCATGCGCTGCAGTTTAGTGAGTGTATGTCCCAAATAGAGAGTCTCACTCTCTATTTATACTTATTTTCCACTTGAATTTTACTCTTACAAGTTCTAACCTCACTAGGAGAATCTAATAACCCTAATACCCCTCAACTATGGGGACTATTTCCCTGACTTACAACAAAGGTTTAACCTCAACTCAATTGTGGGGACTATTGCCCCGACTTACAATGGAGGGTTAACCTCAATGAATTTACATGACTTTATTATATTAATGACTCTCCCAATCAGAGGAACAAACATCTCCGTTAGTTTATAATGAAATACAATAAGAATATAAAAGTGAATACATTCTAAAGTTACAAATACATCAACATGAAGATCCTATGGGGGAAAACGTCTGAGTTGGAAATGCTGAGACAGATTCTAATGGAAGAAGATATCAAGCTACTCCCCTGAATTTTTCAGCCACCATGAGAAGCTTAAGGGTGGAGATTCAGAGTTACAGATAATATAATGAAAGAATGATTAAGGCTCAGGAAGAGCAGAATTAGATGAATGCAACCATGTTGCAGAGTTTGGGAGACATCCGAAGGAGGATGAGCTCTGGGCATCATGCAACAAATTCAGAAGGAAGTAAGAGCAGTTCCATAAGAATAAAGAGATATTCTAGTGGGTTATCTGACTTTGAAGGATCCACCAGGGGTTAAATCTCTTTATCTCATGAGGATAAGAGGAAGAGATGTTACTAGAACAGTTCATGTGATGAATTTAAGAAGGAAAGGCCTCCTACCTTTAATGGTGAGATAAAGACTCGTCAAGAAGCTGAAGCTTGGCTTCTTGGGATGAAGAAATATTTCCAAGTCCAAGACTACTTTGGAAATATGAAGGCTAGGGTAGCCATCTTCAATCTGAATGGAAGAGCATCCATATGGTGGGAGCACCTCCAGAAAGTAAGGAATATTAATGACAGGAAGATTAATGACAGGATCAAAGAGTCACATGATCTAAAATTGGGGCAGCTGACCATGGAAGAATATGCAAACAAGTTCTTGGAACTATTGAGGTATGTCAGATATACCAAGGGTGATAAATTGAAAATTTAGCATTTTCTAAGTGGGTTACCTCAGTCTTACAAATACAGAATTGAATTTGATGAGCCTAGAACTCTAGAAGAGGATATCAGGAAGGCCAGGTATTTTTATGATCAAAACAAAGGCAAACCCGATCACCATAAGGAATGGAAGGACAAAATGAATGAGAAGTGTGACCAAAGGAAGAAAGGTTTCAAACCTTCTCATTCCGGAATCAGCAAAGGAAGCCATCACAAGTTGTGACTAAGCCATCCATAGTGATGGAGGACAGGCCAAGAAATACAAAAGAGATTAGAGAACCTCTCCAATGTTGGAGATGTGGAGAAAACCATATGCGTAGCAATTGTCCACTTGATAATGGGTACATAAGGAAAGATCACAACATTCAAGAAGCTGAAACAATGGGACAAGTAGTAAGGACTATCCTTGGAATTTATGCAGTGCTAGAGAGTCGCCAAGAAGATCATTAGTCAACTGTGGTTGAAGTTGCGGGTAAGATTTTTGAGCAATCTGTTTATGTTTTGATTGACCCTAGATTTACACATAGTTATATTACTCCAAGAGTTGTTGATAATTGTGCTTTTAAGAAGTTAAAGCATATCAAATCATGGTTAGTTCAATAGCCACTGGAACCAACAGAAAGGTTAGTGAAGTAGTAGAGAAATGTCCATTGGAGATGGATGGGTTAGTCACTTATGTAGATCTGAACGTTCTACCACTTGGTTCCTATGATATTCTCATTGGAATGGATTGGTTGGAAGATCACAGATTTAATATTAATTGTTACAATAAGACTTTTGAATGCATGGATGAAGAAGTAAATCCAAGGGTTGTAAGAGGAATTCCAAAGGTGATCTCAGTTAGGCAGATTTCAGCAATGCAGCAGAAGAAGTTCTGTAGGAAAGGTTGCAGATTGTATGCAACTCATGTTTTGGAGGCAACAGAGAATTAAACTCCTAGGTAGGAGGAATTTCATGTGTTGCAGGAATTCAGGGATGTTTTTCTTGATGAAATCCCAGGAGTTCCTCCAAAGGGGGACATTGATTTTACAATTGAACTTGTGCCAGGAGTAGCACTAGTCTCCAAGACACCCTACAGAGTGAGCACACCAGAAATTCTAGAACTGAAGATGTAGCTACAAGATTTGTTTGAAAAGAAGTATATCAGGCCAAGTGTGTCCTCTTGGGGAGCACCAGTTCTGTTTGTGAAAAATAAAGATGGTACACTTAGGTTTTGTATTGATTACAGATAGTTTAACAAAGTCACTATGAAGAATAAATATCATTTACCTCGAATTAATGACCTTTTTTATCAAATGAGAGGAGCAAAGGTATTTTCCAAAATTGACTTAAGGCCTGGTTACCATCGAGTAAGAATCAAGGATGAAGATATTCATAAGAAGACCTTTAGAACAAGGTATGGACATTGTGAGTTTTTAGTGGTACCATTTGGTCTCACAAATGCACTAGCTACATTTATGTATCTCATGAATAGTGTCTTCAACAAGTATCTAGACAAGTTTGTTTTTTTTTCCTTGATGACATTCTTATTTATTCGAAGAATGAGGAAGAGCATGAAGAACATTTGAGAAAGGTATTGCAATTGCTAAGGGAGCATAAGTTGTATGCAAACTTGAGAAAGTGTGACTGGAATAAAGATATAATTATTTATTTGGGTCATATTATCTCTAAGGAGGGCATATCTATGGACCCTGAAAAGATTGAAGCCATTATGAATTGGCCAACTCCAAGAAACGTGACAGATGTAAGATCTTTTATGGGACTTGCAGGATATTATAGGATATTCATTGAAGGATTCTCCAAGGTTGCACATCCAATCACTTCTTTGCAAAAGAAGGGGATAAATTTTGAATGGACATCGAGGTGTGAAGAAAGCTTCCAGTTGTTGAAGAATCTTCTCACAAGTGCACTAGTTTTGAAAATTGCAGACCCAAAAAAATATTTTTTTGGTGTGTACTTATGCATGCGATCAAGGACTTGGAGGAGTTCTTATGTAAGGCAACCATGTGGTATGTTATGAGTTAAGAAAATTGAAGGATCATGAGAATAACTATGCCACTCATGATTTAGAACTTGCATGCATAGTACATGCTTTCAAGATGTGGAGGCATCACTTAGTGGGAAGAAAGTTTGAGCTCAGGACATACCATTGTGGTCTAAAGTACTTGTTTGATCAGCCAACTCTAAATGTTAGGCAAGCTAGATGGCTGTAGTTTTTGTGTGAGTTTGATTTTAAAATAAAACACATAAAAGGAAAAGAGAATAAAGTGGTTGATGCGCTCTACAGGAAGGTGAATGAAATGCATGTGGCATCTCTTAGTACTTTCCAATCAAATTTGAGACAGCATATTGTTAATCGTACTACTGAGGATGAAATGTATGTGCAAATCAAGGACAAGTTGCAGCAGCAAAGCCTTGAAAACAATTATGAGAGATATAAATTGGACGAAGATGGACTTCTTACTCATAAGAACATAATTTATATTCTGAATGTAGCAAACTTGAGGAAAATTGTTATGGATGAGATCCATCAAGCTCCATATTTTGGTCACCCGGGATATTAGAAGACAATTTCTATAGCCAGAAAGAAGTATTTTTGGCCATGAATGAAAAAGGACATTGCTGAGTATATTTCAAAGAGCATGAAATGTTAGCAGGTGAAGGTTGAGCATCAAAATATAGCAGGATTATTGCAACCTTTGCCAGTTCCAGAATGGAAATCGAAAGTTATTTCCATGGATTTTATTACAAGATTGCCAATGACTTAGAGACAACATGATTCCATCATGGTTGTGGTGGACAAGTTGACAAAGGAATCACACTTTATACTGGTTAATTCCACATATAAGACCGATGCCATTGCAAAAATATTGATAAAGGATATTTTCAGATTGCATGGATTGCCTAAGGCAATAGTCTCTGACAGGGATCCCAAGTTTACTTCCAATTTTTGGAAGGGTCTGTTTGCAGACTTGGGTACAAAGTTGAACTTCAACATTTCCTACCATCCTCAGACTGATGGTCACACAAAGAGATTGAATCAAGTGATTGAAGACATGCTTCACATGTATGTGATGGATAAACCATCCAAAGTGGGAGGATTATTTACACTTGGTAGAAGTTTCCTATAATAATGGACAACAAGCATCATTGGAAATGAGTCCATATGAAGCCTTGTATGGGAGAAGGTGCGAGACACCAGTGACCTGGGATAATCCAGTGAACAGGATTGTGCTTGGTCCAGAATTGCTCAAGGAAATGGAGCAAGAGGTTGCAAAGATCAGGCAGCACCTAAAAGTATCCCAAGATAGACAGAAGAGCTATGCAGATAAGCATAGAGTGCACAGATAATCTTGTGTTGGGGACCATTTTTACCTTAGAGTGAGGCCAAGAAAATGTTCCTTGAAGCTTGGAAGTTGTGCCAAGCTATCACATAGATATTGTGGGCATTTTGAAGTTCTTGAAATAATAGGGCCACTTGCATATAGACTTGCATCTCCTACTAGCACTAGAGCTCGTAATGTTTTTCATGTTTATTTTCTTAAGAAATATGTACATGATCCTAACCATGTGATAAATTGGGATGTGATCCAAGTGGAACCTGAGGGAGAGTTCCGAACCAAGCCATATCACATCCTCGACAGGAAGGTCACAGTGCTCCGAAATCGAGCTGTTGGACATGTAAAGGTGTAGTGGGAGCACTACAGTCTCGATGATGCTAAATGGGAGATGGAGAATGCCATGTGATTGGCACATCCATTTTTGTTCAATTTTGCATAACACTAAGGGTGGTGCCATTGTAGCATTTTTGTTCAATTTTGTAAAGCACTGAGGATAGTGCTAAATGAAGGGGGAGGGGAATGTAACACCCTGGTTTTGACCCCATGATATTGAAATTGTACATTATGTATATATTGTGTTTAATCATGGCAAGGATCTCAAGGAAAAGGCCCTACCATTGATTTGGTGTTTTGTGTATAGGTGATAAAGGTTGATACCTATGGTTATGATGTTGGTCAGGAAAATTACATTTTGATGTAACCATGTAAATACACAATTTAATAAAAATACCACAACTAGATATGCACTGTAATGTGAAACAGATGGGGGCATGATTTCACAAGGAATAGGGAGGGGAGTAAGTCAAACACCTAAGCCAATAGGGTGAGACCATATGGCAATGGGGGAACCCATAAACCCTCAGCTACTTGTTGTCCTTTGCACTCAATCATTTATTTCTACTAGAATTTGGTTGAGGCAGTTAATTCCTTGGGAAGAGCAGGGCATGGCAATCTGATTTTCATGACTGAGCAGGCTTGCAACCTACAGAACCCATATTCTTGCTTATGGGGCTAGTAAACCCAGAAAAGGTGTGCCCAGTTTGTTATCTTGGTATTCACCTAAACATTGTTTTCATTCTGATCATGCATGCTCATGCATTCACGCCTTGTTCACTCTCGATCCCGTAGTTGCAATTATTCAGGGTGTTGCAGTGTGATTCATTGAGTTATTCACTATCTAGAGTTGCAGAAGAGTTGTTTTGTAATGTTTCTCCCATGTTCTAGTGAAACCCTATTTCTCTATGTTACATAGTAAAGTACAAAACTGGCCATCTATGTTACAGTGTGGAGCCCTATGTTGTTGAGTTACCTTATGGTTTGTTGTTAGGATCACCATGGTTTGGGTGTGAACTACATGCAAGACTTGGGAGTGGAAGAGATGAGGAATGGGCTTGATAAACCTAGTGCAGAGAAGAACCTCATGAAAAGATCAAAGTGGCTGGTGAATCTCAGCTGCACACCCTGAAGAGCATTGGAATGGAAGGAATAAACTAAGGGACTAGGGAGCAGAGAAGGGGATGCTTCCTTGTGTTGGGGTGCATGTAATGTGGATGTTGGGATAGATATATCTTATGGAAGTGTCCTTACATCTTGAATGAGACACTAGCTTAGTAATTCTATCTTTCGACTACCTTAACATCCTGTGAAACCCAATTTGAGATTGGCTTGGGTAAGCAGTCTGACAAACCCAATGATATGTTGGCTTGATTGTGTCTTGTTGTGCATTTAGGCTATGTGTGATCCTTGGATGGACATCCTGTGAAACCCAACTATGAATGTTGGCTTGGATTAATAGCGTGTGAAACCCAACAGTGAGATGGCTTGGCCGAGTTCCTAGTAAACCCATATGTTGGCATGGCTAGCCCTTGATGTAAATGTTGGATTGACTATGTGTAGTCTAGGAAACCAAACTGTTAGCTGGCTTGGATGATTATCCTATGAAACCCAGCAGTTAGATGGCTTGTTTGTGTAGCCTATGAAACCCATCTATTTGGATTTCCTTCCTGCAGCCTGATAAACCCAACTGTATGTTGGCTTGGATGGACAGTCTAATAAACCCCACTGTAGGTTGGCTTGACTATGTTTGATGTTATCTGGCTATGTGTGAGTCTATTGTTCCCTAGTTCCTTGTGGAATTCATGCCCAGATCAAGGGTGGTAGTTGTGTTGAGAGACTAATGAACACAACTGGCCTATGGTTGGGTGGAACATTGTAGCGACATAGCTAGTTGTGGGACAGCTTCATCTTCAATATAAGTACTCTCTATTATGTTATTTTTGCAATGTATTTGCTTATGCGCAAGTTGGTTATAATGAATGATTGTTAATGATTTTAGTAGAGTTTACTGTTGTTAAATGATCATGCATTTGCATCTATATATGACTTGTATGTTTTATGCTTTCTGCTTATGATATTGGAGGCTATAAGCCTGGTTATAGAGTCAGTATGCACCTGACTTAAGTGTTTCTGCACCCCAAGATCTGCTTGTGTAAGGAGGAAGGAGGGAGGTGGAAGACGAAGGTTGAAACAAAGTAGAGTGTGGGTTTTCTGCATTCCTGGATCCTCCTGCGAAAGTCAAAATGTGGAAAACAAGGAAAATACTAGGAAAAATGTTGGTTTCTTCATTCCAGGATCCTCCTGCAGAAGGCGGAAGTTGTAAACAGGAAAAGAGCCAGAATTTCCAAGGTAAAAGTGTGCTTTCCGCACCCTAGGTTCCGCCTACGGAAGGCGGAAGGAGGGAGGAAAAAATGGGAAAAAGGTTAAGGTAAAATGTTGTCTTTCCAAATTCCAAAATCTATCTGCAGAAGGGCGGAACTCGGAAGGTGAGAGGTCATTAATTGATTTCATCATTTGTTAGTCTTTCGATTCTCGAGTTCCACACTGAAGGGTGGAATGCGAAAGGCAAAGACATGGATAAAGTATTCCATCAAAAGTTATATTTTTTTATTTTTGAGTTTCGAAGGTAGAAGGAAAAAATAGGTTTGAATTATTCTATCACACATTGTGTTTCTGATTCTTGATTCCGCGGCGTAAGGAGGAAAGGGGAATGCGAAAGGAGGAGGGAGAAAAGGGCAGGTTCAGTGCGGAAAAGGAATTTCTGGTCACATAATGGATCTATCAAGGGTAGAACAACTATTAAAGTGGTTCTTGAGCTTAAGTATGAATGATGAAGAGCGTGTTAATGGCCATGCCCTGTTTTTTTAAATAAGAACCACGATTCTTTAAGAAAATTTTTAATTACGCATGATAATCGGGGTATGTGTACGTGACATCAGACTTGGAATTTAGTTTCCCAACCACGTAGAAATAATATTGTGAATATTGATGGGTATACAAGACTAAGTTTACCTTCGGCGATGTTGTTGAACGTCACAAGGATCTACTCATAGCCAAGGGATTCTGTTAGCAAGAATGTATCGACTACACTAAAATATTTTCCCTTGTTACAAAAATGAAATTAATTCACCTGATTATTTTTCTTGTTGCTTGGTTTGGATGGGAACTTCATCAAATGGATGTAAAAGATGCTTTTATTCATGGTTATTTATCTGAATAAATATACCGAGAACAAATTCCTAGTTTTGTGACAAATTCCAATCTTGATTGTCGACTAAAAAAGTCTTTGTATGGTTTCAAGAAAGCCCCACATGATTGGGATGAGAATATTGATCGCTTCTTTATCAATCTTCGCTTAAAATGTTGTGAATATAATCACAATTTTTATGTATTACATACACATGATTACACTTTGGTTGTTGCATTGTATGTTTATTATTAAGTCATAACTAGAAACAAGGTTGAATTAATTTTGAGTTTGAAGAAACAACTTGTAGATGTATTTGAAATGATTTTCCTTAGTAATTAACATGTATTTCTTAGCATTCAAGTGATTCAAATGAATGATGGTATCTTTGTTTCTCAACTGAAATATGCTTTGGATCTACTGAGACAATTAAAAATGGATGACTTTAATTATTGTGCTACACCTTATCAGTCGGGTATAAAATTGTCTAAGGAATGTGACTCTCCGCGATTCAACACCACTCTTTATCAATAGTTTGTTATTATATTGATTTACTTAACTCATAATCAACTTGATCTTTCCTTTACTATTATTCTAGTTTATTGGTCCATGTAGGATCCTAAATAAAGCCACTAGAAAGTTGCAAAGAAAATTGTTCACTATATTAAGATAACTTATTAGATTGGAATAAAATATTGTCATGGTACGTATCCACTTTTCAATGTTAGTGATTTTGACTGGGTCGATGAGTAGATGATAGAAATTCTACTTCTGGATATGTGTTTTAACTTATTTCTAGACCATTAGTCTGGTCATGTAAGAAACATAAGGTATTCTTTCTTTCGACTACAGAAGTAAAGTATCGTGGAGCTATTAATGCAGGTACAAAGGTATTTTGTATTTCTCATCTTTTGGAAGAGGTTGACTTTTCTATTTAGGCCTTGACTGTTTTTCATTGTGATAATCATATTGCAATTTAGTTTGTGAATAAACTTGTTACACAAAAAAATATGAAGCATTTTGAACTTCGTTCCCTCTACTTGAGACAGTTGGTATAGGACAATGTGGTAGCTCTTGTTTAATGTAGGACCAATGATCAGGATGTTGATATCTTTATGAATCCTTTACTAGAATCTATGTTTGTGAAACTTTGGGATATTGTTGGGATTCAAGAATCTACAATTACAGTGGGGGTTTTTAGAGAACATAATTCTATCTTCCGAATCTCTAGAGTGTTGTGATTATGGGGGGGTAATGGAATCAAAAGTTACATAGATTCATTACACCTCTAGATATTATGGATACAGTCAATCAAAATACTACCATTGACATGTAGAGAAGCTGACTAAAGGCTTGAGTGAGTGGTTGATTGATCAATTGAGTAAATGGTTGACAAAGTATTGGTCATCTCGACTAAATCATGTGAATAATCAACAAGACATTGTGGTATTTCAAGAAATGGTTAAAACTAATGGCCCTCAATTGTGGACCAACCTTTCCAACCTTTCCTTCATGCTTGTTGTTTCTCATGGTGGTATGGGTGGTGATTTAAAACAACTGTATCCATTGGTTCTTATTTTTTTTACTCTTTATCATATCGTTCCTTTGATTCAAGTAGCTCCTTATATTCTTCTTCATTTTTAGGCATTTATTAGGCAGGGATAATTTAAGAACACCCCTGAAATTTATATGTATAATAAATGTGAGAATATCCCTAATATATAGGGAAAATGAAGCCAATTTTATCAATAATATAATATGTATATATAATTTTCGGGATAATCTTTCATTCTACTATATAATCTTGTAAATTATTGGAAAACATTTCACTAAACTATAAGATATTATAAAATATTGGTGAATATTTCACTGAGTTATAATATATTGTAAGAACTTGGAAAATATTTAATCAAATTATAAAATTTTGTAATGTCTTGGTGAATCTTTTCCTAGGAATATTCAGCTTTTGATTCTACAGATTACTAAGGTATTGCAATGGAAGATCATATACCAAAGCTTGAATCTCTCAACTTGTAAACCCTCAAATGAACAAAAGCATGAATGGGGAGAGGAGAGATTTATTTATACATTTCGCAAGTAGTATTGGGTCACTCACAACTGGAGGTCTTAGTGAAACACAACTACACTAACTAGATTCATGGAAAGTGGTGACTCCACTTTTTATCTCATCCCTGAATAGTCCAACGAACATATGGGGACCCAAATCTTGACATGCCGACAAACTGATAGAATTGAACACTTTATAATGTGGAGTTATTATGGAACCCATGAACCATTATTACGACGTGGAGTATTATCGATACCCACAACCTTAATATAGTGTATAAATTCCCAATTATTTTATTTTCCAAATATCTCATTTTTAAGCTACCCTTTAAGAAAAAATAACTTGCCTATCTGTTTATAGATACAAATGCCACTTTTTTTGTTCTTTTGTTGATAATCAAAATAGGAATTATGTCATTTGATTTAGAATTTTTAGAGTTAGTTAGAAACTTGCAATGGTTATTAGAAACAAGAACATACACTAACAAGAATAGAAATCACATTAATGCATCATCACACATATCATTAGAACTAATCTGTTAAATACTACTTTTTCTCGGATAAACTAAGGAGGTGTTTGTATCGATGTCCTTGAAATTTTTAAAAGCATGAAAATGTGGTAAAATTGCTTTATCACCTTGATTGAACGCAAAAGACTAGATATAAAATAGCATAATGTCTACATCTCAAGTCAAATATTAGCTATACATATTATATACAATTATGATGGAAATGAATTATCATGTTCCGACTAAAACATATATTTACCATACATAACAAGATCCATTTATGGATGATGATAGAAATTACACATAAAAATAAATCACCAAAAAAAAATTACTTCTGAATGACCCTTACAAAAAACAAAATATTGTAAAACAAATACCAAACCTAACAAATTTAGGTAACAAATAAAATTGATGAACTTTCAATACGAATAAAAAAATATACCAATCATGAACTTCTCAATACAAATAAAAGAATCTACTAGTACGGTTTGGAAAACTCTACAATAAGGCATCCAAAATAATGATCGTTCCATTGTATCCCCTCCATTATAATTAGTGTGCATTCATTTATATTACAAACATCAACAATAATAGACATAAAATATGAACATATACACTCTCATTAATGCCTTCGATCCAATAGTAATTGCAAAGAAAGATCCTAATAAAAGAACATATTAAAAAACTGGTTCAAATTCATATTGAATATATAAAAACCCATGTGGCATCTCTCCACCAAGAGTAGCATCCACTAATAACATATACATGTCAGTCGATAGTTTAAACATGGCAGGGCATAAAATAAATCATATATTTTTAGCTCTATAAAATTTTCACAAAACCAATACTCCTAGGATAGAATAAAACCCTAATAATAATGAATATTCCCTAAGAATCAAGAGTTCTGTAGAATTAAATAGGCCTAAAAAAATCCATGGCAAAAAGCACGATAAAAGGTAAATTTACAATATAATAATCTATTGTAACTGTGGATAAAAAAGCATAAAAGTTTGATAAAAAAAACATACCATGTTAATTATTGGATGAAAAGCATGATGTGAATTTGTATTCTCTGATAAATTGCATGTGCAACATGCCCCTTCAAGAATTTAGCTTTCGGCAATAGAGATTTTATGCGAATATTAAAATGTCGAGAAAACTAAGAATTAAAACTGGAATCGCATCAAAAAGAACCTTCATCTTGCAAGCGCAATATGATGTGGGTGAACCATGAATCATTGTTTCCTTTATATAGAAAATAAATAACCACTCATTTTCCCTCCAATACTAAAAATCAAGATCCGGAAGAAAGTATCACATGAAATTGACTAAAAATACAAGCAAATGCAACCATATCTCTAAATTACAAGGAAAATGGAGGGACAAATAACACATGGGAGCCTCCATTACTCAATATTGGGGGCAAAAGAGTGATTTCACTAGATTTTCTCTAGAATTTGGGGGCGAAAGATAGATTAGAGGGAGATTCTTCTAGGGCGAAAATATTTTTTTTCATTTTCCTCATTAATATACAGGAGGCTACTCATTTTGGATTTTTTTCCTAATAAATATTGGGTGAATATATTTTAGCTGAAAAAACCCTTTCCATATAAGAAAATAGCCCACTAAATTTGTGTAAACCCCTTAATATAGCCCATGGGCTATATATATCCCCTAAAATTATCCATGTTCCTAGGGACTTTATTCATGTGCTTTTTCATACTTTTATTCCTTTGATTCAACCTCAGACTCTTCATTTGATGTGTTAGTAGGTGTTGCGAAAACTTAATTTGCCACTTTAGGTTCTTTAGCAACATAAATATCATGCAATACAATTTTATTTTTCTTGTGCCAATTATTCAAAAATTTATTTTACACATTAATATTAATTATGCCAACTAATTCCATCCAAGGATATCCCAAAACAATATCCACATGATTCATATCTATAACATGAAATATGAATGCACTACATATTTATCCATAGTAATCTTCAAAATATTTAAAAAGTTGAACATAGTCACCCTTAACATACATGTTTTTCATATTCTTTGCGAGGACTTTCAAGCTTTTAGCCAAGTTAACATTGATAAGATTATGCTTATTGATAGGTTTTATATCAATAATAACATTTCTTCTTAAATAAATGATGAACCTGTAAAAGGAATTTTCTTCATGAAAACAAATGCCTAGTTCTATTTGTATCCCTCTTACTGTCATGAGACCGCCTTGTTGATTCCCAACATAGGCATGTTTTGAAGTGTCAGAACATAATGATAAGAAGTTAATATTAAACTTTGTTTTTTCACCATTCCATCCTCACCATTGTCTCCATGATGAAATGCATGTCACATCCATATCTCATTTCATCATTTTTGTTTCCATATGACCTTTGTAGTAGATTTTCCAAGTTGTGTCTCATGCGTCAACATGTCGTGGTCAAGTCAAGTTTTGGATAGTTGTCATGTTTCCCTCGAAGCTTCATCATGTCAAGGAGTCGATGTCATTGTGTCCATCTCATCACACTAATCATACTTGAAATTCATTTTTCAAAAATCGTCACTGTTTGACCCCCTTGGCATTCAATTTAAGTTTCAACAAATAAGGTAATATTGTGTCATTTCACTTAAAATTTATTAGTTTTTCCTCCTTTGATATAATTTCCAGTCAGACTTGTCATCGGTTTTCTCTCTATGCATGTGTCAAGAAAGTTCTAACATCCTTTTTCATGCCTCCTTCACAAAAATTAAAAAAGTCATTAACTATCATTTAAAAAAAAATCCTCCCCCTTAAATTTCATGTTATTATTTATCTTTTTCCATATTCTATTATCTCCTTAAAATAAAATTTTAAAAAAATGACTTCACTTTCCCATAAAGCCCCTTCCCTTTTCCCTATCATTTTCTAAATTTAAAATACCCACCTATTTCTTTTACAATTCCCATTATGTCTTACTCATAATAAAAATGATACCACTAAAATTCAAATAAATAAAAATTACAAACACTTTGTTTTCCTATCTCGCTTCTTTATTTGATGTTCATCGAAATATAAAACAAAAGCCATATAGTGACAATGTCCCTGCACTATAGCCAAATAGGATTTCGAGAACATTGCCAACCACATGTATTTCATATTGTTTAAAATATTACTTGAACATCCCTTTGTTGGAAATCAAATAAAAGCGAAACTAGATAAGAAATACAAATTGGCTATGGTCAATTAGGTTTCTAAGCTAAGTTAAACCCTTTTCTAGCATTGCAAATATATTTGCCATTTTCTATTATTAAAGTGAATTTACATGGAGAATTCTCCTACCAAATTTAATTATGAAGAAAGTCAAAATGCCTCTGAGTGGGGATTGTAATGAAGAGGCGTGACAAAGAATAAACAGTGGTTGATTACAAATATCAAGGTTGTTAAATAAAATAATCTTAACAAGAAAGAAGTGTTGAGAAGCACCGATCCAAAGTACAAAGTACTAGTATTCAAATGATGTGTTGTGTTTATTCTTAGATTTTATAATTTTTCAGATTCTAAAAATTAAGGGTCAAAATTTTTGGACTCTAAATTAATTTAGTGAAAATGTGTTTGCGAATTTATTACAATTTATAGTTATTACCAATTTCAACAAACTATTGGTCTACCAAATTTAAAGGAGGTAAATCATAAAAGAACAACTCAATAACTTGTTAATATATTTATATTATAATCAAATTTATAAAATCAATATAAACATTAATAATAAATCATCATCACATAAACCATATATGGAACAAAAGATATTTTACGTGGAAACCCAAATGGGAGAAAAACATTGAATGTTTTTTTATATAATATAAAGATTTCATTCAATTTATTTAACAAATACAACTGAAAGGATGATACAACCCCTTATTTTACCATCTCCAGCTGAAAGGAGGCTACAACCCCTTGGTTTTACCACTGGATCAACCCTATAGTGAGGAATCCAATCCTCGATGAGCTCCAACTTAGTAGAATAACCATAATCAACTTTAAGGAGGATACAACACCCTAGTTTATCACATCCAATTGAAAGGAGGCTACAACTACGTAGTTTTACCACGGGCTCCAACATGTAGTAAGGAATCTAATCCTCAATGAGCTCCAACTCACTAGATTTACTAGCATCAACTAGAAGGAGGGTACAACCCCCCATCCTTTCCCAATCCTACCACTATGATATGAATAAGAGGATCAACTTATTACTATCTCACTATTATTATCTTTGTCAATGTTACTACCTTTGTCTTTGTCACTATTTCTATCATTGTCTCTGTCACCATCACTATCACAAAACATGACATCCAACAAGTATAAATGTGAACCTATAATCAATCAAGATATGAAAATTATACCACATATTCTTTAATATATATACCCTCTAAGAAGTGCACTTTGAAACATCTTGAATCAAAATATATAGTGAAACTTTCAAACTCACTTATTTAAAGATGATTTCTGAGTCAATCAGAAGACTTAACTTCCAGAGATTATATATCAAACAATGTAGCAAATCAAGATTTGAAACTTGAAACATATGTTCCTAAATATCTCTACTATATCCCCTCCGAATGGAACTCTCTAAAACCTCATAAGTCAAAACTTATAATCAAAATTCTAAACTGACATGTTTAAAGATGATTTCTGAGTCATTCAAAATCACTGACTTCCCGAGATCACATCTCCAAAACTATAACGAATCAGGATATAAAAAGTATACCAAAGATTCATCAATATCTCTAATTCATATCATATTAATTAAACTTTCTGAATCGTCCTAGAACAAAAGATACAAAGAAAAATCCATGATGACCTGAAACAAATTTCACAGCAAAAAACCAAAATATAGATCATCACAAGATTTCGTCTTCCACTAGAATTTCATCCTTCTTCCCAGAAATTTGGTCCTCTAATATTGTGTATTGGGTATTCAAATTAATGATAATAAGAATGAGAATTTCCATCTCTTTTTTATACATGTCTCATGTCACTTTTAGGGTTATGTCGTCCATATAACTTATTATTAATTTTGTCGTCCACATTTTAGGTTAGGTCAACCCTAACCTATTATTAATTTTGTCTTTCACATTTTAGGGGATTCTTTAAATGAGTCAATGGCCACTTCATGGATTTATCAAGGTTATTTTTATCTACTCTTCATCATACTTAGTGGAAACATCATTATTCCTTATGGGTTTCCTTTCCACATCATAGTGTCATGTGGAACAAACACCATTATTCTAGGGGTTTCTTCACCTTTCTCACCAACATTGCTTAGGGAAATTCATAGATCATTCTTTAGTGGTTTTCCACATGTGTACAAACCAAAGTGTCTTCTTGTGATTTCCATGGATAAACTCTATGCCATAAGGGCGCTGCTTTAGAGTGATACACACTTCAATATCTTTTTAATAAGGTTGACATCAATGATAACCAAATATCCAACGCTATCCCCCTTTGGAATTGATGGAAACTTAGTAAAAAAACATTATGAATATACTATCTTCCTTGAGATGACTCCCTCCATCTTCATGCTTCTTAAATTGATATTGGTTTACTAATTTTCTCTCCCCCTTTGACATCAATGAAAAAGGATGCATCTTCCTTTTGAGCTTGATCCTGCTGCAACTCCCCCTAACAATATACCTTATCTTTGGGGAAGATACCCCTACAACTGTTTTGATTTCCTTCTCCTAAAACCTTTTTTCGAAGAGATTTTTCCATGTTGCTACTACAATATCTTGCCATGTGTCCATGTCATGACATTTGTAGCATTCAACATTATGATTCATCATGCTTCTACAATTTTTTTTCCAACTTTCCATAATGGTGGCGCTTGTAACATTCAACGTTGTAGTTTGAGTGGACACCTCCATTTAGTTGAACATTTCCTTCATAATCTTTGCAATCTCTATCCTTATGCCCAAATTTGTTGCAAGAGAAACAATTACCAAGAAATATTCTTAGATACCTTGGTGTAGAAGATCTTCTTGATGGTGCAACATCTCTGAATTCATTTTTCTTTGAACCTAGTCGATGAATCCTTCCTTTGTAATATCTGCATTGATGGGAGCTTCTGAGAAGGTTTGCATAACTAGATTATCCTTTTCTTCATTTCTATTGGAACATTCAAGTTTCTTATGATTATCATAAACTAATATTATTTTTTCAAGTGGAGATGTTTGTTTGCTAACCATGTCATCTAAGACCAATGTTATCTTCTCAAACATCAAGTTTGTGTAATTTGTCTTCTCGAATTTATTTTTTAGATTAATAATCTCAAACTCTCTTGATTGAAAAATGTCTTCTCCTTTAGTTGACATGTTAGTAAATCTTCAGTTTTCTTTGCTTCTTCCACTTGTATTTTTAGGGTAGAAATAGTATTTTGAGACTCTTCATGTTATTTATGCTTTTAACCTTCTGATTCTTCTAGTAGCTCTTCTAGAAATACATTCTTCTTCTTGAGATTCTTGATTTCATCTAGGGCATGAGGGATAATTTTAAGAACACCCCCAAAATGTATATGTGTAATAAATGGGTGAATCCCCATAATACATAGGAAAATTTGAAGGCTATTTTATCAATAATATAATATGTATATATAATTTTTTGGCTAACCTTTCATTCTATTATATAATCTTCTAAAATCTTAGTGAATGTTTCACTAAATTATAAGAGATTATAAAATCTTGGTGAATATTTCACTGAATTATAAAATATTGTAAAACATTGGTGAATCTTCGATCAAATTATAATACCTTGTAACATCTTGGTGATTTTTTTGCTAGGAAGACTCAACTTTTGATTCTGCAGATTACTAAGGTAGTGCAATACAAGAGAATATACTATATCTAGACTCTATTTTATCACACCCTCAAATGAAAAAATGCATGAATGAGCAAAGGAGGGATTTATTTATACATTTCATAAGTATTGGCTCACTCACAACTGGAGGTGTTGGTGAAACACAACTACACTACCTAGATTCAGGGAAAGTGGGGACTCCACTTTTATCTTGTCCGTTAATGATCCAATGGACATGTGAGGACCCAAATATTGACATAACGACAAACTGATAGAATTGAACAATTTACACCATGGAGTGATTATGGCACCCATGAACCATTATTACAACATGGAGTATTATTTATACCCACAACCTTAATATAGTGTATGAATTACCAATTATATTATTTGACAAATCTCTCATTTTTAAGCTATCCTCGAAGAAAAAAATAAGCTTCTTATCTGTTTATATATATGAGTGAAACCTTTTTCCTTTCTTTTGTTGACAATCAAAATATGAATTATGTCATTTGACTTAGAATTTTTAGAGTTAATTATAAACTTACAACGTTGATTAGAAATGAGAACATATACTAACAAGAATAGAAATCACAATAATGCATCATTGGGCATATCATTAGAACTACTTTGTTAAAGACTAATTTTTCCTCAGGTAAACTAAGGAGGTGTTTGTATCCATGACCTTGAAATTTTGGAAGTATGCAAAATGTGGTAAAATTGTTTTAGCACCCTCATTGAATATAAACTGATATATATATAAAAAAACAATGTCTACATCTCAGGTCAAACATGCCCTATACATATTATATACAATCATGATGGAAATGAAGTAGCATGTTCCAACTAAACCATATATTTATCATACATAATTAGATCCATTTTCAGATGATGATAGCAATTACACATCAAAACAAATCACCAAAAGCATTTTTCTTTTGAATGACCCTTACAAAAAAACAAAATATCGTAAAATAAGTACCAAACCCATCAAATTTAATTAGGTCACAAATATAATTGACAAACCTGGCAATAGGAATAAAAAAATACCAGTCATAGACTTCTCAATACAAAAAAAAAAATCCACCAGTACGATTTGGACAACTCTACAATAAAACATAAAAAATAATGTTCATTCCACTATATCCTCGCCATTATAATTAGTGTGCATTCATTTATATTATAAACATCCCAAACATCAACAATAACAGACATAATATATGAACATATACACTCTCATTAACACCTTATATCCAGTAATAAATGTAGAGCAAGATCTTAATAAAAGAACATTTTAACAACTGGGTCAAATTTAGTTTGAATATATAAAAACCATGTGGCGTCTCTCCATCAAGAGTAGCATCCACTAACAACATATAAAGGTCAATCGGTAGTTTAAACATGACAAGGCATAAAATAAATCATTTATTTTTATCTCTATAACACTTTCATGGAACCAATACTCTTAGGATATAATAAAACCCTAACAATGCCAAATGAGCCCTAAGAATCAAGAGTGCTTGACAAGGCGTCAAAAATTATAAAAGGTAAATTTACAATATAATAATCCAATATGACTATGGATAAAATCATAAAAACCATGATAAAAATAATACCATTTTAAATTATTGGATAAAAAGTATTAAATTGAGCACAAAGATATGTGGACAAACACATAACTCACAAGATAGATCACACAATTTACAACAGTGCAAAAATGGCTTGCAACTGTGAATGCTTTCATAAATTAAAGGTAATTAGATGATAAATTACAATGTAATACAATGGCTAAACAGCCACATGCAATTCGAATCCACATGAGGAAATTCAAATTGATTAGACTCTACTTGACTGTAGGTAACTAAGACCTTGTCTAAATCATTATCGGAGGACTCAATAGTTAACTGCCCTTGTATAAATCATTATCGGAGTTCTAAAACATAACTCAAGTGTCTAATTCAGTGTTAACTGAATCTAACCAACTATGGTAGGTGAGGAATGCGCCTCTCCTGCATGAAACCATGCAAACCTAGCGCTAACTGAATGTAGAGGAATAGAACTGAATGTAACTGGCTCCTAACTTAGATTGACTAGTCACTAACTAAACTCAATTGATGAAGGTTGGTATCAGCACTCCCAGTGGCTCCTAAATTGTAGGGATTGATCTAGGAGGCTCCTAAATTGTAGGGATTGATCTAGGAGGCTCCTAAATTGATGCATGCAAGTGCAATCAGTGGCAGTAGGCCTCAATTAGTGTTCCCCACACTTTAGTAATTGGAACATGTGCCCCAATTAGGCCAAGTGGACCTAATGGTGCTAGTGACTAAAATAGACTGGAAGGACTCCCGATTTAGACATGACTCATTATTTAGACATATGACCAAATTGGACAAGGGAGGATTAATAATCCTAACACCCCCCCTAAATGCTAACTTGGACAATCTGCGGGCCCTGGTAACTAAGACCATAGACCACCCATTGCATCAAGTAAAGTAAAGTAACTGCTCAATACAAGGAGCTAGGGAAAAAACCACACGAAAAAAATTCCCCCCCTCTATCTAAGAAAATAGAATCTGGATTCAAGTTTGAAAAAATTGGAAATATGTTGTTGCAACCTTTATCTCTATGATGTAGCGAAGCAGCATGAATGGTGTTCTGTGCACAGGTATTCTGTGGCCTGACATGTAGACTTCTCCTTCTCCCAAAATGTTGATGGAAGGAAGGAGGAATGTAACCTTTTCCTCTTTTTGGCTGAAGAGGTGTATGATCCACTCTATTCTTCTGAAGGAAGTGTGACTGATCAGACCTTGCCATGTGACATCTTACAAGTAATTTGTTGCATCTCTCTGAAGGAGGTAATATTGCATGACATAGCGCAAGCTTCTCTATCTTCTGAATGTCAGATGGATTTCCAGTCATCTTCCTAGCTTCCTACTTGGAAGTAGGGACTAAATCTGAATCTAAATTTGAATGAATATTAATCTCATGAATTGATACAACGAGTTCTACAATACTAGTGGAAACTACAAAATAAGGAGATGGAATATTTTTACCTTCCATTTGAGAGTGCATTGGTTCTGAAAAAGGAATGAAGTGTGAGAACTCATATGCCTTTGAGGCGTGATTTGCAACACCCTTCGCTATGATGTTACCAGTAGAGATATATGTGATCTCCACTAAGTCAGGACCAAATATCACTCGCTTTGGAGAGCCAATATGAATCATCTGGTATACAGATAACAGGCTTGAAGCTAGGGAGGGAACATAAAGCACATATTTGAACCTTCCATGTTCAATCTTGATAGAATCCTTCCCTTTGGTTTGAAATTTAATGTTATTTCCTAGCTGAATACCAAGACCATCAAATTACTGTAAAGAAGAGAATGATTCTCTAGATGTAACCATATGATTGGAAGCTCCAGAATCAATGAGGAAGAAATGTGTTGTTGAGCAGCTGGACTTCAATGCATGACCTCTTTTGAAGTAATATTTAGTGTCTTCTATGTCTTCTGTGTGGTCAGCCTTCCTTATGCTAGCAGGTGCAGTAATTTTATGTTTATTCAAAAGAAGAGTCATTTAATCAAGTTGTATTCTCATACAAGAGATTTCTGGATGAAATCCGTTTCCACAGTAGGAAGAAAGAGTATTTCCTTTGTCATTCTTCTTGCTTCTCTTCGAACCTGAAGGCTCATTTGACTACTCTCCCTTCATAGGAGACTTATCTCTTTGCTTCCCTTTATCATTCACTACCTTAGTTCCTCCTGCAACCAGTGCTTTATCTCTGGAAGATCAAATGATCCCCATTTGGATCAACTTGTCATGCTCATGAGAGAGGGATTCAATGAAAGCATCAAGAGTGGGCATCTTCCAATTTGGAGTGGTGAGCTTCACTGTTTGAAAATTTGATACAAAGGCTGATTAGTCTGCACTGAGTTTTGAGAGAATGTCAAGGATGAGGTGATCATCCTCCTTCTCAACCTTTCATAGCTTCAACTGGAATCTCAGGTTCTTGAATTTTGTGAAGAATTCATTTAGTGTTCCAAAGTTAGATGGATGAAGAGAGATGAGCTCATTCTCTAGCTGATGGACCCTCATCTCATCTTGCTTATCAAATAAAGAGGAAATATTGTCCCAAATTTCCTTGGGAGTCTTCAATCCCTTGATGTGGAAGAGAAGATCTCAAGAGATTGAGAAAGACAAGCATTCATAGGATTCATCAAGCCTATTCTAGTACTTTTCTTTGTCATAATTAAGAATTGGCTTTGCCTCTAGCTCCATTGTGAGCCTGAAGAGCTTCTTGGTGTGAATATGGTTCCCCATGTCTTCCTTCCACTGGTGGTAGTTGAAGGAAGGGAGATGCTCTATTGGAGGAGCCATTTTGAGTGTAGAGAAAAGGACTAAGCTGTTGTAGTGAATGTAGTGAGGAGAAAGAATTGTTTGTAGAGAACACAGTGAGAAGAACTGATAACCTGTAAATCACACAATCAAATAGAGAAAATAAGGTCAATTACCTACATATTTCAGGTTTTCATGACACCCATCATAATTTATCAAGCAAGCTTGATCAACAATTCCTTAACTTGGGGTATTAAGTGGTAAACCTTTTGCTTCTGGTGCAGAGTAGGAATGGAGCAAATTGCTCAAAAAAATGATCCAGCTGGATATATAAGGAGGAGAAGTGCCTTGTCCATCGAGGCTCTGATACCATATTAAATTGAGCACATATATATGTGGACAAACACACAACTCACAAGATATATCACACAATTTACTCAGTAATTGAAGAATGAAATAGTGCAAAAATGGCTTGCAACTCTGAATGCTTTCATTAATAAAAAAGTAATTAGGTGATAAATTACAATGTAATACAATGGATAAATATCCACATGCAATTTGAATCCACACGAGTAAATTCAAATTGATTAGACTTTACTTGACTGTAGGTAACTAAGACCTTGTCTAAATCATTATCGGAGGACTCAATAGTTAACTTACCTTGTATAAATCATTATCAGAGTTCATTGGAGTTCTAAAACACAACTCAAGTGTCTAATTTAGTGTTAATTGAGGCTAACTAACTGTGGTAGGTGAGGAATGCGCCTCTCCTGCATGCAGCCATGCAAACCTAGCACTAACTAAATGTAGAGGACTAGAACTGAATGTAACTGACTCCTAAATTAGCTTGACTAGTCACTAACTGAACTCAACTGATGAAGGTTGGTATTGGCACTCCTAGTGGCTCCTAAATTATAGGGATTGATCTAGGAGGCTCCTAAATTGATGCATGCAAGTGCAATCAGTGGCGGTGGGCCTCAATTAGTGTTCCCCACACTTTAGTAACTGGAACATGTGCCCCAATTAGGCTAAGTGGACCCAATGGTGCTAGTGACTAAAAATAGACTAGAAGGACTCCCAATTTAGACATAACTCCTGATTTAGACATATGACCAAATTGTACAATCGAGTATTAATAATCCTAACAAAAAGCATGGTGCGAGTTTGTATTCTATGATAAATTTCATACACAACATGCCTCTTCAAGACTCAAGCTTTCGGCAATGGAAAAGTTATGTGAAGATTAAAATGTCGAGAAAACTAAGAATGAAAAGTAGAATCACATCAACCATAACCTTCACCTTGCAAGCACAATCTGATGTGCATGAACCATGAGTTATTGTATCCTTTATATAGAACAAAATAGCCCCCAATTTTCCCTCCAATATTGGAAATCAAGGGCTCAAAGAAGGCATCACATGAAATTGACTAAAAATACAAGTGAATGCAACCATATTCATAAATTACAAGGAAAATGGAGGGAAAAATAACCCTTGAGAGCCTCCATTACTAAAAATTGGCGGTGGAGTGATTTCACTAGATTTTCTCTAGAAATGGTGGTGAAAAACAGATTGGAGGGAGATTTTTCTAGGGATATTTTTTTTTTCATTTTCATCATTAATATATGGGAGACTATTCGTTTTGGATTTATTTTTTTCTAATATATATTGGGAGAACATAATTTAGTTGAAAAAACCCTTTCAATATAAGAAAATAACCCTCTAAATTATTGTAACCCCCTTAATATAGCCCTTGAAATTATCCATGTACGGAACATATTAGTTTTATTTCAAGAAAAACTTCTTCTTTTTTGTCTTATTATCCTTTAGGATATTTTTGCAGTTTATATTCTTCATCAATATTCTTTGTAATCATGGACATGAGTAAATTTTCTTCTTCTTTTTCTTCTTATTTTGAATCACTATATTTTCCTTCTTCATATAAACACTCAACAATATCATGTCCTTTATTTCAAATTTAAAACATTTAGAAAGTAACTTACTTGGTATCATTGTCTCTCTCTTTTCATCATCTTCATCTTCTATATTGCGCTTGGATGAGAATCCTTCTTTTTCATCTAGTTCTTCATTTGCTTATTCTTTGTAAATATTATGTAGTTTGTCCAAAATATCTTTAGCTGATGTACACTTTCCTAACTTTATTTTTATGGAATCTGATAATCCATATAGAATTACATCCATTGCCATTGTATTGTTCTTATATAACTCCTTTTTGGATGTAGATTCCGGTGGTATTTTTGAAGTAGTGTATCCATTAACAACAGTGAGCCATGCATTCACCCCTAAATCCATCTAGTAGGGTATCATTCTAAAACTCCAAAATGAATCATTATTTCCATGAAATTTATGAATACCACTTCAATAGAATCCTTCTTGTTGATCCATATATGTTCACGGTCTTCCTTTCAATGGTTAAATTGTTATGAAGGAAACCTGCTTTACTACCAATTATTGGAATATTCATAGATACTAAGAGGTGAGTGAATCAATATTGGGCACTTTTTACCATTTCAAACTTTAATATCAAATTCAAGCATTAAGAATAAAATTTATCATAACATAAACCATACACAATACATAAGATATTTTATATGGAAACCCAAATGGAAAAAAACCATTGAATTATTTTTTTAATATAATATAATTATTACATTTAATTGATTTACCAGCTCCAACTAGAAGAAGGATACAAACCCATTGTTTATCAGCTCCAACTGAAAGGAGGATACAACACCCTAGTTTTACCATTAGATCCAACCTGTAGTGAGGACTCAAATCCTTAGTCAGGTACAACTCACTAGATTTACAAGAATAAACTAGAAGGAGAATACAACCCTATAGTTTATCAGCTCCAACTAAAAGGAGGTTACAACCCCCTGGTTTTACCATAGGCTCCAACTTGTAGTGAGGACTCCAATCCTTAGTGAGCTCCAACTCACCAGATTTACCAACATCAACTGCAAGGAGGCTATAATCCTATATCATTTCCCCATCCCGCCACTCTGATATGAATAAGAGGATCAACTTGTTACCGTGTAACTATTATTATCTTTTCATTGTCAACAGGAACACTTTGAAACATCTTGAATCAAAATCTATAGAGAAAATTCCAAACTCACTTGTTTAAAGATTTTTTTTACTCATTCAGAAGACCTGTATTCTAGAGATTATATCTTCAAAAATGTAGCAAATTGGGATAATAAACTTGAACCATATGTTCTTCAATATATATAATGCATACCCTCCAAAGGAAACTCTCTGAAACCTCACGAATCAAAATTTATAATTAAAATACCAAACTAACATGTTTAAAGATGATTTATGAGTCATTCGAAATCCATGACTTACAAAGATCGTATATCCAAAACTGTAGCGGATCACAATATCAAACTTCTACCACATATTCATGAATATATCTACTTCATCATTCCAAAGGAAACTTTCTGAATCATCCTATAACATAATATCTAGCGAAAATGCAACCACGACCTGAAACCGATTTCACAACAAAAAACCAAAATACAGATCATCACAAGGTTTCATCTTCCACTAGAATTTTGGCCATCTTCCATGATATTTGGTCCTTCAGTATTGTGTATCATATCTTCAAATTAATTATAATAAAAACAAATGATTCCATCTCTTATTTATACATGTCTTATGTCACTTGTAGGGTTATGTCGTCCCTATAACTTATTATTAATTTTGTCTTCCACTTTTTTCGTTAGATCGACCCTAACTTATTATTAATTGTATCTTCCACATTTTAGGGGATTATTTAAATGAGTCAATGGCCACTTCATCAAGGGTATTTGGAGCTTCTCCTCATCTTAATTAGTGTACACATCATTATTCCTTTTGGGTTTCCTTTCCACATCATAGTGTCATGTAGAGAAAGCCCCATTATTCTAGGGGTTTCTTCACCTTTCTCTCCAACGTTGCTTAGGGAAAACCTTAGGGATTTATTTCAGTTTTCCCCATATATGTACAAACCAAAGTGTCTTCCTATGAGGTTCATGCATAACTACTACATGATAAGGGTACCTCTTTGAATTTATACACACTTCAATATCATTTTACTAACATTGACATCATTGAGAGCCAAATGTCCAACAGGAGGTTTCCGATTCCAGCGCATCATTGGAATCTTGGAAAATGATTTACACATAAGCATATACGATTGTGTATATGTATTTCATTGATATATAATTGTAATTTTGTTTATAACTTTGATACAATAATCTGACAAATGATTTACACATAAGCCATTGTGTATGTGTATGGCATTGATATGACCTTCTATAGGTATTTGTATGTTAGGTATCTAAGCTAATCTTGCTGCCACACATTGGTATGCAAAGCCAGAGAGTAAACATGAATGGTACTGAGTGGTCAAGACAATGAGATAAAAGATAAAAATTTATACCAAAATTTAATTTAATACCAAAAAAAACAATGTTTAACATTCAAATTTCAAAATTTGACACTAGTAGATTTTAACATATTTCACACAACAAATCGTCACTATAGCAATGCATGTGTGTTGCTATATTGATGAACATGAGCCCAAAATTTCATGGAAACATTCTCGCCACTGTAGACATTCTTCAATCATTTTTTCTCTATTGCAACGGGAAAGAGATGACACGTGGTGTGTCTAGAAACTACTTTAAAAACCTATATGTGTCACTATAGCAATGGTCATTGGTTGTTTTTGCAGTGTTTCTCTGTCACAATATCAACGGTAATGTGTATATAGCAACGTTATTTCATTGCATAGAGCGGAAAATTTTCTATGCAAGCGACAGATCATTGTCACTATAGCCATAAAATATTGTTTCCCAAGAAAGAAACTACTAATTAGTCTTATCTGTCTCTACAGCGACGATTTTTGTGAAGTTAGGTGTCACTACAATGAGGATGTCTATGTATTTAAAAAAAAACTATTACAAAGAGAATGGTATTGCAAATCATCTTTCAATAATGTGAAGGGAAGGTAGTTACTTGACATCTCCACTTATTTACCATTCCTTTGTGTATTATGAAGAAGATGTTGAAACTCAAGGAACTAAACCTACTTGTTGTAAGGGGTCTTTTTTGCATGCAACGAGCATTGAAAAGGATGTTTTTTGAACCATAATATATTTCATGTGAAGTATTTTGGCTGCACTAAAGAAGATTGTCTTTGAGATGCACTTTTCATCATGTCAACTAGTCATGCCACCATGCCCCAAACATGATGGTTTCTTAACAATTTTGAAGGGAAATCTCTATATCAACCAACCATTCCAAGAGTCCACCAAACTGAAGAAAGATTACATTAAGTTATAATCCATAATGAGAAACATGCATAACTAAATCCCACACCATGCGCTCACCATTACAATTTCCAAAAGACCCAACACAATATAACATTAAATTTCATGTCCACAAAAAGAAAAACTTGGTGCATTTCCCACTTTCTTGAGGTAGACATGTATAAACATGAGGGTCACAATGACATATAGAAAAAATATGTCAAGAAGAAATATATCATGACACTATGTAAAAACACTATGAAAAAAGACTTAGTATTCATAGAGATATGTAAGAAAATATGCAACTACTAATAATATTGCAATTGTAATTATAACACTAGCTATTATAGTTAGAAACTTTTACAAGAGTTAAGTTAATGTAGTCCACAACTTTTATTTGATTGTTTCAACAACAACAACAAAAACCTATATCACCTGATTTTCATATGGTATTTTAATCAACATAATATTATCTTAGAATTTTCTAGGAAAGTATTCTTCCACAAAATAGTATGGGCCTTTGCGAATAATGATATTTTGAATTGGCCTACTACTATGGTCAATTATTGGACAATAGTAAAAAGAAAAACCAAATTAATTACAAACTAAAAATGATTAAAAACACTTGTAAGTCACCACAACAAAGGATATAAAAAATATAGCCTTGTGATCCAACCTCCAATCTTCATGATGCCTCCAACATACTGCTGGCCCTGGTGTATCCCGCAAAAGAGTCATCGCTACAGGCCATGGATTGCATGCCTTATGTACAACTACTGGGAATCTCATACAACACCACAATATATATTTTGAATAGAAACCTATGTCTTTGTACATATGAATATTTTGAATAGCAACTTCATTAATTGGGTCTATAAGATAGAGGACATGTAAAGAAAAACAGTAAGGCATAGTTTTCATGTTGTATTTATTACTACAGTAAAATAAAATTAAGACATTTTTGTGGAAAATAAAAACCATACCTCAATATCCTTCATGTCCAACATGTCCTAGAAATAATGAGCTACAATAACCATTAAAGTACTAAAACCAATAATAGTAATAACAATAGCAATATACATCAAATATAAGTTGTTAATGGAAGACAATAATATATAACAGTAGCAATATATATCAGATCTGAAACAATTATAAACTCAACATGAGATGTTAGGGAATACCTCCCTTATCCTCAAAAAAATGATTATAAATAGAATTCAACCTCTTAGCGTTAGGTTACTTGCATGAGACTCAACTAGACCAACATTCTTGTGAAAGGAGAGAACCCAGAACTCGAAATACCCTAAAATAGATCATCCAACCCTCACAAATTAAAAACAGTAGCAGCACAACAGTACGACCAACTCATAATAAAAAATGACAAAAAAGTAATTCAAAAATTCATATAAGGTAGCGCTATGGTGGATGGCATCGAAGGAGGGCTCTTAAGGTCAACACAAGGGTCGAAATACCCCATAAGGGGTCACTCTAGTCATCGACACATTGTACAACAATATTTAAGGGTTCTATAGCTCAATGTTACCATGCAAGTATCAATCACGAGTCACCACAAGGCTAAACATCACAAACAAGTAAACATGCAAGTCAACATAACATAACAACAAAACATGACATCATACTAGGCTCATGCGCATCAACTCAACAAGAGGGTAGGTTACCATACCTTCTCAACTATATGTGGTCATACATCTCATGTGTCTCATGCAAAGAGTGGAAGCTCATAATCATCATCACTGGATAAGGAATCTCATGTGGTCATCTCATCTTCCTCAGCTTAACTCAATAAGGGGTTCCCAGCCCATTGAGTATAACCATAGTCCTCGGAAGATGTCACACATATTCAAAAATAAGCTATGCAACAAAGTGAACATACATTTTGCATATAAATTGTAAAAAGCACAATTATAGGTATATTAATTGTTTTAATTGGAACAGTACTATCAAACAGAGAGGTGAAATAATATTTAAAGTACTAAAAACAAAAATAGTAATAATAGTAGCAATATATATCATATCTAAGTTGTTAATGAAAGACAACAATGTTGAAGTAACAATAACATGAATATATTATATCTAAACCAATTATAAATGATATGGGCATCTCATATTCCTTCGGTCAACTCATAAAGGGATGGCCATCCCCTTGAGGATAACTATTAGAACATCATACCACCTAGAACCATACTCACATACCACCTAGTTCCATAGTCTCATTTGTTTTCACTTATGTTGCATAGTCCAACCATTTGTTATCGTGGCTTCCTAAGGTTATTGGTGGTTTTGGACCATTAATTGCGCCTAGCGCCCACATTTTGGTCAACCAAGAGAATTATCACTATCATTAATGACATTTTGGTCCCTTGGGGTGCTCCCACTCCTTAAATCATGGATCAGGTTTGACCATAGGCACCCATGCATTGTTTTTTGGTGCCTTTGGCTATTTTGGACCATTTATTGCTTCCTAGAGCCACTCCCACTCACCCATGCACTACACCATGCCTACCTAAACCTTATTTACTAATAAGCATGCTTCTCCAATGCTCACATGGACATTCATGACCGTTTGAGGTGATTTGGGAACTTATTGGTCCACCTAGGTGGGTTTGAGGTCCAATATAAGCCTGCCACATGTATGGCACCATTTTTTCTTCAAATTATAATCATTTTATGCTATTGTAATATGATAATGTTCCAAACATGTTTACATGTTGGACAATAATAGAAAACTCAGTTATTTGTACAATCTCTATGTGTTATTTTTTCTCTTTTACATTGTTTTCTTCATGTATTGTCAAATTATTTTGTTATGAGCATTCTCTTAGATTTTAGATCTTGTTGTGAATCATAGTTTCACATGGCATTAGAGTTATTTGGAGCTGCATCGAATTCAGAGATCTAATATGATTCAAATTGGAATCTACGGTCTCCTCTAGTGGATTGAGTGTTTTCATTGCAGGTTGTTCAAGTGCACTTTATCACTCAGTGCACAACAACAAATGGAGTAGTATCATGTTACCTTGTTCACTCCATTCAAATATTTTGAGTGGAATGTCGAGATGGTTATCTAGTTGAGATCGAGAGGTCTCTATAGAGTTACCATGGGGACAGAAAATGAGTCGAACTCATTTGTTGAGAATTTTAAATATTTTAACAGATTGGATGAAGCATTTGATATTCTTTGTCTCAATATTTTGAGGGATATCCTATTTCATGTCGACAGTATTACAACACCAATAAAGTGTGGCTCAAGCTCGAGTCATTGTTTTGGAATATTGATGAGCTTAGAGGCCACCAACTAGAAAATGAGTTGATCACTTTGAATCCAACTCACTTTGAGACGATCCAAGACTTTTTCACACTTAGCAGAAAATCTCAGCTAGTGTGGACAAAGGTTGTTTCCCTAATTTGAATCATTCATATCTAGAACAAAACATACTACAAAACAAAGAAACTTTCCCTCTAACCCTAGACTACTTGAATTAGTTTCTCTCATACCTTTTAATAGGCATATTAAAAGGTATCAACTTATTGTGCTTGAGTTGTGCGGTGAATGAACCTCCAATATACACAAAAGCAAAAAACCACATGAGATTAACAAGATAGTCTACAATTCTATGTAAATGACCAAATAAATAACAATAAACGAAGTATAATAATGAGATACACCGTGTTTATGGAAAAGAAACAATGCTTGCACTAATAAATAACGAAGGATATATCACAACCAAGCCTTGGTGTTGAGATCTCTTCACAACGGAGCCCTGCCTCTAGCTTCACCTTGCCTCTAATGACTCAAAAAAGTATAAGATTATTTGGACTAAGTTTTGATGCTATTATACAATCTTTCTCCCCCTTTCCCATGAGGGGTAAGCCGTTATTTAAAGGGCTCGATGGATAGAGTGGGTTGAAGATTCAAATGAAAAGGTTGAGGGATCATCCCTAGGATAGGGGAATTCTATTTCCACCTATATTGATTGTTATGGAAGAGGATCCAGAAGGTTCCTTCGGGAAACCTCTCGAAAATTCTCTTTTTTTTCTTTTTAATTCGGGCACCACACTTTGCATGAGGGAAACAAGCGTTGAAAAGGGGCACCACCTGCTGTAAGAAGGAAACGGGTGGTGGTACCACTCATTTTCAATGGATAAGGTGTGGTTCCAACATGGGTATCACTTGTTGTATAAGTACAAGGCACGGTGGTGTCTTATATTAGGAGAAAACATTAAGGAAATGATCTTCTTCTTTCATCATTTTTCTTTAGTCTGTGAGGGATTTGATAAATCAATGGAATACCCATCTGATAACATGACGGTGAAAAAAATTAGGTGTAACATTCACCAAGTTCAAATCCCTTTTACTTCAAATGAAGAAATGTGGCATCTAAAAGAAGGAAGAGCAACTGATTTTGTCCATCTTTTGAAGAAAGGGCCTAAAGATTCAATGTTTGCTGTGACATTCTACTCAGGGAAGATGACAGCTCAAAATTGGAGAATTCCAGATTTGGAAGACTTCATGGAGTCTTGGACTCAATAACAATATAATTTGGTTCAAATGGGTACCATCAAATCCACCAAGGATCAATACCTTACTGGAGGTGTTTTAAATCAAGCAAAGGGAAATAAAAATTGCAAGGATTTGAAGTAACAAGAGAAGAAGAAGTATGAGAATCCCAAATATTCTGATGGGGGTTCAAATCCTAGGAAGGACAAAAGAAATAAGAAAGAGAAGACCAAATTCACTTACTGTCACAAAGGTTGGCATCCAAAGAGTGCATGCATGAATAATACCATTGACATGGTAGTGCAACTCCTTAAGAAGAACAACATTCCCTTTACATATGGCACAAGGAAGAAAGATGGAGGTTCAAATTATGATAAAAAGGAAAGATCCCATGAACTGGTTGATGGATCTTATCGCTCTTTCTCCTTCCTCATACATTCAGGTTCCTTAAGTCACATGGATTCTACACAAGACCCCTTCTTGACCCTACATCCATACAGTGGTCCATCCATCCTCATGGGTGATGACTCTCAGATCCCAGCCAAAGTGATTGGCAGGATCAACCTTGACAATGGGTACATAAAAAATGTGTTATATGTGCCTGATCTTGTAGAAAACCTACTATTTGTCTATCAAATTACACATACATGTTCATCCAAGAGAGTTACAATCACTCAAGATGATGTGGAAATATTAGAAATTTCAATAGGCAAACTTGTTGAAGTGGGTATTGCAAATCATGAGTCAAGAATGTACAAGTTTCCACACTTTCTCCCTTACTCCTCAGGGAATGTGCTCCTGTCACATTCCAATGATACTAGAAAGCTATAGTTGAGCAAAGAAAACATGGATGAAGGACTTCCAAGCATTAAGTTTTCCAAAGGCACATGCGAGTGATGCATTGTTGGGAAGCATCCAGAGTGCAAGCATGACAAGGGGGGAAAAAGAAGGGTTGTCCAAGTGCTTGAATTGATCCATTAATATATGATAGGAACTATTCACACACCCTATTATGTAAACTAGAGGTATGTATTAACATTCATATATGATTTCTCAAGGTATTGTTGGTTGTTTTTTCCTCAAACAAAAATCTAAAGTGTATGAGATCTTCAAAGCTTTCAAAGCTTCTGTTCAGAAATTCAGTGGGAAGAAGATAAAGGTATTAAGGAATTATAATGGAAAGGAATATGTAAATAATAACCTATATCATCTATGTAAAGAGAATTCCATTCAAATCCAACAATCAGTGCCTTACACACCACAACAAAATGGTGTGGAAGAACGCAAGAAGAGAGCATTGAAGGAGATGGCCACACGCAAGTTGGAGGCTAAGTATTTGTATCCTAAGCTATGGGTTTAGGAAATAAATTGTGATTCATATGTTCATAACCTATTTCCACAAAAATAATTGGAAGATAAAACTCCATTTGATGCTTGGAGAGGTCACACTCCAAATGTTTCTCATTCCGGGGTTTTTGGGTTAAAGGCTTGAGATAAAATTCCTCCCGAGAAGAGAAAATCCTTAAAAAATAAAATAAAAGATTCCATAATGGTTGGATATGGTAAATATTCAAATGAATATAATATATTTTATCCCTCATCTCAGAAATCATCCATTGAGAGAAGTGTATAGTTTGAAGAAGATCCCATGCAAGAGGTCGAGCTAGTAGAGGGGGGTTGCTCACACCCTCCACTCAATGATGATGTAACGGATGTTTATATTTCTTATTTTTATGAATAGGATAGGTTATATGAATATTATTACATGCATGTATATCATTATTCTCCCATAAGGCCAAAATTGGATCAGAATATCATACAAGCACCTGGTGATATTGCTAGAGATCCACTAGACTCTGCAAGGAAGATTAGATCTCAGTTTCATAATGCTTTCTCCACTTGTGATTCAAATATTCCAGAAAGGTGTTTTATGAATCTTGTATATGATCCAAATTCATATCAATAAGCATAACATGACCCAATACGGAAAACAACCATGCACGAAGAGTTCAAGTCTTTGCAAGACCATGAAACTTGGGAGTTGGTTCCTCTACCTTCCAAGAGGAAACTAGTGCAATGTAAGTGGGTTTATCGAACCAAGTTTGTTTATTATGGTTCATATGTGTAGTATAATTCCAGTTTTGTTTCCAAATTCTTATCTCAATTCAATGTAGTGGACTATACAGAGACATTTTCACCAGTTGCAAAGATGGACTCAATTGGGTTAGTTTTGGTCATTATTGCATCTAAGTGATGGGAGGTGTATCGTATGGATGTGAAGAGTTATTTTATTAATTTTGACCATTATAATTAGATTTATATTCATAATCATAAAGGTTTCATTCATTATCCTTCACTTTTTTTTCCAAACCAAGTAAGAACTTCCTCTTCCCTACAATGTCCTCCTCCTTAGATTCCCCACCCCCAACAACTGCACTCACAACCAACTAGAAACCAACAAAAAACAAGCAAACAACCTTAAAATCCAATAATAAGGCCAACCCCATTATCCTTGGTTTTCCCCCTTTTATTACTTAATTTTCAAATTTGAATCAATTTTTTGATCTTGTATGATGACACCACTTGTTCTCCATGCACCTAATACCAATTTAAGGTTAATTAACCATTTTAATAAGTAACTTAAATGTGTGTGTGTGTGTATTAAATTTTAAAAAATAGATATACTTAATATCCATATAATCTTTGATCACATTTTCATAATCTTTGCTACTATATAAACCTCCTCAATATTTTAACATGCCAAAACTATGCCAATTTAGGAAGCTTGCTTCTATCACAAGTCTATGAAAGATGAAAATATGATCCTAATGTGTATTTGCAACATTTATATTATTCTATTCAGATAATATTACTGTATGTTGATTATATTTTGATCAGTGGAAGTTGCATTGTTGATATAGGTTCTATTAAGTCTTCATTGCACAATTCATTTTCTATGATTAACCTAGGATTGTTGAAACACTTTCTTGGATTGGATATTGAGAAATATGATGTATGTACTAAGTTTAGCCAATAAAATTATACTTAATACATGTTATTAAATTTTAACATGGATAAATTTAAAGAAGCTAAGTGCCCCTTTATTTCAGGAGTGAAACCAGGTGACTTTGGTTCATCTCCATTAGTGGACAGCTCGTTGTATAGACAACTAATTGGGATCTTGTTGTACCTCACACACTCTCAACCTGATTTGATTTACAAAATAGGTGTTGTTTAAATATATATGTAAGAGCCTCATGAGATCCATTGGAAGGATTCCAAAAGGATCTTTCATTATGTGCAAGGAACCAAACACTTCGGGATACACTATGTTGCTAGTTCTCCACTAGAACTAATTGGATTTACTGATTCGGATTGGGATGGAGATTCCATTGATAGGAAGTCCACTTCATATTATGTATTAATTCTTTCATATAGTCCCATATTCTGGTTAAGTAAGAAACAACACACCATTTCCCTTTCATTATTTGATGTTGAGTACAAAGGAGCAGTGAATGCAGCCCCACAATGTGTGTGGTTGCAAGGCATTCTTGGATAACTTGGTTTTGCATCTGATTCACCCATTGTAATTTGGTGTGACAATAAAAGTGAAATCAAGATATCCACATATATAGTACAAATATAGAGGACCAAGAAAATTTATATTCACATGCACTACATCAGGATCTTGGTGCATGAACATGTGATATCATTGTAGTATTTCCCATCTGTAGAGCAAACTGTTGACATCTTCACCAAGAGCTTCACAGAGAATACATTCACCTATATTATATCACTAATTGGGGTGTGTCACACATGGTGGTGGCTAATATTCATTTTTATATTTTTCTCCATTTCCATTTCATTGGGGAGGTTTTGTTCCCATGTGGTTTTCCTTCTTACCTTGGTTATATGGACAAATAAATTTTTGTAAGACGTGACTTGAGCCTTAGTTGCCAATGCCTCAAATTTTGATGTGGTTACACTAAGTTGTGCTTAAGAGAGGGTGTTATAAAATCATACCACCTAGTACCATAGTCACATACCACCTAGGACCATAGTCTCATTCATTTTCACTTATGTTGCATAATCCAAGCATTGGTTATGATGGCTTCCTAAGGTTATTGGGGGTTTTGAACCATTAATTGCTCCCAGTGCTCACATTTTGGTAAACAAAGAGCTTGAGTTCCCTCATTAATGATATTTTGGTCCCTTGGGATAGTCCCACTCCTCAAATCATGGATTTGGTTTGACCATAGGCACACATGCATTGTTTGTGAGTGGTTTTGGCCATTTTGGACCATTTATTGTTTCCTAGAGCCACTCCCATTCACCCATGCACTCCAACATTCCTACCTAACCCTTATTTATGACCAATCATTCTTTTACAACATTCACATGGCCATTCATGACCATTTTAGGTGATTTGGGAGCTTATTGGTCCACCTTGGGGGGTTTGAGGTCCAATCTAAGTCTGCCACATGTATGTTGGACACAATGGCCACACTAAGAGGGGGGTGAATTAGTGTGAGATAAATTTGAACCTTTTTACCTTCTTTTAATAAATTACAGTATATCAAGAAATATGTTATCAATTACATCATCACATGTATCAGCTTAATTAACCATGAATCGTAAGCACAATCATCACATCAAGAGAGACACACAAATATATGTAATTTTGATCTTTATTTATGGTAATGGAATAATACAATATTCTTGATTACAATTGGCACCAAGTAATGAAAGAGAGCACTAACTCTTGTAACAGGAATGTTATCCTATGAAATGACACTTCTCCGTCTGAGTACTAACACTCAATGTGTCAGCACACAAAAATACATAATGGATTGAAGTAGCCCAAAACCTATAGATGAGCATGTTCCTTGATACATCTTGAGCCTACCAGTCTTGCTCATGTTTTATAAAATGATTAAGAGGTAATCGTGACTATTGACATCACAGCTCACAAACCA
Organism: Pseudotsuga menziesii; assembly: GCA_001517045.1. NCBI lineage: Eukaryota > Viridiplantae > Streptophyta > Pinopsida > Pinales > Pinaceae > Pseudotsuga > Pseudotsuga menziesii. The sequence continues at coordinate 141,656 of LPNX010547122.1, read as the reverse complement.
TTCACGGGTAGCCACATATACAACCCGCGATTACATGATCATGGTTTGCATCATGGTTTGCATTTGCAGGTTTCCTTTATAAAAGTCATGATTCACTCGCGAATTTCCTACATTCATACCCGCGATTACCCTAAGCCAAAAAATTAAAAATTAAAACATGTTTAGTTAGATTTAGTTGGGCTCGTAATCATAACGTTTCCAACTTCCCTAACCATCTCAACCTTCGTAACTCCTCTAATTCATTAAGTATAAATAGAGGGTAGTGGTTGAGGCTAAAGATATATATGAAGAGAGAAAGGTTATGCTGGTGGAATACATTTGGATATTTGGAGCAGTAGAACTCAGTTCCTTGGCTAGCAGAGGAGGACTTGTATTAGATATTGGTTGTATATTTCATCTCTACTTATCAATAAATAGATATTTTCTTCCAATTGGTGCACTTACGTTCTTAAATGTTATGATTTCTAAATTATATTGTTGTCTTATTGCAATCATAGTATTTCATTAATATCTTATGTAACGTCTAAGATTTTGGAGGAAGGTAGCTTTCTCTTTTGCAGGTTTAAAGATCCCTATAAGTTGTTAAAGAATTTGGATTAAAGGAGAAAGCTAGGACCAGCCTTCATAAACAAGGTACACTAAATTTATGCCATATTTCTCTCTTAAATTGCTAAATAATTGACTATCTGCTAGTTTAATTTTGGTATGTTAGTGATCGTAGACCCTTAGATCATAAGGTAGAATTTCCCTGAACAACAGAATTGTTGACTCCGCTAGGGAGTCTAACCTATTTTGGGTCTGCTCCATAGGTTTCCTTTCCAGTTTTCTCTGCTTGATGTTGTAAGTTTTTTTCTTATTTTTTACCTTCAATTTTTAGTGTTTAAGGTTCAGAATCCTTTGGCCATTTCTTTTTCTTTTTGAAAAATTTTGTCTGCATTCGCAGTTTGTTAATACATACAGTCGCGAGTGCCCTATTGTATTCGTGGGTTGACTGTATATACAGTCGCTAGTGGTTTGTGGTTTTTCTTTGTGAGAGTCATGATTTACTGTAGGTATTGGTCAAATTTCTAGGATTTTTCTTGACTTTGGATTTCTGACTTCTCGGGTGTCTGTAGGGTTCTATCTTTAGCATAGTATTGTTGCTTTGTGTGTATGCATTTCACTTCTTCTTGGTAATCAAGTGTTTTTTAGTAAGTTAGGTTTGAATCTTCTTTTTACGAATGTGTTGGTTCTTTCCTTCTCTATTATTTGGTTTGAATGCTAGTGTCTTTATAGGTTGTTGGTGTCTATCAATCCTCTCATGTCACTTTTTTGCCTTGGATTGTTTTTGTAGTAGTCTAGGTTATTCATTTTTACCAATTTTTTATCTATTGGTCTCATAGAGTCAATAGTTCTGTACAAGCTAGGGTTTGACTCCTCTTTGCTTGATTTGTTTAATATTGTTACTGTAAAGATATGACTAGGATCATTTGCATTTATATATGATCAGATTGTTTAGCTTGCTTCAAGTGCATTCAATTGCATAAAAAATTTGAGTTTTTTTAAAAAGAAAGACAAAAGGTGGTTTCATTTGCATTAGTGGTTTTTCCCATTATTTTCAGAAAAAATAAAAAATATTAAAGTCTTGTGTTTTTCAAAATAATTTAGAGAAGTTTCATTAGTTTCATTTAAAAAGAAAAAAATAACATTGTTAGTTGCATTTATTTTGAAATTTGTACACATCATTTTCTTTCACATGTTGAGTCTAAACACCATTCAATCCCACTCCACTACCTCTGAGTAATAAATCCATAAAAAGAATGCTTAGCTTAAAATTTATTAGTAATCTTTCTTTTTATAGGTTCGATCATCAACTAGCTTAGGTTAGGTTTTTGGACTAGGAGATTTTAACTGTCCAAAAGAACTTTGACTTTAGACATAGTGTCCTATATTTAGGTAAATCCACTTCTATAAGGGATAATTTAGAAAACTCCTCTAACACAGGAGTCAAGCACGAGGCCGCGTCAGAGCTCAGTTGAGGAGATAACCATCCACTTCCTTGTATGACCGTATACTAGGATTGTTGTAGGATTGTTGTGTGTACGGGGGTCTTATCAATACCACTTCTTGAGCCCCGTGAGTTGTCGTTATTGGTAGGATTTTGGGATTAGCTACTCTTCCCATGCACATTGATCAGGCCAACAACTATTCTGCACGAATCTCGTTGCAGATTTGGTAGCCTTAATCTCCAAACACTAGGATCTTACAAAGGTGGAATTGGAAGGATATTTCCAGTTCTCCTAGGAAGGACTTGGAAGGTAACCTCGATTGGTAATTTGGGAGGGAGATTGGGTGATTCCAGTGCTTACACCCAAAAAACTCTTCACAAGACGCCAAGTAACCATCCTTCAATCTTCACCGGTTGGATCTGGGCCCTAATCATCCCAGACTTTCCTTTGGAAGGTGTGTCTTTTATTTGGTGTGTCGGTGTTACTTAGGAAATTTTTAGTGTGTGATGTTTGGTTTGTTTGTGTTTAGTTGACCTTTAGGTGTATGAGTCATATGCTTAGGTGTCGAGGACCATCCTCTCTGTAGGTCTAGAAGGTTGCAAAACCTTCCTTTATCTTTTACAGTGGATCCTCCACTGCCACCTCAAAGGCGGAGACTTGACATAGATGGTACTTTCAAACCAATTGGTGTTAGCGAAATTCCAGGTGAACCAAACTTTGACTTAATAAGGAAGAAACCCCATCAGTAGAGATATAATACTTGGAGGCTGATGAGTTTGCAAGGAATTATAAAACACCTCTAACTGACTTGAACAATCATGTGAAAGTCGAATTCCTTCCTTTTAGTTCACATGTTTCTGGTGTTTCATTGAGACTAGATATGTCTAGTACAGGAGAAGGTATGTATACCCCTACCTTATCCATGTTGGCAACTGGAGTCTCACCTCCCCAGGTAAGTGCTCCAAGACCTAGAGCATCTACTGCACCTCTTTCTCCAAGTGCTTGAGTGGTTAATCCATCAACACCTTCTATTGTTCTAGGTCAATCTAGTGGGGTGGTCACTAGGATTCCTAGTGTACCTTTTACTTCTTCTTTGTTTATGCAAAGTGCTCAAAGTGGTCCAAGTGGGTCCACTTTGTTTGTACAAGTTTTCTGTGGAATGTAGGACATATCCCTACATATGCACCTTATGTAGGCCCATCGCCTACCTATGTGGGTATGTCTTCTGGGAACCCAAGTACCTTCACAGGTTACAGCTTCCATACCTCTAGTCAGGTTTCAACCGCCCCTTTCAGGAGCACTCCATTTTCACTGTTTAGTGGGGGAATATCTGCTCCTACTTTTCAAACTCCAGTTTCAGCTGGAGTAGGTCAAACACCTTATCACACATCACAAGTCAGAAATCCTCTGTCTTTCAGATGGAATCTATTTCAGAATAGTGCTATGACATCACAAACGATGGCTAGGGGAAACCCCAATTTTTCTTTCGAGAGCTCTGGGGCAGGTATTTCCACACCCTAGACTCCTTAGTATCAAACCCCGATTAGGCCTAAAATTCAATTCCTGGAAACCTTAAAATTTCCATATTTGTCCAAACTAATGAATGACCCCATGTGTCACAATGTGGCATGGCCTCCTGTACCCATCAAACCACCCTCAGACATTCTAAAGTTTGAAGGGAAGACTGGTGAGGACCCAAGTACTCACATTACCAAATTTCACCTATGGTTCTCTTATAACTCACTGAATGATTACTGTGTTCGATTGAGGATTTTTTAGACAACGTTAACCCATGTGGCAGCTAAATGGTACATAGAACATTTGTCCACTGCATATGATAGTTTCCTAGATTTAGCAACCATGTTCCTAAGTCACTTTCAACTTCCTATTTGGTATGATTGATCTAGGTTGTGCCTAGGTGCATGTTGGGGACAACATTTGATTGAATGAGTCGAGTTATGTTATGGCAAAAGCATATAAGAAGAAACAACAAAGTAGGAAACACACTAGGTTGAAAAGAAATATACACACAGACAATATGCAAGAATTTGAACCAATTTATTACTTATGCTCCATGAAAGATGGAGGAATCAGATTATGATTAGAAATATGTCTATATTACATAATGTACATGCTTATATAGATGATGTTGAAAATTTTGGGTGACTACCCGCTACGGTCAGTTACAAGAAGTTATAACGATCAGAAGTTCAACCATCATAGCGAACTTATCGGCTGAACATGTCGAGGCAAACCTGTCGAAGGAGAACCTATCAGCTGGCAAGGAGAACATGTCGAAGGAAAACCTATCAGCTAGCAAGGAAAACTTGTCGAAAGTGAACCTGTCCAAGGTGAACCTTTCGGCTGCTGGTTGGATCATTCCTCCTTCCTTAAGAAACAATGGTCTCCATTATGTATTCATTTAGATGAGGAAACTTGTTGATAACTTCATTAGAAGAGTAACCTTTTCCTTACGCGGGGAGTTGTCCAGATTTAGCCACTTGAAACAAGGGAATGGACTTCGTCCTTGTAAGGCATATGAGCTGTCCCACAATGGTGTCACAAAGAAGAGGTTCCTGAACATCTGAATGGATGTCTTTGGGTTCTGTTGTTTGCAAGTCATTATGTTCCAACAATGGTGCATGGTATGGTCAAAGAAGATCTACATTGAAAACTGGATGTAGGCCAAGGCATGCAGGAATTTCGAGATGAAAAGTGTTTTCTCCAATATGTTTAAGGATACTGTATGGACCATATCACAAAGGTTTCATCTTTCTGTATGTACCAGTGAAGCACTCCTTCTTTAGATGTAACCAGACCTGATCCCCTATTTGGAATGAATGAGTAATATGATGCTTGTCATGTCAAAACAATACAAAGTGTAATGCTTTATTCAAAGTAGTTAGGTGTGTATAATTGTTTTATCAAACAATACCAATTGAAAAATTAGCTTTGGGGATAAATGACTATTCAATAGTTGCTAGAAATGGTACATGAATTAAATAAAAAGTTTTATTCAATACATATTCAACATGTTAATATTGTAGTGAAACATCAATGCATAAGTTAACATGTTTAATAAATAATCAACATGTGATCAATCTGTCAGAATGATAGAAGAATGACCAAAATACATGAAATAAATTTGATGAATAACCATAAACATAACATAAGAAACAATGTAACTTTTATTAAAACCATAACAAATTACAATCTTGCCAAAATTACATAACTTTCCTCGTATGTCATTGGAATTCCTTTCTCCTATTGTGCTCTTAGATTTACTCCCACGAGCCTTGTTGCTAGGAAAAATGCACCTCTTGCGGACAAGAGATGTTCCTCTAGTATGAATTGTTCAAATCTAGAACAAATGAGTTACAACATAGATGGAATACTTCCCCTAGAAGTTGTGGAGATATGAAATGATTCCCTTTGATGGAGTGGTATAGTTGTTTCCTATGGTGATGGCTCTTTTACAGACATACCTACACAATCACATGAAACAAGCAAACAAGATCAAAGAACACCAGAATATAAACCACAATTCTATATCAGTGACTAAGGAATCCAACAGTAAAATACATGATTAAAAAATAACATATCTTATGAGAAAGGAACCAACTTTGCATTAAATATAAATAAGAAATCTTACAACCTTCACCTGAGTGTTGATATGCTCCTTCACATGCCAATATCTTGTCCCCAAAAGCTCCAACTTGTTCCTTCTATGCTCACCCTACTGATCTGGATAGAATATCAATGAAACAACATAACTTTTCTCTCTCTCAACCATGGGGTATGAGCCTAATTTTATAGGCCTTGGGAGGATAGGGATGGTTGAGTAAATGGTGCATGAGGTGGAAGGGAGATACCAAAAGGATAGACCTCGAGTCCAACTGGTCCTCGGGAGTATGGATAAGGGTACCATGAATCTTTCCTTCAAGAAGCTTCATGGAAACCTCTCTTTTTCACTTTTTACCAAGGACACGGCTTCTCCTACATTATGACAAAGCGGTGACAGGGCAGAAAAATGCCTTGAACAAGAGGAAAAGGTGGTGGCACTGCCTACTGTCAAGAGACTGTAGGCATTTATGAAGAGGGTAACACCTCTTGATTTAAAGGCAGAAGTAATGCTTGACTTTTATATGCATTATTAAATTTTGGGCCAGTATTTTCACTTCACAGCTTGGGATTCAAGGAAATAACTAATGTTTGGGACCTCATCACATGATGACGACTAGATTTATGTGTAACAAAATGCCACCCAAAGCATGAGGCTAGAGGTATATGATAAGTGAGAGATTTGAAAGAGCAAGTTATCACTTCGAGGAAAGAATTAGCTTGATCAGATATCATCAACAAAGAAATCTTAGTTGGTGAAGTATTAGTACATGTACATCAGATTTCGGTGAAGCATTGGAAGACTGCCATAATCGGATGCACGAAGTATCCATGAGAAAGTGTGCAATAATTACATGGTCTGTGTGATGGGTAGGAACTGAGGAAAGTGAGCTACCTACCTATGAAGTTTTATCTAACCTTGTATCTTTTTTGATAGAGTTTGAAGAAAAAGTTATAGAACATCGACGCTTGTCCACCCTGGACTTTGTGCTTAAAGCTATACCCGCTAGATGGTGTGTCACACATAAAGAATCTATATCAGAATGGCCACAATGTCAAAGATTGTTGGAGATAAGGTTCATAGAAAATATTATTTATACTGGTCAGAATTATATAGGATTGACCAATTATGTCAACCATATTGAGTATTGTTGTGCAACATGGGAGCCATGTTCGTGACAGGTGTGGGTTCATCAGTCCATACACACGTTAGGCATGATACCAAGGAGCTGGTATACATCAGTTTAATTGAGATGAGGAACCATTGAATGGGATGAATTATCTATTAGCTTCATACACACATTTTAATTTGTTGATGATCATCCATTGATTGATGTCGCATTGCAAGTAATTAAAATAAAGATATTTGAATATATCCTTGTTGTAATGACACACTTTAATCAACACGGTGCAACAAATCCAACACCTTATGGAGTGCTACAATGTGACAGGAGAAGCTAACAACGATGACCCACTCAAAGTAAACATACATGAGTCTAAAGGTATGCACACAGTGGAAGGATTTGGTATTTCTAGCAACGAACTTCTGAATCCACTGAAAGTCAATAAAGTAAATATTGGCACCCCGGAGAATCCAAAAATTTTCAATATTGGAGATTACTAGGATGATGAGACTGTCAGGAAAATCAAAGATCTATTGCATGAGTTTCAATATCCATTCCCTACTAAATTGTCAGAGATGAAAGGGATTGTTGAAGAACTTGGAGAAATGAAGATACCTTTAAATCCTGATGCAAAACCTATCAAGCAACGACCATACCGATTGAATATGCAGTATAAATAAAAAGTCAAGGAAGAGATGGACTAAATGTTGGATGCAAGTATCATAGAACCTGTAGAAGAATCAAAATGGATCAGTCCAATAGTAGTGCAAGATAAAAAGACTACTAGTGAAGTGTGGATTTACGTCGACCTAAGAAAATTGAACGATGTGTGTTTACATGACCCATTTGTGACTCCATTTATAGATGAGGTACTGGAGAGTGTCAAGGGTAAAGAAATTTAATCATTCACTGATGGGTTCTCTAGCTACCATTAGATTAGAATTGCAAAGGAAGACTGAGATAAGACAAACTTTGTAACAGAGTGTGGTTGTTTCCAATACACGATAATTCCCTTTGGACTCAAGAATGCTCCTGCTATTTTTTCGAGGATATTATCGGTTTCCTTCAAATATTTTATTCATAAATTTCTTGAGGTATACTTTGACGATTGGACGGTATTAGGGATCATTAAGGATCATATTGAGAGCCTCGATATGATGCTTGAACGTTGTTTCCAGTATCAAATTTCACTAAAATTAAAGAAATGTATCTTTTGTGCCTCGTTTGGAATTATGTTGGGCCATGTAGTTTGTCGCGATGGAATATTTGTTGACCCTGCCAAAATTGTGATTATCGTCGACCTACCACCACTTACCATAGTGATGCAATTGAGAGCAACATTGGGACATACAGGATACTACAAAAAATTTATCAAAGGATATGGGTAGGTGACTGCTCTGATGGAGAAGTTATTGAAGAAAGATGTTAAATTCCAGTGGATGAAAATTTTCCAAGAAAGTCTAGACACTTTAAGGAACAAGATGGTTACAACGCCCATACTTGTATTTCTAGCTGGAAAAGGGAATTTCATATACATGTCGATGCATCATCTATTGTGCTCGGTGTGGTACTAGCGCAACCTGGTGAAGGGTCAATTCATCATACTGTTTCCTTCGCCAACATAAAATTGTCAACAACAGAGAAGAACTATACCATGACGAAAAGAGAAGGATCAGCTATGGTATATGCTCTCAAGAAATTCAGACACTATTTGTTGGGTGGACATTTCAAAATGTACATAGACCATTCAACATTGAAATACATGGCTAATAAGCTAGGGGATGAATCAAAGCCTGCAAAATTTTCATGATGAGAAGCCTCAGAGGGTTGTAATGATCTATGAAGGGAAAGGAAATTCTCTAAAGGAGAAACAACAAGAGGGTTCATAAAAATGAGGAGACTGTAAATTTGAGCACATAAATCTATAGACAAATACACAACTCACAAAGTGGATCTCACAATTTACTCAGCAATTGAAGAATGAAATAGTGCAAAAAAGGCTTGCAGTTGTGAATGCTTTCATTAATCAAAAATTAATCCGATGATAATTACAATAAAGTAAAATGGCTTTAATAGCCACATGAAATTCGAATCCACATGAGGAAATTTGAATTGATAGACTCTACTTGACTGTAGGTAACTAAGACCTTTTCTAAATCACTATCGGAGAACTCAGTAGTTAACTAACCTTGTCTAAACCATAACCGGAGTTCATCGAAGCTCTAAAACACAACTCAAGTGTTATATTCAGTGTTGACTAAGGTTAACTGACTGTGGTAGGTGAGAAATGCGCCCCACATGTGTGCAGTTAAGTAAACCTAGTGCTAACTGAATGTAGAGGACTAGAACTGAATGTAACTGACTCCTAACTTAGCTTGACTAGTCATTAAATAAAGTGAACTTACCTTGGTTGTTTTCGGCACTCCTAGTGGCTTCCTAAATTGTAGGGATTGGTCTAGGAGGCTCCTAAACTGATGCAATCAAGTACAATCAGTGGCAGTGAGCCTCAATTAGTGTTCCCCACACTTTAGTAAATGAAACATGTGCCCCAATTAGGTTAAGTGGACCCAATGGTGTTAATGACTATAAATAGACTGGATGGACTTTTGATTTAGACATGACTCCCAATTTAGACATATGACCAAATTTAGACAAGGGAGGATTAATAATCCTAACACCCCCCCTAAATTATAACTTGGACAAACTATGGGCCCCGGTAACTAAGACCATAGGTCACCCATTACGTCAAGTAAAATAAAGTAACTGCTTAATACAAGGAGCTGGGGCAAAAAACACATGGGAAAAAATCTCTCCCTCTAGTTAAGCAAGTAGAATCAGGTCTCAAGTTTGAAAAACTTGAAAATATGTGGCTGCAATCTTCATCTCTATGAGGTAGTGAAGCAGCATGCATGGTGTGCTGTGCACAGGTATTCTGGGGCATGGCATGTAGACTTCTCCTTCTTCTCCAAAAATGATGATGGGAGGAAGGAGGAATGTAACCTTTGTCTCTTGTTGAATGAAGAGCTGTATGATCACATCCATTCTTTTGAATGTAGTAATACTGATCCCTTGCCATATTGCATCTTACAGGAAGTCTATTGCATCTCCCTGAAGGAGGTAAAATAGCATGACATAGCACAAGAGTATTTCCTTTCTGAGTGTTAGGTGAGTTTCCAGTCATCTTCCTAGCTTCCAGTTTGGAAGTAGGAACTGAATCTATATCTGAGTCACCCTGAATCTGAAGGTCATAAGCTGATATAGATGGATCTGCAATACTAGTAGAAGCTGTAAAAGAAGTAGATGTAATGATTTTACCTTCCCTTGCAGGTGGCTGCTGAGAGTGCACTGGTTCTGAAGGAGGCATGAAATGTGAGAGCTCATATACTTTTGAAGCATTATTTGTAGTACCCTTTGCTATGATGCTCCCAGTAGAGATATCTATGATCTCCACTGAGTCAGGACCAAAGATCACTCACTTTGGAGATCTAGTATGGGTCATCTGATAGACAGATAACAGGTTTGAAGCTAGGGAGGGAACAAATAGCACATCTTTGAACCTTCCAAGTTCAAGTTGGATAGAGCCCTTCCCCTTTGTTTTGACCTTACTGTTATTTCCCATCTGAATACTAGGACCATCAAAGGACTGAAAACAAGAGAATGATTCTCTGGATGTAGCCATATGGTTGGAATCTCTAGAATCAATGAGGAATACAGGTGCTGATGTGTAGCAAGCCTTCAGTGCATGTCCTTTCCTTTGGTATTCTTCTTCTTCTTATTCAGATTCTTCCTTCCTTGCACTAGAAGGTACATAAATGTTGTGCTTTTTCAAGAGAAGAGCCATTTCATCAAGTTGTCTTCTCATACATGAGCTTTTTAAATGGAAGCCCCTTCCACAGTAAGAGCAGAGGACCTTGCCTTTTCCATTCTTCTTGCTTCTCTTCGAACCTGAAGGTTCTTTTAACTGCTCTTTCTTCACAAGGGACTCATCTCTTTACTTCCCTTTGTCATTTGCTACCTTATCTCCTCTTGCAACTAGAGATAGATATTTGGGAGATTGAATGATCCCCGTTTGGATCAATTTATCATTCTCAGAAATAATAGATTGGATGAAAGCATTAAGAGTGGGAATATTCCAATTTGGAGTAGTGATCCTTACTGTTTGGAAGGTGGATACAAAGACTGAGTAGTCTGAATTGAGCTTTGTGAGAATAGCAAGGATGAGTTGATCTTCATCCTTCTCCACTTTGCATTGCTTCAACATATATATCAGATTCTTGAACTTTGTGAAGTATTCATTCAGAGATTCAAAGTTGGATGGATTGAGAGTAATCAGATCATTTTCTAGCTGATGGATCCTCATCTCATCATGCTTATCAAATAGGGAGGCAAGATTGTCCCAAACAAGCTTGGGAGTCTTCAATTCTAGGATGTGGAACCAAAGATCTTTAGAGACTGAGAGGAGCAAGTGTCCATGGGCTTCATCAAGCCTGTTCATGTACTTAGCTCTGTCTTTATCTGAATCTGGCTCTTCCTCTACTTCTTCTATGAGTCTGAAGAACCCTTTGGTGCGGAGCATTACCACCATGCCTGCCTTCCACTGGTGATAGTTGAAGGGAGTGAGAGGCTTTATTGAATGAGCCATTTCTAATGTAGTAGGAAGAACTAAGCTATTGTAGTGAATGCAGCGAGAAGAAAGGGTTACTTGTAGAGAATGTTGTAAGAAAAGCTGATAACCTATAACACAATCAAACATACAAAGTAAGGTCGATAGTCTGCACTTTTGGAATTTCCTTCACATCCAGCATAGTTGATCAAGCAAGCTTGATCAACAATTTCTTAACTTGGGATATTAGGTGGTAAATTCTCCGCTTTTGGTGCAGTACTGGAAAGAGAAATTTGCCAAAAAAAAATGATCCGGCTAGAGATCTGGGGTGGAGAGGAGTCTTGTCCACCGAGGCTCTGATACCATGTAAATTTGAGCACATAGATTTGTAGACAAATACACAACTCACAAAGTGGATCTCACAATTTACTCAGCAATTGAAGAATGAAATAGTGAAAAAAAGGCTTGCAGCTGTGAATGCTTTCATTAATCAAAAAGTAATCCAATGATAATTACAATAAAGTAAAATGGCTTTAATAGCCACATGAAATTCGAATACACATGAGGAAATTCGAATTGATAGACTCTACTTGACTGTAGGTAACTAAGACCTTGTCTAAATCACTATTGGAGGACTCAATAGTTAACTGACCTTGTCTAAACCATAACCAGAGTTCATCGGAGCTCTAAAACACAACTCAAGTGTTACATTCAGTGTTGACTAAGGTTAACTGACTATGGTAGGTGAGAAATGCACCCCACATGTGTGCATTCAAGTAAACCTAGTGCTAACTGAACGTAGAGGACTAGAACTGAATGTAACTGAATCCTACCTTAGCTTGACTAGTCATTAACTGAAGTGAACTAACCTTGGTTGGTTTCAACACTCCCAGTGACTTCCTAAATTGTAGGGATTGGTCTAGGAGGCTCCTAAACTGATGCAATCAAGTGCAATCAGTGGTAGTGAGCCTCAAATAGTGTTCCCCGCATTTTAGTAACTGAAACATGTGCCCCAATTAGGTCAAGTGGACCCAATGGTGTTAATGACTATAAATAGACTGGATGGACTCCCGATTTAGACATGACTCCCAGTTTAGACATATGACCAAATTTGGACAAGGGAGGATTAATAATCCTAACAAAGACTAACACTAGACATGGTTCATCGAGTGGAGGAGAGCCCAAGGCCTAGATTCATACACAAACCCTCTCATGTTGGTCGTGCAGGAGGAGAGGAAGAAACCTCGTCAAAGGAGCAACAAAGAGGGAAACATTTTCAATGGTCGTGATGGAAAATTGGCATATATCAACAACGAAGAACCATTTCATGAGGTTAAAGTGCACATCAAAGGACTCCTTTCCAAATCGGCGAAATGAATTAAACCATAGCAATTTGCAACGGTTGAGATTGCGAAGATATTAGATCGACAGTGGATATGGATTCCTCCGATCTAAGGTCCACTTTGGAGATAGTGCTCCAAATTTCATGAAATGTGATAAAAGGGGGAGCATTTTGATGGTGGAGATCAACATGGAGGTAGATCTACGGTGAAGGGTCGTTTCGCTAGCCATAAGTGCTCAGAGGAAGTCTTGGCTGGAAAATGTGAAATCTGATAAAGTTCACCACACCAGATGGTGAGATGGTAGGAATGTCTAAGATCAATGGTGGAGTTTAAATATCATGGAGTGGAAATGTGCAAGAGAATGTGAAAGTAAAGCACGATCGAACAAAAATCCGTCGGTGGAGATCACACAACTCTAGATTTTGGGTCCCAGATTTACAGCTAGGATTGCATCTGGCTGGAAAGGTGCATGGTCAGATAAGAAAGTAAAATAGTATAAAATTCGGCACGTGGATCAAAAGCGGTTATCCTTTTGTAGCATTGGGAAGAGAGGGTTTCAGACTGTGCAGACCGTGCCACCTTGGAGAAAGCCTTTGAAGCAAGCTTTCAACTGACCTAGTATGTCTTTGCTATATTAAGTTGTTTTCTCATGGCCGAAATGGAATATTTCGAGACTCGAAGCCTCAAATTCCAGGAAACTGGGGAATCCCCAGCTGATAAAGACATTGAGGTCTTTGATACTATCATACTAAACGATAGTATAGAAGCCTATCAGGGTAAGATAAAATCTCTTCAATTATGGGGAATAGACACTCATGGAGTGTTCAGTTCCTTTTTCTTTTATTTTTCTGTTAAGCAAACCCCTAGTTTTCCTGAATTCACAGAATGGTGGGTGAGAAATTATTCTCCATCTGAAGGTGTGATTATGGATGTGTCTAGGTCTAGGATGTTGTGTCCCATTAATTCCCTCAAAATCCGAAACACTTTGCTAATCCCTTCTGAGTTTACCCAGATGTCCAGTGAATATAATGAAGGAAATATACTCCAGTTCTTTCAGAACAAAAAAATGCTTTCTCAGATCCTATTTGAAGCCATAAATCCAATTGTCAAATCATTTTTCCCCATCAATTTTGACCTATTTAATGAAGAGACTCAACCTGTGATAACCCTAGCAAGCCAGCTTTTAGGTATGGACTCAAACCAATTCATCGCTCAACCTTTATTAGTCTGATATTTACCCTCTGTTCAATTCAAGCGACGTCAGGAATATTGAGTCAGTCTTCACCAACCGTGTGTCTGCAATTTGATGAGTTCTTAGCTAGAAGTATAAATGCCGAGTTGAGTAATTTTTGCCAATCAGGAACCTTCAGGTTCCAGTCCCTCCTTATGCAAATGCTTTTTAGCTTCAATGATGATGACCTGCAGCACCCAGAAATGGTTATGACAAAAGACACGCACAGGGATTATTACAAGTTCATGAATTCCCTCATGGCACCAGTGTATGAGGTCCTCTTCCAAAAGAGGCTGTCGAGGGTCCTGCCCGAGATGGAAAGCATGTTTCAATTATCTCCTAAAAGAATATCTGGGGATTTGTTTATCTCAGAAGACAATACAGTGATTAGGGTCTATGGGTTTACCCGTCAGCCATATGTCCTTCCAGCATTCCTAACGTTCAGGATGTTTGCACTAGAACTAATCAGGCAAAGGTTGACAGCCAAAAATGAACATTTTATAGGCTTCAGGAAGCATGCAAATATTAAGTTTCCATGGGAAGTTGGCCTTTTTACTGTCAAAAGCAAGTTAGCCTTACCAAAGGTCAAAATTATTCTCAGAGAAAAAGGGTTCACAATGGAGGCTGCAATCGACTATAACCCTCACCACATCATCTCCAATAGAAGGCAAGAAAATAAGAGAAATCCATTCGAGCATGTTGAAGTGGTAGGGTTGGTGGAAAGGGTCAACTGGATGAGGTACCCGTGAGAGACTAACTCTGATGGGGATATGCTAAAAAAGTCGACCTATGCAATGACGGAGGGTTCCCCTCAGCTAGACCTCTCCTACATTATAGTCGCAGCCACACAGATCACTCTGTTAGCTCTCCAAGAAACTCTTCTAGGTTGCAGCTTGAAGAGGCTTGGTAACTTCATTTTTTTTAAATGGTTTACTCAATGGATCAAGTCAGATGACCAATAAGACCTCACTCACTCAAGACATGCATAATACTCAATCAAATAGACAAGGCTTCTAAATATCAATGTTCAAAGGGTTTGCAATAAAGGTGAATAGATGAAGAACTCACTATGCTGGTAGATTCATACATAAGGCACTCACATATGAATGGCTAATCATAACAAGGAAAAGATACTTTTAATTCCAATTATCCACATAGAGATAGGATGACAACTATCTTGCATTAGGTAAATAGAATAAACATGAATGAAACATCCAACCACAAGTACAAAACAGAAAGAACATGAAAGTTGAACATGTAATGGAAAAAGAGCTTGTATTAAGTGACAAAGCACATGAGAAGCTTGAATACAATAAGTGTCTAAAAGTCTCCAAAGTTGAACTCTTTCTTCTACATTAGTCATGGGCTTTATAGCCTTTACAAAATTTATTTCAGATCTTGAAAATTTGGATCGAATTTACTAAAAATAAATAGTCATAAATATTTGTTAAAAAATAAGTCAAGATCCTATCTTGATTGCCAATCTTCCTGTTATCACTCTAGGAAACTCCTCTAGGTTGTAGCTCGAGGATGCCTGGTAACTTAAACCATTTTTTTGGTTTTTTTGAATTGGATCAAGCTGGATAACCTATATAACCTCTCACTCTCAAGACATGCATGAAGCTCACTCAATCACAGGGCTTTTAGTTGTGACTTGTTCAGTAGTTTGACAAAAAGGTGCAGGGATGGAGAACTCACCAGGCTGGTAGACTTACACGCATAACACATGCATATAAATGGCTAAATCCTACTAAGGATGGTGTTTATAAATCAAAATATCACTAAATAACCAATAGGATGACAGCTATCAGCCCTTTAATAAATCTAAAAATTACCTAAATGCACATTCAGGAAATAAACACAGTAAAGAAAGAGATGGTTGAACAAATCACAACAAAAGAGCTTATACTTAGAATAAACCAGATGAGATGCTTGATAATGGAACAGGCTCATAAATCCCTAGAGTCAAACCTTTATTAATGAAATAATCATGGGCTTTATAGCCTTTTACAAAAAAATTCAGATCCTGAAAATCTGATATGTTTACATCAAAAATAAATGAAAGTCATAATTTTTTTCCGATTAGGGCTTCAAACCCTTGCTAACGATTTGTTTATTCATTGTGAATATCTAGTTCACTGGGCGATCTTTTAATGACTAAAGTGGTAGTTGATAACCACTACTGCTGGTTTGTTGCGAAATTGCCACCAACAGTCAGTGTATCAGTGTTTAACTGAAGTGCCTTGTCTCGTTCAATCCACTCGAAACCCCTTTTTACTTTGTTGCCACAATAAATGATCGGAAGCTTTGTCTTCTTTAATCTTCTTTATTCCACAATTTCGAGGCTCCAAGTCTCTTTGTTTCCATAGTATCGGCACTCCTTAGATCATCAGTGTCGTGACGGCTCCTTCATCGACAGTCAGAGGTTTCTTCTTTTATCTCATCTACGCTCCTAATCAGCGTTCTCCATAACTAACACATCAGTGATCGAGAGCGGTAATAATTACAGTACCAGAGCTATTCATCTTCTTTCTTCCACTGTTGCGGCTTCCAATTTCACTATCTTGCCGATGGCTAGTGATATTGAGTTCCGACGCCGAAGTTTCATCTACTTCCAGACCCCGTAGTTTATATTTCTTCCACCGTTGTGGCTACTTAGAGGAATAAGTCACTGTCGGTTAGTCTTTAGCCTCTCTGATGCTGAAGTTTCCATTCTCTCTGATCAGTGATTTTGATTTATCAGCTGCCTTTAATCATTCTATGCTCCGCAATTGCGAAACTTCTAATCACTGTATTTTCTAGAGTTTCGGCACCCTTGGGAACTATCTCGCTGATCTGTTAAAGTTTTCCAATCACGAACTAAGTCTTTCTTCCTTCTGTAGTTGCTGCTCTGCAGAGGACTGTCTCACCGATCTGTAGTATTCACCACTTTCGATTACTGTTTGAAAGACGCTCCGATGGTGTAAAAGTTTCAGCAATATGCCTATCTGTTGAAGGGGTTTTCCACCTGCTATTGATCTTCCATCTTTCAGTGGCTAATGAGATGTTCTGATCCACGCCCAAGCCATCGAAGCTACAACTTTGTGAAATTTGCATCAAAAATAGAGGTCTTCAAAGATGTTAGTGATCTTCATATCCTTCAGTCCATCATTTAAATTCTTCCTACTATCATAAATAAATTTATTTTATTTTGGGAGATAACATCTAGCTCCTACTCGGGGATGGGAACCTCCCTGTGAGGTCCCAAGAACCCCAGACCAAAATGCCTTTCCTTAAAAGTAACTAATTAATCTTAACACTATTTTTTATTGTTCCATTAGGCATGGAGTCTTATTCTGAAAGAAAAACAACCTACTATCTACTAATTTACAATCATAAGGCCTCAGAGCCTCAAATAAAATAGAGTTTTAGGAACCGCCCATTTACTGGGCCATCGAATACCTCTTTACCTTCCAGATTCTACAATTTGAAGGTGTTATTTTTATATACCTGGTCTATAACAAAAGGGCCAATCCATAAAGAGTCAATTTTTCCATGTTTCCCCTTTTCCTGTCTGATAGCATCCCACTTGAGGACCCAATCTCTGACCTGGAAGTTGTCTGCCTTTGTTCTTTTGTCAAACATCCCCTTTATCCTCTATTAATGAGCCTCTGATTTTCCTGCAACTTGCTCCCTGATCCGTTGTAACTCCACCAAATCCATCATCCTTCTCATCATATCATTTGGTTCATCTTCCTCTTCCTAAAAGAACTTTGCCACTGGAAGGGTGAGCTGGATAGGAAAGATGGCTTCAGTGCCATAAACTAGTTTGAATGGAGAAGTCCCTATGGATATTTTATCGGTCACCCTATCAGCCCATAAGGAAAACTTAAGCTTTGAATCCCAGCTTTTCTGATTTGTCTCTAGCAATTTCCTAATGATCCAGACTAAGCTATTGTTGGATGACTCAGCCAGGCCATTGCCTTGTGGGTAATAGGAAGTGGAGTGCACCAATTGAATACCCATTGACTCACACAATTTAACCAATGCCCCAACTTTAAAGGCTTTTGCATTATCAGTTACTAACCTTACCGGGAAACCAAACCTGTTGAAGATGTTCTCATATAAGAATCTCATGATGACTTGATGAGTGGCATTTCTGGTGGGTATTGCTTCTATCCATTTGGTAAAGTAGTCAGTGGCTGCTAAGATCCATTTATACTGTCCACTGGAAGATGGATTTATTTCACCTATGAAATCTAGACCCCATTGCTGGAAAGGCCCATTCACTGTAACAGGCCTAAGGGGCAAGGATTTGAGCTACTGCTTCCCTACAAATCTTTGACATTGTTCACAGGCCCTTACAAAAGTGCATACATCAGCAAAAAGGACTGGCCAATAGTACCCTGCTTTTAATATCTTGTGGGTTGTGGTTTTCCAGTAGTGGTGGCCTCCACATGTATTGGAATGAAATTGATGCATGACCTGTTCTGCTTCCTCTTTATCTAGACACCTTAACAAAATCCCAGACTAGTCCCTCCAGTACAACAGTTTGTCAATTATGCAAAACTTAACAGATTTCAATTTAAGAGCTCGTGCTTGGTTAGGAGTAAGATCAGGAGAAACTTCTAATTTTAACAAAAATTGAATGATACCTGAGTACCACTCACATGAAGATATGTTCTCAGCTACTGCTGGACTATTATTCTGATCTTGATTTCCTCTGTTTCAGCTGCCACCATAGTCTGCACCTTTGCTGACCTGACGTATGTGAAATTCATTCCTAGTAGTTCACAGTTTTCTTTGGCCATGAGTTTGGCCAGACCTAATCCTTTTACCAACTTGGTGGGTTTCACCTCTACATCGAACTTAATGAGTTTGGAAATCCACTTAGCTCTCTTCCCATCAATGTCAGGCTGAGTCAAAACATCCTTCACAGCGGCTGAAGGGACATACGCAATGACCTTTGCATGGAGAATGTAGATTCTTAAGTTCTTCAAAGATTTTATGAGGGCATAATCCTGCTTCTCAATTGGGTCATACTTCAGCTCAACATCTCTCAGGGTTCTGCTGAAGAAAGCAATTGGATGATCAAGGCCTTCATCATTCTTTTGTGATAGTACAGCTGCCACTGTGTCATAAGATGCAAAAGAGAAAATGTAAAAACCCTTGGTGTAGTTGGGACTAATCAGGGTTGGGGCCTCCATGATGGCTTTCTTAATGTCTTCAAAATAATTTCTCGCCTGGTCAGTCCACTTGATTTCTGCATCCTTTTTTAGCATGATTGTTATATGCTTTACCAGCTCAGAGAAATTTGGAATGAACCTCCTAACAAAGTTTATCTTGCCTAAAAAGGACTGAATGTCTCTTTTTGACCTTGATATTGATAGTTGTTGAGTTGCCTCCACTCTTACTGGATCAATCTTTACACCTTCAGCTGAGACTATGTGGCCTAGGAGTTTTCCTTCATTGAGTGCAAACTGGGACTTCTTGGGGTTCAGTGATATTCCATACCTCCTGCACTTCAAAAATACCTTTCTCAAATGATGCAAGTGGTCATGATGGCTGTGAGAGTAAACTATTAAGTCATCCAAATATATCAACACATATTTATCTTTTAGCCCTACAAAAGCTAGGTCCATAGCTCTCTAAAAAGTATCCCCAGCATTCATTAGCCCAAATGGCATTTTAGTGTACATGAAGGTGCCCTAGGGGGTGGTAAAGGAAGTCTTCTCTTGGTCCTCTAGGTGCACAACCACTTGGTTGTATCTAGAGAAGCCATCCAGGAAGGACATGACCCTGGCCCTCGAGACTCTCTGCAGTAGATGTTCCACCTTGGGCAGTGGATAGTTGTCTTTTTTGGAACTTTTGTTCAGATTTCTAAAATCCACACACAACCTGATTTCTCCATTTATATTTCTTACCACTACTATATTTTCAACCCACTAGGAATACCTGATGGGGATTATGATCTTGGCTTTGAGGAGTTTGTGGATCTCTTTCTCAATCATTGGTAATAGAAGAGGGTCGATGGGTCTCAGCTTCTGTTTGAAAGGAATGGTGTCCTTATCCAAAGGAATCCTATGCTGGATGATGTTGGTGTCATACATTTTTAGGTCACTATACTACCATGCAAAGACATCAGCAAATTCTTTTATCAAGCTACAATATTCAGATTTATGTTTAGCAGTCAGCGCAGTGGACAGATTTATCAGTTTTAGATGGCTCTGGCTGCCTATGTTGTGCTCTTGGATAGAAGGATCTAGCTCCCTTTTAGCAATCTTGAAAGGGACATCATTGTGATCAAACAGTTCTTCCAGTGGTACTAGACCTCGGGGTATGTGGTTGCTGGGCAACTGGAGAATATCATGCTCAGTCACTTTATCTTTTAGCTTGAGCTGCTTGGATTCCTCCAGGTTAAGGTTTTCCTGGTCTATATGTATGTTAGAGAATTCATCCACTAACTGAAGGAATTTACTAAGCTCCCCATCATTTTCAAACACCCTCCAAAATTTTACATTGTCTGGCAGAGAGGGTCTGTACTTGACCTGAACATCATTGTTGAGCCTAGGGGGTAAAGGAGGAACAAAGAGACTTGCAGAGACCACCAAGGAATCATCCAAGTGATTCAAATCTCTAGGAATACAGTGACAGTTCAAAAAACATAAATGAGTCTCTAAGTTTCCATACCTCGTCTCTGTAGGCCTTCAGTCTAATATTTTTCATCTGAAAAGTGTTGTTGACCTGCTATATGATGAGGTTTGCATCCCAAAAAATCTTTACGCACATGATCCCCATCTCCTTGGTCGCTTTAACTCCCAGCAGCAAGGCTTCATATTCTACTATGTTGTTCGTGGTTTTAAAATCGAGCTTATATGATAGGTGAATGTTCTCCTTAGATGGGGATATCAACACGACCCCTGTGCCTGCTGAGTTTTGAGTGCTTTCCCCATCGAAATACATGGTCTAGATCGCTGTTGTGACTTCTTCAGGCTGCGGATGGGTGGGCTTGGTGAGTTGAACTGATGTCTGTTGATTATCATCTATTTGCAAGATGCAAGATGCAAGATCCAAAATCGGTGTCCACACTATAGATGGGGTGATTTACTGAGTGACTCTCCTTGCTTATAATGTACGCTAGCTGATTTTCTCTGTACAGTCTCTTCGTTTCTCCTCTGAACATGGGAATGTTGGCATATGTGACATCCATCTGAAGGGTGCCACCCAATCTTTTGCTCCATGACCAAGATAGCAAAAGGCCGAATTTTGGAGGAATATCAGCCACTAAGATGTCCATCATTACACTTTTCGAAGGCAGCTGAGTTAAGTTTACAACAAGGTCTTTAATGAGGCCCAAGTACTTGACCTTCCTGGAGTCAAAGGAGAATAAATCTTGGTAGGGCTTGGTAATGCTGAGGCTGATCTCATCCATCACAGCCTTTGGCATTAATTTATGAGAGGCTCCTGAATCCAGCAAATAGTTATGGAGGATTTTATCATGGATGTTCAAGGATATATAGAATGGTGGGAAAGAGTCCTTTAGGTATTCAATCATGGGGCCCAGGGTTACAACAGGCTTGTTGTCTTGCAGGTTCACAAAGTCAGTGTCAATGTGCACCTTGGGCTGAAGGGAATTCAGGATGGAGGTTTTAAATGCATCATTCTTCATCAACTCAATTAAAGGGAAAGGGATTTTCAATTTTTTAATTTCTGACTCAAGGTTGAAGGAATAATGCAGCCTATCTAGAAACCTTACTTCATGAGCTGTAGGTTTGAGTTGGAATTGACCAAGTGTGGCTAAAGGTGTTGGTTTATGCAATGCTTTGGATGGAACAGCTACTTTCTTTGGTAAAACAACAACCTTTCTAGCAAGTACAACAGGCTTCTTGACGGGTATAGCATTCTTTTTTAGTGGAGCAACCAATATAGACCTCAGCTAGTAACCTCCTTGATCATCATCCTAATAGACAGCCTCTTCAGTGATCTGCTCATCAATCAGGGCTTCTTCGTACTCTGCTTATGTTAGAAAAGAATAGTCCACCTCATCCACCATGCAGTGGATATTGTCTTCAGCTTCTCCTTCATCTTCAATGAATTCTAGCTCTTCTTCTAATACATCGTTTTGAAACGGATCTCTTACCCTCTGGTCTTCCGCTTGATTTCTCTCCCTTCTGAGAATCTGAATGGGGGCGGTTCCTCTTCTATAAGGAACAAAATTTGGGTTTCGAGGAGCAAAGTCACTTGGCCCCTTACCCCTCACCGACATATGTCCTTGGTCCTTCAATTTTGACATTTCAGCAGTCAAGTTATCTAAGAGTTTGGTCATTTTTTCAATCTTGTTTTATGATGCCGAAGCTCCACTATAGTCTGGTGGCTACTTTCTCCTGTCTACCTTCCCTTTGACCTTTTGAGATGCCAGAATGTTTGACTCTACCTCTAGGGCAGCATCCTGCATAAGTGATAAGGAGGTAGACCTCCTTTCTCTAAGAAGTAGGCAAAAGTCAGAGTCAAAAGCATTCGCATAAGTTATCATAGCTGAGGTACCAGTGGGCTTAATCTCAGTAAGGATCTTGCTGTACGTGTTGTTGAATCTCTTGGTAAAGTTGGAGATAGACTCACCATTTTCTCTTTTCAGGTTGTTGAAATCTGTGATATAGTAAAGGTAGTCTCTCCTCTCTCCCCAGAGGTTAAGGAAAACGTCATCTAGGGCCTATATGCATGCCACTGACCCAGCAGGCAGTTCTTTAAACCACTTCCTAGCCTAGCCATCTAGGCTTTGCACAAAAACTCTGGTCCATACATCTTCTTGTTCTATATTTATATTTTCAGCATAGATATAAAAGGCCTCTAGATGTTCTTTAGCAGTGAAACCCCCTTCCCCTATAAACTTAGGCATATACTTGAGGTAATCCCCGGTAGGCATGGTTGTGAGAGGATTTGGCAAAATTAGGGGCGCATACCTAGCTACCAGGATCCTTTCCATCTTGGTCAATTGAGGGGTAGCCATATTGGAAATGGGTATGGACAAGGATGTGGAAGGCGAAACTAATAGAAATATTTGCTGAGAAGGCGGTGGTATACTTATCCCAGTGGAGTCACCATGGATTGGATCTTCATAAGAAGCAATGCTTGAAGATGCCCAAACCCAAGATTTTTCTGATGTATCTAAAAGTTTCAGCAGAAGAAATATCAGCAAAAATATTTCTTGAAATACCTGATGCAGCATTTTTTGCAGCACTGCTGGTCTGTCTTAGTAAAGCCCTAGCTTTCCTCAATATTTCCTCTGGATCTGAAACGGGTGTTGTTGGTGGCCCCTTTGGGTTTTCTATGGTACTTGGTCTTCTTGAAGCCACCTTATATCAATGGAGTCACTAGATAGATGATTACAACTATAATAATGCCCAATCCTTGTCTATCATCAAATCATGGATCTATGTCGTATCCCAGGGAAGCTGAGCTTCAATCTCCTGTCCCCGGAAACGGCGCCACTTTGTTATCACTCTAGGAAACTCCTCTAGGTTGTAGCTCGAGGATGCCTGGTAACTTAAACTATTTTTTGGTTTTTTCTGAATTGGATCAAGCCAGATAACCTATATAACCTCTCACTCTCAAGACATGCATGAAGCTCACTCAATCACAAGGCTTTTAGTTGCAACTTGTTCAGTAGTTTGACAAAAAGGTGCAGCGATGGAGAACTCACAAGGCTGGCAGACTTACACACATAACACATGCATATAAATGGCTAAATCCTGCTAAGGATGGTGTTTATAAATTGAAATATCACTAAATAACCAATAGGATGACAACTATCGTCCCTTTAATAAATCTGAAAATTACCTAAATGCACATTCAGGAAATAAACACAGTAAAGAAAGAGATGGCTGAACAAATCACAACAAAAGAGCTTATACTTAGAATAAACTAGATGAGATGCTTGATAATGGAACATGCTCATAAATACCCAGATTCGAACCTTTATTAATGACATAATCATGGGCTTTATAGCCTTTTACAAAATTTTCAGATCCTGAAAATCCGATCTGTTTACATCAAAAATAAATGAAAGTCATAATTTTTTCCCGATTAGGGCTTCAAACCCTTGCTAACGATTTGTTTATTCATTGTGGATATCTAGTTCACTGGGCGATCTTTTAATGACTGAAGTGGTAGCTAATAGCCACTACTGCTGGTTTGCTGTGAAATTGCTGCCAACAGCCAGTGTATCGGCCTTTAACTGAAGTGCCTCGTCTCATTCAATCCGCTCGAAACCCCTTTTTACTTTGTTGCCATAGTCGCTGATCAGAAGATTTCTCTTCTTTAATCTTCTTTCTTTTGCCATTTCGGTGCTCCAAGTCTCTTTGTTGCCATAGTATCGGCTCTCCTTAGATCATCGGTGTCGCGATGGCTCCTTCATCGACGGTCATAGGTTTCTTCTTTTATTTCATCTATGCTCCTAATTGGCGTTCTCCATAACTAACACATCGGTGATCGGGAGTGGTAATAACTACAGTACTGAAGTTATTCGTCTTCTTTCTTCCGTCGTTGCGGCTTCCAATTTCACTATCTTACCGACGGCTAGTGATACTGAGTTTCGACGTTGAAGTTTCATCTACTTGTGGACCCCGTAGTTTATATTTCTTTCGCCGTTGCGGATACTTAGAGGACTAATTTGCCATCGGTTAGTCTTTAGCCTCTCCGATGTCGAAGTTTCCATTCTCTCTGATCGGTGATTTTGATTTATTGGCTCCCTTTAATCATTCTATTCTCCGCAGTTGCGGAACTTCTAGTCACTGTATTTTCTGTAGTTTTGGCACCCTTGGGAACTAGCTCACCGATCTATTAAAGTTTTCCAATCACGAACTAAGTCTTTCTTCCTTACATAGTTGCGGCTCCGCAGAGGACTGTCTCGCCGATCTATAGTCTTCACCACTTCCGATTACTATTTGAAAGACACTCCGATGGTGTAAAAGTTGCAGCAATATGCCTATCTATTGAAGGGGTTTTCCACCTGCTATTGATCTTCCATCTTTCAATGGCTAATGAGATGTTCTGATCCTCACCCAAGCCACCGAAGCTACAACTTTGTGAAATTTGCATCAAAAATAGAGGTCTTCAAAACTGTTAGTGATCTTCATATCCTTCAGTGCATCATTTAAATTCTTCCTACTATCATAAATAAATTTATTTTATTTTGGGAGATAACACTTCCTAACTCCAAAATCTTCCTACTCCTTGAACTCTTTAATAGCTATAGTAGACACTGAAGTAGAACTCGAACTTGCCATTTGGAAAACAAGTCACACTTTGTCAGAGTAGGTAGGAAATGTGACCTAAGTTACCTCGTTGGCACCTTCAAAACTAAAACAGAACCAAAATACTGGTTCCTTTAATTAATTTCCAACCTTATAAATCATCTATGAGGTGTTTGGATCAACAAAAGTCATTTACGTGAGAAACTATGCCTTCTTGCACTGTTATGCACTTTCAGTGGCTAAGAAAGTGAAACTCTAGGCCTGTAAGCTGCCAAAAGCTCTATTTTCGGTGGCTAATGAATGGATGTGGTGTTTTCCTAAGCCATCGAAAAGTCTGTTTTAAAATTTTAATCAAAATTGTAATCACACTTTACCCTGACGTTTTAAGGCTTCAGTGCTAACCCTTGGGTGTCTCTGCAGCCTGCCTAGGGTTTGTGATGGCAGTAGCATCACAGGATGCCTCTGGGACAAAAAGGCTCATTGCTACTTCTGCTAGGGTTTCCAGCTTTTGGTGAGCTTGAGACTGAGGACTAGAATTCCCTTTGCAATTTGGACAACTTGATTTACCTGTAGAGCCTAATTTTCTCTTTCCTTAACCTGATATTACTCTCCTCCATATTGGTATACTTCCTTTTTATCTCCTACAGAGAGTCATATAATGGAGGACCTTTTTGAAGAAGACTTCCTTTTGTCTTCTGGCTGCAATTATGTCTCAAACTCATTCCAAAACAGGAAGTATGTCTGGGCCACATTCCTTCTTTGTAGCAGTTCAAGGATGATTAACTTGACCAAGCCATGATGTGATAGCCTGCCTGCAATATTGGTGGGCTGGGATTTAACTTGATGGGCCATTTTAGTCAGGCTATTGTATAGGTAAAAAGGCAAGTTCAAGGGGTTCCTACCAGTAAAATGGTCCATTAACTTGAAATGGTATATCATTACCCTATTATACCTTCCCTCACAAGTTATGTAGACCAGAATTGACTTCAATAAGTGCTACCATTTTTCCTCAATCCAGGATGTGGGAATTCTCTTTTTCCATACAATGTTCTTGTGCTCAGGCTTCGGGTAAGACCTAAATTCTACAGTCTTTATAATTGTGGTTTTGAACCATCTTTCCCCAGTCCATAGGAGCTCTGTTACTTCTACTATCAGAGCCTCATCCCCTTCAAATTCTTCTCAACCAATCACTGCTTTCAAGCCATCAAAGCAGAGAGAAAAGGATTCTTCCACTTGCTGATGGGATCCCTGAATATTTTCACAGAACCTATAGTAGCCCGAGTCTTTTAACAGATGACATACCTCTGGGTGTGATTTGAGGTAGCCAATATCACCCAGCTCCTTTCTTAGGGCAAGTCCTCCTCCTTTCTTCATCTCCTGGATTGTTCTTCTGTACCTGCAAAATTGAAACTTCAAACCCTAGAGAAGGAAATTATAGTGTTGGATTTCGGGGAGCTTGGCTCAATGAGGACACGTGTGAGAAATGTGGAATGGATTAAGGAGGGGATGTTGATTTTGAGGAAGCTGACTGGCAAATGGGATTTGAGCAGGGTGACAATTAATTCTGATGAGACCCGTAAGCTATCCAGTGTCGTAATCATTCTAATGGGAAACCAATGCTTCATGGTGGCTCAATCATAGACATGGGACAGGTGGAGGGAAGAGAGGGTTTGTATTTTGATAGGTCACTTCAGTTTCTTAACAACCCTTCTTACCAACTCATGATTTATTGTAGGTCCTATCTTTTTGGTGGTTAATGGCTTACTAGTGGTGCTCTTCATTCTAATGGTGGCTGAGGGTGATGGGTGCACCAACCTTTTTAACTTCAGTGTGCTTTCGGTGGCTAAGGTAGCCCCAAATTCTATTTTTAAGCTGCTGAAAGCTGGGCTTTTTGGTGGCTAATGAACTGTTGAGATGTTCGCCTAAGCCACCGAAAGCTGAGCTTCAAATATTTCATTAGAAAATAGAGTCAAAAGTGTTTCAAACTTCATTAAACACCTCAATATTTCACAATGATCCTTTAAAAAAAATATTTTGACCTCCTGTCACTACAAGATATAAATCTTCTAAGCCTAACTTATTGAGGACTGATTTATTTAGGAGATAACACGCTCCTTTGGCCAGCCTGTCTCTAAAGGAAAATAAAAGAGAATACCCAAAATCCATGGATGTAGAGGAAGGAGACATGGCCAAGATTCCCAAGAAGCAGAAAATCGAGAAACCGAATAAACTCGTGCATAGTACCAAAGCTAAGGGGAAAGGAAAAGTTGTGAAAGTTAAAGATCCATCCTTTGCAATTCAAGAATACGCATTCAGCAGTGTTCCTAAAGAATCAGTAAGTAAATACAAGTCTAAATCGGAGCTACTGGATAAATATAGAGAAGCTGGTGAAAAGGCCTTTGAAGAAAGATTGAAGTTGTGTGAAGAGGTGGACAAGTTGACAGGCCAAAGTACCTCCTTGGTGACTGTCAAAGACCCGACCAAAAGCACATTGAATTTGGTCGTGAGCACAGGAGACAAAGTAGCGGAGCTACTATTAACCAAAAAAATCCCTCACTAAGCTCTCTATGACCTACACCACCCAAGGACACCACTCCACGACCCTCCATTAGACCCCCACACCCTCAAAAATGCTTAAGGATGAAGAAAAGGGCTTAAAAACCCCAAAAAGGAGCCTAAAATACTCTCCTAGGAGCTAAAGCCCCCAAAAAGGGGCTAAAATGCTAAAAGGAGCTAAAATTAGTGAGAAAGGGGCTAAAAGCCCAAAAAGGGGGCTAAAGCCCGGACCAAGGGCTTAAAACCCTAAAACCCCAAAAAAAACTATAAAAGGAGGCTAGGGGGTCACTCTCAAAACACTTCCCCCTTACATACTGTTATGCTACCCATGGATGCCTTGAGACCCTTTGTCTCTCAAGCCACCCACACTCCTTCTCCTCCATCTCCATTAAGCCATAGCTCCCCCATCCAAGAGAGGTTCTTCTTCAAGATAGGGCATGGTGGCCCATTCAACCCAAAGAGAAGGTATAGCTTGTTATTTGTTGTATTTGCTTAGTAATTTCTTTGCTTTCTAATCCATGGTTTCATTTGCAGGTTTATTTCCTAACTTGTTTTGCAGGTATTTCGGTTTACTGTAGCTTAATGAATGTTTGCAGGCTATTGGAAGCGGAACCCTAACCTCTGTTTGCAGAGGGGTTCTCCATATTTCTCTTCCATATTTGTTTTCATTACTGTTTTTTACATTCCATTTTTCCTTTCAGTCTTTCCACAAGTAGGAACCTACCCTTCTGTCCTATAGACAAAAGGGAGCCATTCTTGCCCCTGTATCAAGCATAAATCCCTGCTACAGAACTGGCGACCATACCAGGTCGATCCCAAAGGATCACTGGTCCAGATTTTTAAAATTTCAAGTTTTTAAATTTTTTCCCTAGTTTTTAAAATTGCATTTCAAATTCAGTTTACATCTAGTTTATTTCTAGTTATTAGTGTTTTTGAAGCCTCTGCTAGCCAAATCCGAGTCAATTTGGCCACAGTACAGGTTACTGTCAGCCGGATCTAACTCAAGATTAGAAAAACCCCAAAGCTAGGGTAGGTCACACTTATCGGGCTTGAACAAGGGATGAGGGTGCACTTAATGGCCTAACAGGTGCACCTAGGGTGCACTTAATCTCCTGAAAGGTGTGACTTCACTCAGAAACACAAACCGCGACTGTCTGTGAAATCTGTGCGACCCCCTCGCCTGTTTCTGAAAAAAATTTGCGACCCCCTCGCCAAATTTTATCAGAAATGTGCAATCTATCAATTAGAGGTTCAATTTTAGTTTAACAGGGGTTAAATTTCAGTTTAATAGGGACTGTTAGTGCGGCTCAGCCATCTCTGTCCAACATACTAGTTTAATTTCAATTGTTGTTTTAATTTCCTATAATTGCATCAACAAACAAAGTGTAAATTCAAAGTAAATATTAATGGCTTAATTAAATGAATGTAGCTTAACTAAAATCAACCTAAAACTAACTATCTTTCTTACCCTTCCTCCTCTACCCAGTCATCACCCTCCAGGGTATTCTAGGATACGACGAAGGGCAAGCTCGTATAGACCTAGGCACTTCATTGAATATTTTTCTAAACCATTAAAACCGGATGACCTAGAAGGTAGAGGGGGTAGAGAAGGAGGGATTCTCATGGTACTAAGTTCCCTCCCTGTTGACCAACCTTGCATCTGGGAGGTGACCTATGGATCTATGGATGGGCATAGTCCCATTGTGTTGAGAGCCCAACACCTTCTCTTGGTTGAAGAGGAATATCAGTGTGAGGTAGTCATCTAGTTAGGCCATAAACATTTAGGGTTAAAAATTGTATTTGTTTACAAATTTCTGATTATTCATTGCATGCACAATAATGATATGAACTCTGCCACAATATGATGAATTCATAAACCATTTGCAGCTACCAAATACCAGAAAGACGGACAAACAAATACACCATACCAAGCAATCAACACAACTCAGTTCATGATGATGAGAGACCCTTAAAATTTATCAATTTACACTAAGTACAAACAAATCTGTAGTCTTTGAGGACATAAGTCTCTAACTGCTTCAACTATGGGAAGTACTTGGGCTCTGCCCAGAAACTCATTGTGAGTACCACAAGAACCCCAAAGTAGTTGGCCACTGAGAGGAATTTCCAAGCGAAATGGGCAACAACCCCTTTCGATTGAGTAGAAACACCTGTGAGGAAAAATCCAAGCGCTATCTTCTAGCAGTCTTGGTGGCTGAGTGACCACCTATAACCAATAGGAAGCCACTGAAACTAGGGTTCAAACATCATTCCCATCAGTTTGATAAACATTTAACACAATTGATCCCTCACGCTCTTCCTCACGCCTAAGAGGCGAACCACCACCATTCGGAACGTTGAATAGGACATCGTCAAGCCTATTGTCGACGGCCTTGCACACCATTAGAAGGCCACATAGCCTCTGATTCAGATTCAGACCCATATCAGTCCGAACCAAACCTCCACACAGCACCATCAAGCCCCATGGCTGGTGCAAATCTAGATCCATTTTTCGGCATAACCATAGCAAGTGGACCCATGTCCACACCACAACTTGTCACCAACAACCCTACAGGTGGCCCAAGCACACTCATGCAAACTATCATCAGTCAGCTACCACCACCCATAGTGACCAGCCAAGCTGGCCCACGTGCAACACACGGGGGCAGTAGCCCTTCCATGCACACTGCCCCTCCTACCACACAGGGGGACAGTGGACCGCCCACTTACATTGCCCCTACTATCATGCATGGGGGCAATTTCCCAGCCACCCATACTGTCCCTCCCACAACACTTGGGGGCATTGGCCCATCCACAATGGTGCCACCGCAAGCACCCCCAGCTGTGTAGATGCATTATGCACCTGCATACCCCACCACCATTGCAGCTCCATCCCACATCAACCTAGGGTCAAACCTGCCTTTCATGGCTCGTCTTAACTTTCCTGATTTGGGACAGTTAACAAATGACCCCATCCACCACCAAACTTTCTAGCCACCTATGCCAACCAAGTTGCCATCAGACATTCCCAAGTTTGAAGGCAAAGTAGGGGAATGTCCCCAGAACCACATAATGACATTCCATCTATGGTGCTCGTCAAATAGCATCGTAGACGATTCCATCAGACTGAGGTTATTCCAATGCACCCACATAGGTGCTGCAGCCAAATGGTACATTGAGCTACCACAAGCCAAGTACCCTAATTTCAACTCCCTAGCTTTCATGTTCCTATAGTATTTCCAACTCCCCATCAGATATGATGAGGGAGTGGAGATCCTGCTATCTTGTCGTCAAAACACTGCCACTCATATAACTGACCATATCCATGAGTGACGGTGATGTCGTAGCCTATGTAAAATACAACTTGATGACAGGATCTTCTTGGATTGGTTCCTTAAGACCTTGCTCCCACCCATAGCAAAGGACGTCACATCCGAACATCCCCAATCTAAAGAAGAGGCCATACTGAAAGCTCAACAGTTTGACCTCATCTATGCTCAGTCTGGATACCTATACACCGTCATCCCAGACGCTCCCCGCACAGGCACCTCTTACCGGGACGCACCGGGGGCATCTCATGCTGCAGATGGAATCATAGGATCGGTCTCCCAACAGCAACAACACCGACTAACGCCACCTATAGTTCCATCACAACCAAGCAACACTACTAATGTTTCTTACCAAAACCAAGCTCCAGACTACACTAGAATGATGTCCCAGTCCGGAGGAACAACTTCCTATGCACATCCTGTGCCACCGCAACAAGCTCAAGCCATGGCTTGGCCAACACAGTAGTATGCGGGGAAAATTCCCACATTTTTGGCACCGCCACCCCCAAAAATTTACTATGCACCGCCAATGCAAACAGTTCAAGCCCCCACCCTCGCTCCATTGGGACAAGTGTTCTCACAACAAAATCGTCGCAACCAGCCTGCCCCCAACAATCAACAAGGGCAAGCTAGGAATAATCGTCCCTGGAACCAAACCAATAACCAACTACAGGGAGGCGGTCAACAACCAAATCCTCCCAACAATGCCGTGCCAAACCGGCTAGCTCAAAACCCCCCACGACCAAATGCACCAAGACGCAACGCCCCGTTGCGCACAAACCAACCATGCACACTCAGTGATTTTTATGGAAACTACACATTCAAGTGTCCCCTCATGGGTCAAGCTAAGCAAGCCATTTATAATGAGGTTCAACAGGCCGCCAACGCTGCAAATCAAGCCCACCCCAACACAGCACCATAAGGACCTCCTCCTATGGTGCTTCAAAACCCACTACCGGTCCAAGGGTTGGTGGCAACCCCACCCCCTCCCCAACCAAATCCCAACACTCCGCGAGCACCTCCCACAGCAGAAACAGGTGTTCACCACCTGCTAGCCATGACGACTGAAGAGGTCAACTTACAAACTAGAAGGAATCAGTACGGTACCACCACCGAACCTGCTGACACATCAGCGGCATCAACATCCAAAATAGTCAACCTACCTCTTCAATTACCCCCCCCGTACACAGGATTTCCAATAACGCCACGGCTAGAGCTGCAGTAAGCTATAGCATTGTGGATGATTTGGCCCAAACGCCAATCGCCATGTCTACTCTTGAGGAACTTAAAACATTCCCAACATAGTGGAAAGCCTTACTAGCTGCCCTTGGGGTAGTAGACTCCTCCGAATCCAAGTTGATCACATTTGACATGGAGAACGAAGAACCGCACATGCCATCGACCATCGCCTTTCAAATCCCAGTGTCCATCTAGAATTTGGTTGTGCACTGGTACATAGTGGATGAGGGGGCATCCACGTGTGTTATGTCTACCTTGGTTTGGCAGAAACTTGGATCACCAATTCTGCAACCATCCTCCACAACTCTGCTGGATTATGATGGACATCCCACTAAAGCCCAAGGAATCCTCCCCCATGTCCCCATCACATTAGCTAGGAAGACAGTGTTAATTGACATAGAGGTTGTCAACACCCAACTGGACTATAACCTTCTCCTGGGGAGAAGTTATATGTATGCCATGCGAGCTGTCGCATCAACTGTCTTCCATCTCATGATGTTCCACCACGAAGGGAAGATTGTAACGGTTGATTATCTCACTTATCACGATCTGCAAGGGTTAACGGCACCTGCCAACGTTATTCCTACTATCACCACCATTGAACCACAAGTGGTGACCACACACGCTAATGTCGTCCCTGCAATCAACACTATGGTTGACAACACACCAGCCTCTCCATTGTTGAATGTGGGCCCTGGGTTGTTTTTCGATATCACCATGACGGCTCATTTCTCGTTGGTGTCACCACCAGTGACACAAAATGAAACTGTAGACTTGTGCATGGTCTCATCCAGTACCACTACACCCAAACAACAACTGCAGCTGTAACCCCAACCACAACCACAACATCATCCACAACCGCACCACCAATAGTAGCCACAACGTCACCCGTAGCAGCAACATTATGCGTAGCCGCAATCACAACCACATCCCCACATGCAACCAGCTGGGAGTTATCTGGGCTCATCTCCAGTCCATATGATTCCCTTCCTCTTCCCCCTACCTGGTGTCATGAGCAAGCCGGTCATGGCCACCTTAAGCCTACACAACTTTACATTGGGAATTCTGGTATGGTATCTTCATCCACCAGCTCAACCAGCAATGCCCCAGGTTGTCTTAACCTCGGTGCAACCCATCACAGTCGAGTCGCACCCTCCACCCACTCCACAAAAGCCAACCATCGCACCCGCCCCGCCCCACCCCACCCGAAAAGGGCTAGGGGCAAGAACACCAAAGCCACTGCATAGCCACGACAAGTCCCACCTAGTGCCATCTCCGAACAACAGGGCCATCCAACTCAAAACTGCCCTGAAATCCCAATGATCCGTGCGCATTTAGATGCCATCGATACAAATGAAAACATCCCCATGGTTGAACTCCCAACCGCATCGATAGTCAGGAACAAGGCATTAAGAACAAACCATGATTGTGCCCTTTGTGGCTTGTATGGCCATTATTCTCACCATTGCCAAGACTTGCCCAAATTTCAAATGGCTCTAGCTGACCCCTGTCAACATTCCCTTGAGTCTAAGATCACCTTGATCGAATAAGTTCACCCACCACCTCCTTCGTCAGACACCATGTCCATTTACATGATGTCCAGTTCCACCGACCCGCTCATCTCCTCCTCCACCGACGGTCCATCAGACCTGTCTCTTTGTTGCTTCAGCAACAATGAGGAGATACTTGAAGCTTTGACTGCCCTAGAATACCCATGGGATGACATGCACCATCGCTCATTCTTCCTCCTTGAAGAACTTGTGTCGCAGTCTAACCAGTTTTCCATGGAGACCAAAGATTTCATCCATGGGAAGGTCGACTGGAGAACATTTCGCCAAATCTTTCTTCCAAAAATTCTGCAACATCTTCACCTAGTCTTACACCAAAATTCCCGGCCTAGATCCATTCATCATGGAACACCACATCAACACATGGATAGATGTGGCACCCGTACGCCAAAAGCAATGGGACAATCCACTTAGAAACCGTTGGATCTTCACTTTTTCATCTCTGATGTACTAGACATACCTCAACAATTCCAAAAACTTATTTGCATATTCATCCATGATCTACTGTCCCAATCTTAGCTCATGGAACTCCTTGATATTTTCATCATAATACCTGTTAGAAAGGTATTTCTACCTGATATACTTCTTGAACTGTTTTCATTTCAATTTCTTTCACCGATCCTCTTTACTTGCTTGAAGTGTTCCCACCAAATGGATGCTCGTCCATTCAGATTGAATATGGCAACTCTAGCCTTCATGTTTCCTGAATAATCCTGTACTTCGAAGTACTTCTTTATCCCAAGAAGCCAAGCTTCAGCTTCTTGTCCCATCTTTATCTCACCATCAAATGTAGGAGGTTTAGCTTTCTTAAATTCATCTCGAGAGTGATCCATATGGTGCCTTCTTATTTTCTTATGAGAAGATGAACTTGCATCCCTGATGGATACTTCAAAATTAGATGATCCACTAGAAGTCCTTCTCCTTCTCCTTCTCCTAGTGCTGCTCTTACTGCCTTCTGGCCTTGTTGTATCTCGTCCAGAATCTATCTTTTTCTACAATTCTGTTAAACTCTACAATATGGAAGCATTCAACTAAGGTTGCTCTTCCTAGGCTTTAACCAAGCTTCTCATGGTTGCTACAACATCTGAAGGTGTCTCTTGGAATCTCCTTCCATTAGACTTTATGTCATCATTCCCATTATAGGCATTTTCTCCCATGGCATCTTCTGCTCGCTCATAAGAATCCCGAGCATCATACCCATCATGGGTTCTCATGACTGGACCACCTCTTTCTTTACCACATTGTTCTTTTTGGAGTACTACTCTTGGAAGTTATCTAAAGTTGTGCAAATGTGTTAGTAGCAAACTGCTAGATGCATACATTAATATAAATCAAACTACTTACCTTTTTCTTCTGGAAATTTCATAAAACAACAATTATGTTAAAATATAAAATTTTCTCTATTTCTTTTCATCCCTATGACCACGGGCAGTCTACTGAAAATTGACTGAAATGCAATCAAAAACCGCTCGAAAAATCACTGAGAAATTCTTTTGAAAAACCCAAATCTTCTTAGGTCCAATCGGACCTCCTCCCAACTAATTCTCCGAAATTGCAATGGTCAAAACAACTATGCCTCCGATCTACATCGGCAAAAAATTGTTTGTTCATCGGCGGTCTGTTCTTTATTCATTTCTGATGTTTCGCCAGGTAAAACAACTAGACTCCCGATCTGTATTGGTGAGCAAACCATCTGTGCATTGGGTGCATAGTCCGTTGAGCAGCCGCAATGGCGGAAATGATATTCCTACCGTTTCCATAGTGAACGCGGTTGAGCTTCCGATCGACGATCCGATCATCAACAATTTTTCGGTGCTTTTTGACTCTTCAAAGCTTTCCTCCGATCAGTCTATTATCCCGCATCTTTATCGGCGACCTGTTGGTCTATTTTCATCCATAGTACCAGGTCAACAATGGTCTATCATTTCACAATGGCAGCCAACAATCCCGTTATAATTTCCACGGACCAAAGTTTAACGGAGGTCGAAACGACATCCTATTGTGGAATCAGACACTTAGCCCTAACTCTTTCGCAGTGTCGACACTCCCGAGCACTTCACTTCACCGTAGTAGGTTATCAGATCTCGGAACCATTATACACTAAACACCTCAGCATCAATGAGTGGAGAGACTAATGCATCGGTGGGATAGTTGTCTAAGCTTCTGCAACGGTGGGTGCTCGATCAACTAAATTCTGCCGACATCCATCGGCAGTCTCATCAACTAACTTCCGTCGATGATTTCAACACTTAAACAAAATTTTGAAACTTTCTTCTTCTGTCGACGGTCGGGTGTCCTACCTATCGGGAGGTTAGTCCCTTCAACTTCTACAATGGCGGACCACAATCGAACTTCATCTTCCTTTGTCTTCCACAACCGTAAGTCTATCGGTGACCGCATCATCTGATCATCGACGATGTGCTCAACTAACCATCGCTGATGGCTGATAATTCCATGCCTTAGAAAAATTTTCAAAATTTCTCTCTTTTCAATCTTCCTTCCCTCCGCGTCATCGGCTCATCGATCGCTTATCTTCCGCCAACTCTGTCGGCTCCATCTCCCACTAACACTACCACTTCAGCATTGTCCATAATCCAATAACACTTCATCATCAGTGAGTGCAAGACTAAAGCATCGATGGGTTAGTTCGATCAGCAGCTGCAACGGCAGTTCATCATCTTCAATCCTTTTTCGATCGACAGTCCAATCCGCTAATGCTTTTCGATCGGTGAACTGAGACATGATTTCGGCCGGCATCGATAGTTAGAGCTTCTCCCTGTCGGAATACTATGGCTCTAGGCTTCCGCAATGGCAGATGCACAAACCACCATCTTCTTCTGATGATCGATGTTTTCGTCACTTAAAAAAAAAATTAACTTTCTACACCATCAATGGTCAGATCAACTATCCGTCGGGAGGATAGTTCTCTAGTTATCCACAACGACGGGTCTACAATCCTTTGATCCCTTCCATTGTTCCTCAGTGATGAATGCCACTAATGTGCTTCGCTGGACAACGAAGTCAACACTTAGAACATTTCGAAACTTCTGTGCCATCGGTGGTCGGATCAACTATCCGTCGGGTGGATAGTGTCTTAGACTACCACAACGGCGGGTGCACCATCAGCTAAACATCGGTGATCCATCTGTCTAAGCGTTCTGATGGGCCAACGGCCAAACACTTAGAAAATTTTGTGAATTTTTTGGGCTTCACCCATTTTCCTGGTTTCTTCAGGGCAGTAGGAAACCTGCCTCTGTTAACTGTTCATGGCCTTCTGAGGCCCAATGCTGCAACATAAACTCTGTCACTGCATCTTCATGGCCCATACTGCAACCAGGGCTCTGATACCACACAGTAACGTCCCCGACCCTCCGACCGGCAAAGAGGACGCTACTATACGTCAAATCATCCGGGCATCTATCCCCATGGACATGAAGATACATACATATAGTGTTGAAGCATGATACTTAAAACATAAAGCATTTTACAAAGCATAATCATTCATATACACAATGGAAGCAAAACATATCAATCAGCATTCATGCATACATAGATCAGCATTTAACATGTATATCCTCATTCATCAATGGTAAATATATAATTGCAGAAACAAGTTAGGCAAGAGTACTTATCTTTATAGAGAACTTGTTCTGCAACCAGCTATGTCGCTGCAACGTTCCACCCAACCATAGGCCCACGTGCTCTTTAATCTCTCAGTAACATTGCCACCCTCAATCCGAGCATGATTCCCCAAGGAATAAGTAACTAACAGGCTTACACATATCCAAGGATAACAACAGCACAAGGGTACATAGTTCAGCCAAGCCAACACAGTTGTGTTTATCAGGCAAACAACAGATTAGCCAAGCCAACAAATTTGGGTTTATCAGGCCATCCAGGAGCTGGGAAAGGCTAATGCTAAGTTGGTGCACCAACACCAGAACCAGACTAGCTTCTAGAACACCCACACACACCCAACACAAGGAAATCAGTCCTTTTTCTGCAATGTAGTCCCTCAGACCCTTATCTCCCTTCCAGTACTATTCAGGGGTTGTGGAGAAGAAGACCAGCTCAACGGATCTATCTGTGTAGTTCTCAACCCACCAGGTTTATCAAGCACCTCAGGCCCTCATTCACCACTCCAATGGAGTTCGAGGACAAAACCGCTGCATGCAAGCAGCCAAATAGCTCTTCAGGATTTTATAAGGGAAAACACGGTTCAGTAATCATGGTCATTAACATCCCACGAGCAACCTGAGCCCACAGCACAAAATCTTCACTGCAATCGCTGAGGAAAAATACACAGTCCAGTAAATGGGAAGAGACCGACTCTCAATCTGTGTGTGAAGTAAAAGAACAAGACATAGCTAAAACACATAGCTAGAAAGGCAATCACGACCACAATTCCACGATGGAATAACAGCCAACGAACCACAGAGGAAAACCACCACAATCTATAGCAATTTCTGCATTGTATAGGAAAAACACAGTCGGCAATGCGTGGAGGAAGCTACAACCGACGATTGGTGAGGAAAATCACAACAGTCTAATAATGGTGGGGAAAACCAACGCTCTGCGTGAACAGGGGAAGAAAATTCATAGACTAGCAAGGCAATGTAAGAGAAATGGAAAACCCCACATCATGGATTGTTGTTCCCTTTTAACTTAGCCCGTGTGAGGTGAATGAACAGACACTATTTGGATAGTGGACAGACCATCTGCGGTTCAGAAGGTGCATCGTGTAGAGAATGCAGGCGCGTGGGGAGAATGGAAAAATCAGCGTAGTGGTCTTGCTATCAGCGAATAGATGCCCCACTAACAACAGAATGATGAAGGGTGGTGGTTTGATGAGAAAACGAGGATGAGTGAAGAGATTGATGACACATGGCTTCCCCCCCCCCCATGGTTCAGGATTTAACTTTCCCCCTCCTTACCCTTAGGAAATCATGCCCCTTCTCAATTTAGTTGCAGTGAACATAGCTGGTTGTGTTTAATTACTTAAGATGCATATTTACATGATGCCACAATTTAATATGTATGTCGCATGTCCTGACATACCATCGGTAACAGTTCCAATCACTGAAACATAACACAACTGAATCGATGGTGGGGTTTTTGCCTTCAACTCCACACCATGATTCATTACAATATATACATCACATACATTAATGCAAATGGGGTCAAAACCAGGGTGTTACAGATAACTTCACATTGAGTTATCCCAAGCGTTCAACATCCAAACCATTCACCGCACCTGAAGATAAGAGAAATTAAAATGAGCATAAAATGAGTATGAAATTGATACAAACGAATCAATGATAATACAAAAAATAATACTTTGTAAATAAGCTATAAGATAGTAGTACAAAATATAAGATAAATTAGAATGGTTTGAAAACTTCACCCTATTTAAAATTTTAATGAAATTCTCAAAAAAATTGTGGTCGCTTTCTTCTAACTTGTATGTGTCATTCTTGATATTGTATGACAGGTTTTTCGTTGCTATAACAAATTCAAGTTCTATGACTAGATGATCTGTCAAATCATACTTGTACATGCATTGCCCCTTTATTCTATTGTACCAAAAACATTGAAGCTCAACACTTTCAAGCCTATCTAAAAGATCAATGTCATTATGGTAATAAAACACCCTATTACCAACCTTCTTTCTTATTCTTTGAACTCTTCCAATGTACCAAGTCCCACAAGAAACATTGTTCTTTGTACTTTGAGATACACCTTTTCTTGTAGTACGTTCAACTACAACTATAGACTCTCTCTCAAACAATGCCGCACAATTTGATCCAATTACAAAACCAATTGCAACACCCTTTTTGGGGGCCCTCTCATCTCACCTGAAGTATACTCCATTCCTCACTTTAGTCAATCTATCTTTCGATAATTTCAGATTTCCTTTCAATTGACTAACCAAACAATATTTGTGCATGTCCTTTCCATCGAGCTCCACCACTGGTTTGGTAGTTATGTTTACATTTTCATCAACGGAATCTAAAATTCCATCCAACTCGTGCCTCCACTCACTTTCCATCATTTGAAATTCACTATCATTGAGTACCTTAAAAGACGAAAATTGGAATATGGATGTGGAATGAACCGATGGAGAATTATCAACTACTTCATCTAGATCTTTGAATGTTGGAACATTGTTATCCTCTATCCATGGTTTAAACCATGAAGAATCTTTTGTGTGTCTTTTTGGTTGCATGCCAAGACCTTGTAAAATTCTCTATGCATCCTCCAATCCTGTCTTGAGAGCTTCTATAATTTTATTATTTGTGGATATTGAATCATATTTTGATAAGACAACACCTTCCTCTACTGTTTGTTGATGCAATTTATTCCATATACTCATTTGTTTCGTATGAGATTTATTGAAACAAAGCCCTTGGGAATTCGATTCTTCTTCAACAACTCTATTAAGGGTTCCAATAGCATGAAGTAATTCATTGAAATCATATTCCCTCTCTACTCCAACCATTCCACTGATTGTGTTAAATAATTTCTCACATACATCTAACCCAGTCATGTGCAATGCACATGGCAAGTTAGAGTATTGATCACGAAATAATCTCATCAACAAAATCACAAAGTGGCAAGACATTTTCACATCTTGATATGTCTCTCTGCTAATGAAATTAATTTTTACATTAGTATTTGCTTGTTCTCTAACCCAACATAGCCATAACATGAATAAATGATGGACTCATGAAGAATTTCACACTCTTTCCCAAAGATTCAAACTAGGAGAAAAAAATATCATTATAGTCAAGAACGATTGCTAGATAGGTCTCTGTACCCAATTTCCTCTCTGTCCTTCCACCTATAGTTCTCATTTCCTTCAAGCACCTTTAGACATGCCATGAAGCAATGCATTGTGCTAAACCCTAGTTTTGGCAATCAATCCTCTCTATATCCTCAATTTTCAGCGCGTGTTCATCCACTTTAAAATTGTTATAAACCATTCTTACATTGTTAAACCTAATCAACTCTTCTCTAATAATCAAATCTCGTCGACCACTAAACAAAGGATTCACTAGCTTTTTTCCATTGTGGATGTAATCCCAGTCATGAAGTCTTGTTACTTTAAACCCATCATACAACCCAGTTAGCCTCCACCCTTCCTAGGGAATTTGATATCGCATTCATGTCGTTGAGTAATAATCCTTCATCATAAGCATTCTTCTCCTGCTATCCCCATTTGAGGAATGGCCAATAATATGTCCTAAAAAATGTTCCACATGTTTCTTCCATAGGTCTTCTACTATTTCCCATTGTCGATGGAAAAAATTTGCATCAAACCTATTACACGTTTGATGAACAACCACAACCAAATGAGGAAGCTTGTCATGTAAAGGGTTTGCAATAATAACATGTGCACAATGGCCAATCACACAATTCTTGAAGGCACCTAAAATAATCTCATAGCCTGCAGTGCCCTCA
Source organism: Pseudotsuga menziesii (assembly GCA_001517045.1). Lineage (NCBI taxonomy): Eukaryota > Viridiplantae > Streptophyta > Pinopsida > Pinales > Pinaceae > Pseudotsuga > Pseudotsuga menziesii. The sequence goes on along the minus strand of LPNX010547122.1, from coordinate 100,362 downwards.
CCAACTATCACCAAGAAATTTGATTGGCACGTATGTTCTTCTTTCTTACCAAAAAAACCCACCACATATTTGTTCACAAAAGTTTTATCTTCAACAAGGAATATGGGAATTGGGCCCTCTATACCATGTTTGGATTTATAGGAAGCATAAACTTTTCTAATTGTCTCAAAAATGTACTCTAGCTCCCCTGGGATATATGTCAATGATTTTCTAACTTTCCTTAAAGTCTTAGATATTGAAGGGCCATCCACATTCAAGCTAATAAAGCTATGTAATCTAGAAACTCTCCATAACTTAATCATCTCATAAATGGATTGAGTGGATGCACTATACCTTCTCCCTAACTTTGAACGAACTAGGTTGTGAAATATATCTTGAACAAATTCCCAAACTGCATCTTTACCTTGTAATTTTCATTGCTTATGAGCCTCACACACATCCTTGCAAAACCTGAACGCATCCTTCCTTCCTACAGATTTGAACAACTTTTCCCTTAGAGACCTTGTTCTAATAGACAGTGTAGCAGCCTTTGTCATATCCTACCAAAGATATCACATTGCTAACCTATGTGTAGCATTTGCATCTCTTGCAACAATTTTGAGTTCAATTTGAGTCAAATGGTCCAACCTTCTCACTTTCCCTGTATATCTCCCATGTCTTTTCATGTTTCTCCTTGATTCGTAATATAAACACATTCGAAAGTCATCACAATTAGGTATCATATTAAAAAAATTACATGTCAATGAATCAAAAGGTATTCATGTTTCATAAATCCTCTTGTAATGAATATGTCTGTATGTACCATTAATACGACATTCAATACCGTGATAACATAGTGTTCTCCTGGTATGTTTCTTCTTGGCCCACATTTTTCCACCACATTGGTCATCCATTAGAACCTTTGCATCCAATCTCTCCCCTCTTCTCTCAAGATAGGGATCCCAATACCCCGAACATAATAATATCAGGGGAGGCATTTGTCCTAGAATAAGATGAAAAAACACATTGGTTAATGATATACTAACTACTACTAACAAGTAATAACAAATAAAGTAATGTCCATATTCAAATTCAAATTAAATTAAAAATTCGGTAATTAACACGCCTGAAGTAGAAGCATGTGAACTTGTAGAAGCCCCATGTAATGGTGATGGTAGTGATGAGATCAAGACCTCAGTCAAACTTTGTTGGGACTTTTCATTGGTAGGATTCTTCGGTCTCCCAACTGTTCCACTCCTCAACACAACTGTATCATGTGAAGCCTCAACCCTAGTAGTAGTAGTGTGGTTCTTTGATTTTGTGTGTTCATTTACGGAACTGACAATATTACCACTTGTTGGAACCAAAGAGAACCATCTATTGCATTGTGTACATTCCACTCTTACTTTTTTCTTGTCCTCACAATTTGCAAGTGTTGCTTCCACCACCTTGAACAAATTAGGCTCTTGCGTTTGGTTGAAATCATGTAGAAGTTTGATTGCTTGATCAATCTCAAGTTGATCTCTAGCCATTGTTGTCGTCTCTTCTTTGTTACATGAAGGAATTTCATTAATTCCCAACATTGAAATATGATGTTGATGGGACCCTGTTTTCATATTCTTATTTTTTAAGTTACGAACTGTTCACGCTGCAAAGGATACTTCCCCTGCTCCATAATCAATGCCAGAAATTTCACAACGGGTCTTTATATTAGGTTTTCCATTTTCTAAATATACCTTAAGTGTTAGATTCTCCTTGACAAAACCTTCCATTAAACTATTGACTTTATGTTCCCAAGATGCCAATACATTAGGATCAACCGGTAGAACTTGTTCCACTGACTCAGACACATGATCAAATCTTGGTTGTTTATGCATAGGTTCCTCCACATTCCCTTCAATGTTTTTAGAGATTGGGGTTCCTTCCATTACATGTGATTGCAATGTTTCAACAACCAATATGCCTACTTTTCTCTTAATGCCTACATTTTTTGTTATAGGTTTCCTTTTTTGTTCTTGCTTGTATTTAAAGGAATTCCAACTGGGCCAATAAAATCAAAAGGATATTCAATGATATTATCGTCCACAATTTCACAACGAATATCAACATATGTACAACCTTTTTGATAATGGACTGTGCCAAGGGTACAATTCTCTTCACCAATAGAAATTGTGAATTCCACAACATCACTTGGATCCATCTGCATTTCCATCCATGTGTACCATTTAGTTGGTTAATAAACACCTAAAATTTTAACAATTTTTTTCATAATTTTGGATATAATATGGCTACGAAATGAGGTGATTGCATCCATAAATAAATGAAAAATATATGTATTCAAATTTAGACATCCATATTAGTTCATTAATAAAACAAAGATCTAGGAAGCAAGGTATGAACTTTCAATTCAAATCTCTAAAAAGGATGAAGAAATCTTACTATCAGGATGAAACACCTTGAAACAAAATGTATTGTCGATGACTTTTTCAAATATCCCTCCCCAAACTGATGAGTAAACTTCAACGTACCTGCATAAGATAAAAAGGTGATCAAAACAAGAGATGAAAAAACATAGAAACTCTGTTAATACCATCAAATATTTCCCTAGAGACAAATCAGTTAATGGCATAAAATATTTCATCATTTGCTTGCAATTTCAAAGGAAAATATAGATGTGCAAGAAGTTGTCATGGATGTTTCTATAAATTCTAATGATGTGATGATTTGGTACCACCTAAGTGGGTATCCCATCGCACATACATTAGAGATGTTGATGATAATCTCACCAAGATGACCTTGAGATATGTGGGATTTAAATGAACATGACGTTACCAACACCAATCCTACTATCATAACTACATTTTAACACCTTGTTCCATGACTTGAGCATGGATTTTTTATCACCCATGTTATTTATCTAACTTCATGTGCAAGTGGTTGGAGTTGTGTCAAGCACTAGGAAAATTTATCCAATACTTTCTTCAAGCAATCAACAAGCTTCACCTCCAAATTCATATAATAGATTTGGAATAAGTACTTGTTCTCGAGTTAAATTCTAGTTTGTTCACTATTTTTCATATTGAAATGTTTATTTTTGAGAGTACCAACCTAGACCAATCCTTTCTTTGTTCCCTAGTCGTCAAACGAAAATTGACAATAAACCTAGATTTAAACCATACCATAACCCTAACCCTAATACTAGCTCTATCCCTAACATTTTTAATTCCACAAACCCTCATCATTTCTCATCATGAAACTCCCCTACCCCAACCCTCACCTTAATTTGTCCCATATTCCATTATGTGCCAATATCCCCTTAATTTTTTCCTCACCTTAATTTGTCCCATCTTCCATGATATGAAAGTGATTTTGTTGTACAACCCATAAGACAAAACTCAATCATAATGGTTATTCTATAAATTATTGTCTCATGCAAGAGAACCATCCATGTTCTGGAGTATATTAAGGCACTTTCTTGTTATTTCATTAATAGTATTTATGGTGTCTGTGGGTGCTCTCAACATGAATCTTCCTAGAAGGATCTAAAAAAGAATCTCTAAGGGAGAGGGGCACATCAAAAGGTCATTAGTTGTAATCCACATTCCTTGAAGAGAGTGTTGGACCTACTCGTAAAGGCCTAGGAAAACCAAAACAGATTTTCTCCTAGGCTAAGCAATAAGTTTCTAAAATTTTAAATTGGGATAAACTTCAGATGGTCGAAGGAAAAATCATGGAAACTTTTGAGATTAGAATTTGAACAAGGACACGACCATGGAAATGAATCTTGTCATCCTTCATATGCCCTATTCTCTAGTTGTATGTAGGACCTAGGAATATCATGGCAGTTAACTTTCTACCCATTTGACAATTGCACATGGTCTCAAAACCTCTCATCTAGTATCCATGTTTATCTAGTTCCTTGTCAATGGTGTCCACCTAAAATATGTCAGTGAGGATTGTATAATAAAACACAATGAACTAAAAGTCATAAATTTACTACAAGTCAAAGTAAGTGGCAAAAAAATAAACAAAAATTACACTTATAGTTACCTCAATAAAAGGAGTTCCATCTCCCTCTTTCCCCATGCGTGCAATGACCTTCCCCACAATATATTCAATGAATAGGCCAATAGTCATTTGAGAGGGGGTATCATGTAGATTCATTATCGGTCGTATTTCCCTGAACTATCCAAGGAATGTCCTCATGAATGTATGTCATTGTTAAATTTGAGCATATAGATCTGTAGACAAACACACAACTCACAAAGAAGATCTCACAATTTACTCAGCCATTGAAGAATGAAACAGTGCAAAAGGCTTGCAGCTGTGAATGCTTTCATTAATCAAAAAAGTAATCCAGATGATAATTACAATAATGTAAAATGGCTTTAATAGCCACAAGTAATTTGAATCCACGTGAGGAAGTTCGAATTGATGACTCTACTTGACTGTAGGTAACCAAGACATTGTCTAAATCACTATTGGAGGACCCAGTAGTTAATTGTCCTTGTCTAAATCATAACCGGAGTTCTAAAACACAACCAAGTGTTACATTTAGTATTAAATAATGGTTAACTGACTATGGTAGGTGAGAAAAACACCCCACATGTGTGCAATTAATTAAACCATTATTTAACTGAATGTAGAGAGCTAGAACTGAATGTAACTAACTCCTAATTTGGCTTGACTAGTCATTAACTGAAGTGAACTGACCTTGGTTGGTTTCGGCACTCCCAGTTGCTTCCTAAATTGTAGGGATTGATCTAGGAGACTCCTAAACTTATGCAATCAAGTGCAATAAGTGGCAGTGAGTCTCAACTAGTGTTCCCCACACTTTGGTAACTGAAACATGTGCCCCAATTAGGTCAAGTTTAACCAATGGTACTAATGACTATAAATAGACTGGATGGACTCCCGATTTAGACATATGACCAAATTTGGACAAGGGAGGATTAATAATCCTAAAAATCCCCCTGAATGCTAACTTGGAAAAACTGTGGGCCCTAGTAACTAATACCATAGGTCACCCATTACATCAAGTAAATTAAAGTAACTGCTCAAAAATAAGGTGCTTGGGGAAAAACCACATGGGAAGAAAAAAACCCCTTCTAATTAAGCAGGTAGAATCAAGACCAATCTGGTTCTTCTGTGCATAGGTATCCTAGGGCCTGGCATGTGAACCTCTCCATCATATGTCTGGAGGATTCTTCCTCTTTGGAAGAAGAATGATATGCTCAACTAAATCAGAAATATAGACAGCTGTCGGATGAAGACTGGACCCATGTAGAGCAACTGAAGTCAACTGAAAAGTGAGGAAAGGTTCTTGAGAATTCAAAGAATGTGAATAAAAATCAAGAAACTGATATGTTGCAGCCATGAAAATCAAACCATGAGTGGTAAGAACAGCCCCAAGTGTTAGGAGCAGGTGTCCAGGCGAATGCAGAAAATCTTCCTCTTTACTAGTTTTGTGAGAAGATGAGCATGTGATCAATAGTAGAGAAGCAATGGGACTGTTGAGAGTGAATGCTGGAGTTCCATAGTCTGATATATCTTCTGAAATAGGTAATGAATCACATAATAAAATATCAGCAACCTCATATGAGGAAACTAACACCAAATCCCCATCAACAGTTTTGAAGAGAAAGTGCGGTACTTGATTTTTCACACCGGAATTGGTGAGAGCAGCTACAAGCATGACTGAATGCTTTTGAATTTTAAAATATGAACCAAATAATGTTAGATCAGAAATTAAATCAGATCTAAACAGGTTCAAAACAGATCCAAAACTGTGAAATGGAATCAAATCCCCAGCAGTAGTTTTGTAGGAGACTTGCGGTACTTGTTTCTTCACACCATTGATGAGAACAGCTACAAGCGGTACTGAAAGATTATGAATTTGATATATTAAACCAATAAATATAAGATAACATCTAAATAAGATAATATCATATCCAATAAGTTTAATATCAGATTCAAATAAATGGTTAACCGTGACGGTCGATGCACAGCTTTTTTCTTCTTCAAAATTCTGAATTTTGGTGCATGCTATCCTGCAGGAGTTTGCTGGAAAAACTAGATCATGGGGAGCGAATGGATCACTCTGGTAATCTGATATTTCTTCCAAAATATCCAAGGTATCACATATTTTCACACCAGCAGCAACATTAGAGGAAGAAAAATCAAATTTCTCTTCACTTTCGGAAGCAATTACTAGTAAATTTTGCACAGAATTTAAAGGAAAATCACCGGTGAATGTTTGCATGGAAGTGCAGAAAAATTTTTCTTCAATATCAGAGATTCGAATGTCTTCTTCTGTTTCAGCAATATGAGAATATGAGATATCAGAGATCTCATGAACTTCCGGAGCATCAGGAGAAGGAGTCACTGCATGGAGGCTGTCTTCAATTCGAATTGACTGTGTAGAAGTTTCTGCTTCTTCTTCATCTTGAACAACTTCATCAGAGAGAGTGGAGGCCGAGCTTTTTGGATCAAGGATGCTTGTGGTGCTGGATGTGCTCCATGTGCTTCCAAAGGTTCTGTCCAATCTTGCCCAGAGTTCCTTTGGATCTTTAATAGATCTACTATGGTAGCGCATGCTAGGAGAAAGAGCCAGTTCCATTATTTCAAAAGCTTTATCCTTTGCATTTAGCCAGTAATTTTCACTCTCAAAGGAATTTCTACCTAATCCATCAGACACCCAAAAGAGTTTTCGTCTATGCAGAAATCCGATCATCTTCACCTTCCATTCAAAATAGTCTAAGGATCGGGTGAGAAGAGGAACTGATGAATTCATTTCGAAGTTGTACCTGCAAAACAAAAAAAATGATCCAGTAGGAGATCCGAGGAGGAGAAGTGCCTTGTCCGTCGAGGCTCTGATACCATGTTAAATTTGAGCATATAGATCTGTAGACAAACACACAACTCACAAAGAAGATCTCACAATTTACTCAGCCATTGAAGAATGAAATAGTGCAAAAGGCTTGCAGCTGTGAATGCTTTCATTAATCAAAAAAGTAATCCAGATGATAATTACAATAATGTAAAATGGATTTAATAGCCACAAGCAATTTGAATCCACATGAGGAAGTTTGAATTGATGACTCTACTTGACTGTAGGTAACCAAGACATTGTCTAAATCACTATTGGAGGACCCAGTAGTTAACTGTCCTTGTTTAAATCATAACCAGAGTTCTAAAACACAACCGAGTGTTACATTTAGTATTAAATAATGGTTGTGGTAGGTGAGAAAAATGCCCCACATGTGTGCAATTAATTAAACCATTACTTAACTGAATGTAGAGAGCTAGAACTGAATGTAACTGACTCCTAACTTGGCTTGACTAGTCATTAACTGAAGTGAACTGACCTTGGTTGGTTTCGGCACTCCCAGTTGCTTCCTAAATTGTAGGGATTGATCTAGGAGACTCCTAAACTTATGCAATCAAGTGCAATAAGTGGCAGTGAGTCTCAATTAGTGTTCCCCACACTTTGGTAACTGAAACATGTGCCCCAATTAGGTCAAGTTTAACCAATGGTACTAATGACTATAAATAGACTGGATGGACTCCCGATTTAGACATATGACCAAATTTGGACAAGGGAGGATTAATAATCCTAACAGTCATACCTACAAATCCCTTATGGATATGCTTAATACTGAACTTATGCCCAATTTGTGTTATACGCATAGATATAATTTTAAATTTGACCCATAAATTTATTTCATTTTAACTCAAATCATGATGCTAGAATGGTATTTTTAACATATTGTTTCCTCTTCATTCTTCATTTTACAAAATATTCATGTATGCCACACGTATTCCACTACTATGAGGATATTACATTCCAATTATTCGTGCAGAGAACCCAAATGCAATAGATAATGTTCAATATCTCTTTTCTTATTTTCATCTTTTAGATCCTTAACCTCTTTAGTAAACATTATTGGGGTAACGTCCATGGAAATGAGTTATTAAAATGACAACATACAAACATATGGTATGTGAACCTAAAACATCAACAAAAGGAATAATGAGGATATCAATATTATAGTACATTAAAATATATATATATATATATATATATTACTATGCAATCTACATATGCAAAGACTTGATTATGCAAACTTGTCTACACAATATCAATCTTGTTCTTACATCCTCTACAATCCAAAATAAAAAAAAATATTCAAATTCATTATTGCAATTACACCACAACACTCACAAAAATGGGCTCTATATGCATCACTTTGGCAAAGAGGCCTTTATGTCAATAAATGAGAAACTCCATGAGCTATCATACAATCATGTTCCATATCTCCAAAACATAGACCTTTATCCACCCTCTATCATGAGAATGTTCTTCTATCAATTTCTAGGTTAGAATTTGAACAAGGCCATGACCACAAGAATGAATCTTTTCATCCACCATATTCTTTAATTGTTGGTAATATGTAGGACCTAGAAACATCATTGAAGTTAACTTTCTACCTAGGTGGCAATTGTACATGGTGGCAGTGTGTAGTAGATGGTTGGATTTTTGGCTTAATGGTTTGGCTACTACAAATATGGTAATATATTATATCGGTTAAGAAACAATAATTACACTTATAGTAATATTAGTTAAAGGAGTTCCATCTCCCTCTTTCCCCATGTGTGCAACGATCTTACCCATGATACATTCAGTGAAAAGGCCAATAGTCATTTAGAAGGGGATAGCATGTGGATTCACTATAATATTACTCGTAATTTCCTCAACTATTAAATTGATATCCTCCTTAGTGTATGACATACCTAAAATTCCATTGTGACTATGCCTACTACAAAACTTATCCCCAGTCTGTGGTATATGCACATGTATCATTCTAAATTTGACCTGCAAAGTTATTTCATTTTCATTTTTCTCATGATAATAGAATGGAATTTTTGACATGTTGTTTCCTATCCACTTTACAAACATAGACATATCTCCCATTGTCTGATACTCTTTGTTAATGGTTTTAAGGCTTCGGGTATTTTATTTCCCCTAGTATCTAATGCATATTACATGAAACATACCCATTTTGCTTTGTTAGGAAAAAACTATAGCCAAAACTATATGTTTTGCTAGTTGGATTGTTCATTGGTGGGGGTTTCATTGTTAATGTTTTGGATTTGTTATGAAAATACTATAACCTAAACATTGTGTATTCCTAGTTGGATTGTTAATTGGAAATATCATTGGTTGGGTCTTTTTTATTAGTGTGTTGGTTATATGTAAGTATGACTGTAAATTTCTTCTAATGGACTGTCGAAATGGTGAGCATTTCCCCATCCATGCCATGGTTCACAAAGGTTAAGAATGGAAATGGTCTAAAGGAAGTTGCATTTACAATATAGATCATCTCTTTTCACATGTACATGTAGTTTGGATTAATGATTGAATTAAGATATTCATTTAAATTTTTAAAATTCCTTATTTGATGGCTCACATAAGAATGCTAATGCTTTAACCTTAGTGTGTCACCATTAGACAAATCATAATTCCTACGAGTTAAGGAAGATAGTTGGTGTGTCACAACAACGTGGGGACTGAGTATTCAAAGAACCAACCTAGATACTCCTTTGGAGGGTGTCAGAAGGGATGAAGAAAATTGGCAACGCAATCTTCAGTTGGTGCCATAGTGGATTGCACACATTCCTAGTTTTGATTGAAGCAATGACAAGATTTTCTTTCACTTATTTTTGTATAAAGAGAATAGAGAGGGGAAATTTGAGGGTTGTCACTTCTACGATTATATTGTTTTGATAAAAATGTTATAAATTGTTACATTTTGATTGTTATTATGTACTTCACAATTTTTGAATAAATGAAAGGAACGTATTTTATCGCACTTGTCTAAGTAGCTACTTGGTTCCTATAGAGACCTTGGGTAGGCCACACCAAAAGGTGATACTCAGAATGTTGTTGCTAATGTTTTTATGAGGAATTGCAATCTCTAATTCCAAATTGCTATGTGTATTTGGTCATTTCCTAAACCAAATCCTAACATGTTGGGTGTTGGAAATGGAAAATCAAGCATGGAGGAATATTGATCACACTTCAGCATATGGGATTTCATGAAGGTTAAAAAAGGTATCAATTGTAAGATGCCGCAATATCTATTAGAAACATAATAAACAACTCAAAAATTAACAATGCATTATTATATATCTCTATGATAATAGTTGAAAGGAAAATAAGGATAATACCAAACAAACACAATTGGGAAAAGAACAGAGTAGAACAGAGAAAATCATACATAGCAGAATTGATGGACATTCAATGTATTCATTTATTTTTCTATATAAATGTGTTTTACTAACAATCTATTTCTAAAAGAGACAACTACAATGAAAAAATAGAATCAAAACATAGATGAAGGCAATATCCTCAGATCCCATCACCTTCTAACTAAACTATATACCTGACATAAGCACAACAATGATACCTTCCCATTGAATTATATTTCTAATATAAGAACATTCCTTAATAAGGTTTAAAAATAATTACCTCAATATATGTTGCAATCACAGATTTTGTTGATCCATTTGGCTCCTTCAAGGTAGAGACTACATCCAAAATGATCTTATTTACCCAGGAAAAGCAAATAGACATGTTTTTGCATAATCTTTAGAATAAATAAATTACTAAATTTATATAAGAAACGAAAAAAAATTCCCCTTCACAAGTTGCATTACTATTATTTGCATCAAGAAAACAAAAAAGGTAGTTTGGACTCTAAAATTAACAACACATATGATGGAAAGAACATGAAGGGATAGATGAGGTGCTCATGTTTGTGTAAGTTTTGTATGTAAATTATTAGATCTACTCATAGGAAGTCACCAACTCCTCTGCTATAAACACATACACACACGGAAAATGAACCCTTCAACACACACGAACAAACTGGACAAACACCTTAGCGGAAAAACCTAGTCTGCACAAATACAGCCAATTTGTTTTCCATACGAGGGTTAGGAGTATATGTATACATGAAATATATACAGTTAACTACAGTACAAGCAAATCAAACAACTCCTGTGTGTGTCTCCAAGAATGAAAAACGAAAATGTGTTGTCAAATATGCACATATAAACCAAGAAATTCCATTTCTTCACACAATATTAGTACAGATGAATCCTAATATGCAAGGTATAACCTAGAAAATTCCAGCTAGGATAGGCCAGGTGATGATGTACTTGCAATGTTACTAAACAATATGGCATTCAGTGGTACCGGTGGGTATGGTAAGTTTATCTTCTTCAGGGGGTGGAAATACAACACAACAAAAGAAAATGGTAATCTGGAAACAAAATGTATCTTTGCTTGCAAACAAACAAATAGATAAAGACATCGTGAAAATGGAAAAGTTGGCACAGTAAGTACAGGTGATGCTGATGGTGATGGGATCAGTTCAGAACCTATGCAAGTAACCGACTGGTATAGCAACTCTAAAGAAACACACATATGTTTCTTCTAAATCTCTCACACAGATTCATTTCCTCTAAATATCTCTCGTGCATACCCATACCCATTCTTCACGATCACCCTTCAACTTCAAGTCAAATATAATTTAGACAATCCCATCTAAATATCCCCCATATGGATTTCAAGTCTTGTATTTATAATCATCTGTTACAAATGTTAAATTTAAATATTAAGCTAGGTTAATTTTAGTAAATGTTTGTAATTAAACTAAGAGGTGACTTGAAAATTCACCTCTCTTCCCCACTTAAGGTATAAATACCTGGGGCAATTATTATTGTAAACCATCTTCTTCATATTTATTACTTATACATTTTACATTATGTTTCTTTTCTCCTCCATCAACATTTCTGCTATTCCATTGGTATTAGAGCCTCTCGGCTCTCGTTTCCAGTCCACCACCATCTCACCTCCTCTTTACCGTCCACGTGCTCATCTTGCACTCCATATCCACCTCCATCCTGCTCCGCCATTCCCCCTCTCCCCAACACCCCTCCTCCTGCCTCCTCTCCAATACCAATTTAATATTAAATAAATTATTAATATTAATATATATTTATTAATATTATTAATTATTATTATTAAACAAAACTATATTATTATTATTATTATTATTATTATTATTATTATTATTTTAAAACGTGGCAGGCTGGCATCATATCGTAAACAAAAATAAATCCACATTTAGTGCCGAGAAAATTCCAATCACAAGATCAATGGACACTCGGTTCGACCAAATCAATGAGAATATTAACAAGAACTACAAGGAACTCTAGGCAAAGATCAAACAAACAAGTGACAATTTGACATCGACTTGGACACAAACCACGTCACGAATGGAGAATACCTTCCTCACTCTACAAGAAGACCAAAAGAAAAATCAGGCAGTTTTAACCGCCATCTTAGACAGCTTACAAATATCTAATGACCCGCATCCAAACTCTCCAAGAACATTGGAGTAGCCAGATCCTCTATTCAACATGTCGTCCTCAAACTCATATACACAAGGACGCCAAATGCGGGTGAAAGTTGAGTTACCCAAATACGACGGGGACGAACAACAATGCATAGCATGGATTAACAAAGCCAAGGAATACCTAGACATCCACAACATCCATTACGAAGGTGAGAAAATTAAATATGCCTCCATGCATCTAGAAGGAAACGCTTACAATTGGTACTTATGGTGGAAGAACACTACAAGAATATGTTCTCACAACTGGGCTAGTTTTAGGAATGACCTCATCAAAATATTCCAGGGCGTTGAAGAAAAAGATTTTGTTTCCAAACTCACAAGGTTACAACAACAAAACAGTATCGATGAGTACACCTATGAGTGGGAAGTGTTGTCAACTCGAGTCCTAGAGTTAAATGATGACCAATGATTATAGACCTACATGCACGGTCTTAAACAACACATCTGTGATGAACTAGAGTTACATAACATCTCTACCTTGGAGGAAGCACAACACAAAGCCAGGATTATTGAAAAAAAAAATCAAGAAATTTGCTCATACACATTTCGACAAAGACGACTCCAAAAGGAAGCCTTTCCAATCAACATACACAGGAAATCCAAGATATACACCGCCACAACTCAGGGAAGGAACAAATCCCATTTTAGAGGCCCAGAGAATAAAGGAACGGAAATGTAAGTTCTGTGGAGACAAATGGGATCCTAAGCATCGGTGCTTACAAACGAAATTGTATGCATGTGAAGCAGAAGAAGCAGAATTGGAAGTCGAAGAACCAATTGAGAACGAGACGGATAGTCAACCAGACTAACAAACAAAAATCGAGGACAACACCCCAAAAATATCATTAGCCGCTATTACCGGAATCTCCCAACTGCAAACATTGAAGATTAAAGGACATATAAAAAATAATAACGTCACAGTTCTCATTGACTCTAGTAGCACCCATAACTTCGTTAATGCCAGTCTTGCTAAAATATTTAACTTATTTGTTCGTCCAATACCTAACATGAAGCTTATGGTAGTAGATGGCAAGAAGATTGACAATGTGGGAAAATGTCATAAATTCAAGTTACAAATGCAACAATATAACTTAGAATCAGATTTTTTTGTGGTACCACTGGGAGGAGTCGATGTAGTATTAGGAATACAATGGTTACAAACCTTGGGTACATACTCCACAAATCACCAAGAGCATTTTATTGAATTCCAGTCATTCGAGAAGATACACAAATCATATGGGTTCCAACCACCTTCGACACAGTTGTTATCAACCCAAATGGCACTTCTTCATCTGAGTGCTGACACTTCATATGTCGGCACACAAAAGGACATTTATGGATTGAAGGTTGCCTAAAACACTATAGATGGGCATGACATGAGATGCATTCAATATCCACCTAGATTGCCATTTTTACCTTTTTACATGTTGATTGTTGTATGCGACTCTTTCCATAGCAACTTGCATACATACACAACTATCTCCACATCATATCGCGTACTGTATGCGGGTATTGTCATTGCAACCTGCATACATGTCTGTACGCCGATTTCCCTTATAGCAACCCGCATGTCATATGTGGGTTGCCAGTATCAATACTCGTGTATGCCTCCATTCGACATTAAAAATAATAAACACGATTAATGGAGATTTGTTAAGCCTTAAACATTAACTATCTTAACTGTCTCAACCTCCTCAACCTTCGAAACTGCTCTATTTTCCTAAGTATAAATAGAGGCCTTGGGGAGGGCATTAATCAATGATACTTGGAGAGCAAAGTTATGCTAGTGGTATATCTTCAGAAGTATTTGGAGCAGTACAACTCAGAATCCTTTGGTTGCAGAGGATTCCTTGTTTTAGGCGTTGGGTTGTACACTTATCTCATTCACTATTGTTAATAAAGAGAATCCTTATTCCAAATGTGTGTTGAATATCTTTCATGTATCATGGTTTGATGAATATTTATGATTAAGCACTCTATATATTGTTTATATAACTTGTCATATATACATGTATAAGATTGTATTTGGAGGATTTGCTCTTTGCAAGTGCAAGAGGTGCATCCCTGAAAGCTTTGGAGTGGAGCAGAGCGGGAGAAGACAAAGCTTGGATCAATCGTCGTTAATCGGGTGAGTCCATTATATATTCCTTTTTGCTTTCTATACTTTAAATCTAATTGTCTGCAAGTTTTAAGAGTACGTTGGTAACCCCAGACCCTCGGTTATAAGGGTGTTTATTCCTGAACAACAGAACTGGAGACTCCACTAGGGAGCCCAGACTACTGTGGGTTATTTCTGTTTACTGTTGCCCAATCTTTGCCTTCATTGTGTGTGTGCTATTTCTATCCTGTTTCATGCTTAGGGTAGTGTTTGAAGACCTTGAAATTTTTTCTTTTATTAGAAAATTTTGTACCTGTACGCGGTTTTCTCTTGCATACAGTCGCATACAGAGGCCTGCATATGCGGGTTACTCTCTAGGACAGTCACGTATAGTACGTGGGTTGCCCTTATACACAGTTGTGTACAAGCCTTATCATTTGAATTTTTGGGTTAGGTTTTACTTTTCCCTGTCCCTTTATATAATTTGTTTGATGGTTGGTCTTCCTTATGAGAATTACACTGTCAGTTTGATTACCTTGTTGACCACACCTTGTGCTTTCTTGTAAAGCCCTTGAGTTCTTTTTGTTTGGATTGTCTTTTGTTAGCAGCTTGAAGTGGATTTGCCTATTTGGGTTATAGGTTCAAGTGTTGGTTGTCTGAATCAATGATCAGGGTTCTGGACACTGTATTTCCCATTCTATCTTTGGATAGTGATTGGTTTGTCACTTGCCTTTTTGTGATCTCGGTGATTTCTTGTCATTGTGCCCACCCAAGCTGGGGTTCTAAGTCTTCCTTAGTTGGTTGATCCTTGGTCTTATTAATCTGTTTTACTTCACTTTGCTTACTTTATACAGTTAGTTTATCCAAGCATGCTCAATATTTTGTGCATTTAGGTGCATAGTAGTCTTTGAGCATTTTAAAAAGTGAAAAGAAAACATTTAGAAACTTTTGCATTTGATTTGCATATAGTAGTTTCGTTTTCAGTTTTTAAATATAATCTCAAAAATTACAAAAAATATAGTCTTAGTTTTCTTTTGCATTTATAAAATAAAAAGAAAAACACATGTTTGCTTTATATGCATGTAGATTAGTTTATTAGTCTAGATTGCATGGCATATCATTGTTTTTGAAAATATAAAAAGAATTTGTTCTTTTGTGGCTTCTAAGTTTCTACTTGGAAAAGAAAGAGAATAGTTTGCTTTTTGCATTTCATTTCTCTTTGCTTAGTCATTTGGTTTCAACTTTGAGTCAAAACACCACATAAGTTTCATGCCATTTACCCTCTGACTAAAAACAACCCTTAAAATAAACGATATAGTTGAAGAATTTATTAGTAAGTTTTATTTTATAGGGTCATACACCAACTAGCTCAGGCTAGACTTGTGGGATAGGGAACTTAAACTCCCCACAAGTGTTTAATTTCAGACGTAGTTGGCCAATCACTAGGTAAACCCTTTTCTATGTTGACTGTACCTGGGAAGCTCCTCTCAAACGGGAGTTAAGCACGAGGCCGTGTGGAGGCTTGGACTGAGGAGATAACCCTTTGATTCCTTATCGAAACGTAAACCAGGGTTTTTATGTATCTGGGGATTCTATCCTAGATAGAGTTTCAGGCTCAGCTACCCTGCCCATGTGTACAAACGAGGCTTGTGACCATCCCCCCAGACTGTCAATATAGTTAAGGTAGCCTTTAGTCTCTTTGACATCTAGGGTTCATACACAGGTACACTGGAAGGCTATTTCTGGTTCACCTTGGACGGGCTTGGAAGGTAACCCTGGTAGAAGGTGTGGGAGGGTGGTGGGTGATTCCTCCGCTTGTGCCTAAGAACATCTACAGGGATGCCAAGTAATTGTCTATCATCTTTCTTTTGCAAAGCATATCTTATACCTGTTTGTCTGTTTGGCTTTAGGAATTTTTAGTGAGTGATGTGTGGTTTGTTTGTACTTAGTGTACCTTTAGGTGTGTGCTTTGTAATTTTGGTTGCCTGTCAACCTCAGAATTTGTCTTCTTGTTTGAAACTATGGCTAACACGCCTTTGAACACCAACCAAGAGATCCCCATGCTTGGAACTCCTTGTACTATTCCTCTCACGGGGAATGTTGGTGTTCCTTTAATGGCCACCTTGAATCTACCTAGATTCACCCTAGGGATACCGGTGTGGTTGTTTTCCACTCCAACTACCCTAAATGGTCCTGATGCTTCTCAAGTAAGCTCCTTATTTCAAGGGCATCAAAACATTGATCCCCCTTCACCTGTAGTCAATTCTCCTACTCCTTCTACCTCATGCGGTGAAAGTACTGATACTAGTAACCGACAGTCTAAAAGGAGTAAAAGAAGGAGGAATAGGAAGAAGGCACATAAGAAAGGGGGAACCCGTTCAACCTCTTTAGGTCATGTTGAACCCAGTCTCTTAGCCTCTGCAATCCATGCTGGGGGCAGTCTCTTAGCCTTTGCAAGCCATGCTGGGGGCAGTCTCTCAACCTATGCATGCCATGCTAGGGGTAGTCTCTCAGCCTCTGTACTTCATGTTGGGGGCAGTCTCTTAGCCTCTGTACTTCATGTTGAAGACAATTCATCAGCCACTGTGAGTCATGTTGACATTGTTGAAAAGACTACCCGTCCAAAACACAAGCCCAAGTTTCCTTGTAGGATTTGTGAGGGAGACCACCTTACTTATAAATGCCCTTCTATTGAAGAGGTAAGAAGAGTTTGGTTTCATGGTCATCCCGTTTTTGAACAACCTATAGTTTCTCAACACCCTACTCAACCGTTGGTTGATCAAGTGGTTGAACCAATCTCATATTTGGTCGATTCCACTCTTTTTCCAGAGAGTGGTCCTAATGTGATTGAACCAATGTTATCTTTGGTCAATCCCACTCTCCCTACGGAGAGTGACTTTGATGAAGTGGTTGGATTGATTTCAGTATCGATCAATCCCAATCTTCCTTTGGAGAGTGAAGTGTCTACTAGTCACATTTTCTTCACTGCCAGTTCAAAACTTACTGAACAAGGGGGCACTGAACTTGCTTTGGATCAACCCCCACCAAGCTCTCGGATTGCTTCCTTTGATTGGGATAGCCTAGTTGAGTTGCGCATTCCTTCTGATGCACTTTTCCATATAAAGGTCAAAGTTGAATCATACATGATTACTCGTTGTATTGTTAATGAAGGAGCCTCAGTTAGTATTTTTCTGCTCGTGCTTGACGAGGCATGGGATCTCCCAGCCTCGTGTCGATTACTAGTCAGTTACTGGCATTTGATAGAAGAACTTGTATAGCCTTGGGAATTCTTGCTAAAACACCTGTTACTTTGGGTGGGAAGACCGCTTTAGTTCACTTCATGGTGATAAAAGACCCCTTGGACTTCAATATGTTCCTTGGACATGATTATGTCTATGCCATGCAAGCTATGGTGTCAACATTCTTTCGTGTGATGTACTTAAATCATGGTGAAGAAATTGTCACTATTGATCAGTTGGATTTTCTTGATCCATCTCCTGACCCAACTAGAGACCAGGTCTTTCCTTTATCGATTCCCAGTGTTTCTATAGACACTCCTCCACCACGGGTGAGCTATGTGGCCTCATGTCCTTTGCATTCAATTGCTACTGAGAATCAGCCTTTGTTTTCATGCTTACCTTCTCGGGACTTGGTCTCAGCAATTGACCAGGTAATTCATCCTATACAGACTGTGGAGCCCGCTCTTCACTCTGTCAATCCATTTGAAAGTTTAGACATGTGTCCTATCTCAGATGATCTCCTTCCTTTGGATGAAGTCTTCCTAGAGTCTTTGATACAGTCTAACCTTGTTTTCGATGTTGGTTCAGTTGTGCCTAAGTCTAACCCTGATTTTCCTAGTAATCATGACCTTTCTTCTTATGTCGGTCTTGTTGAGTCATTTGACTCTTCCTTTGAACAACAAGTCAATGATCCTGATGAGTTTGATTTTTCTTATGAATTTTTCAACTCATGTGACACTGAGTTTGTTCCTACGGAATCTATCTCCCTTGTTGATTTTCGCTCTCCTTCTGAGGTTGATCTTATTTATTATAAACCCTCGAGCCTTGGTTCTATAGAATCTTCTTCAGTTGATTCTGCCTTGACTTTACCTTTTGTAGAAGATAGCAAAGTCACATGTGTTTCTGCCAAAGTGACCTGCATCAGATATTTTCTTCTGAATATGATTCTGATGTTGTTGTTTCTTAGAGATAGGATTTTTAGTTGGATTCACAACTGTTTACTGGCCTTGTCTTGTTGTTCAAGCTATAAATGCATTTGCATGTGCCCTGCTCGCACTTATGAGCCTGATGTCGGCTTTCATGCTTTTAGCTCGTTGTATGAGCCCTCATCTTTGTTCTCATTGTTGCTAATCCTTGTATCTTTTTGCCTTTGCAACTTGACACCTTTTACCCTGAGGAGACATTCCCCAAGTGTGCTTATCTTGCTCACTTTCCTTGCATTATGCATAGGTTTGTTCCTTGCACTTGGAACTAGTTTTGCCTGTCTATGACACTTGTCTCCTCGCATTTAGACCATTCTTTCTGCTCTCCTTCGAGATCATTAAAAATAGTAAGGAGGCTGCGAGTTGACTTTTTCGGACTCGTTAAAAATTCACGGGAAAGATATTGAGTTTCTTTAGGCCCAATTCAAACTCCTCAAAATAGACTTAACTACCAAGTAAACTTGTCCATTTAGGCTCGTTAAGAATATGTGAATGGGCATCCACATTGGTGGTAGGTTATCTCTTTCTCATACCATGTGGATTAATACGAGAAAGGAACACTCTCTTTTCTTTGGAATTGAGAAGAGTATTCTCAGGCATAGGTTTATCACTTTTATGGACCTGAGGGACTAAATTTACAGAAAAGGAACCCCTGGTATGAGCTTAGTTTTCTCTTTTTCGTGCTCTGGGCCAAAACATGAAAAAGATTCTGAGTGTACTTTATGTCTTTGTAATGCTCGTTAAACACTAAAGAACAAAGCATCGATTCTATTGTTGTAAGCCCCATTTCTCGTACTCAAATGGATCTTTCCGAGTGATCTTGCTTTCCTTCACACTCATAAAACTCAAGCTATTTATGTTGTTCTTGAAGGAGCGATGGGTAGGTGGTAATTTAACCTTTTTCGGACCTCCCTGACTAAGTACGAAAAAGGTTCACCTTTTCTTCTATGGAAGTTAAGAGAGTTCTTCTGTGGTATGTTTTATACTTTTCCGGCCTCAGGAGACTAAATTGGATGAAAAAGGACCCCCCTGGAGTCTTCTTTGGATTTTGAAACTCTCTAAATGTGAAAACACCGACTGAGCATGTACTAGTTCAAGCTCATTAAATCCACGAATCAATGACACTATCAAGCAATATTCCATCTTCTCTTAAAGCTTGTTAAAAAATGAAGAGAGATCCAAGTTGACTTTCATGGACTCATTAAAATTCAATGGGGAAGGTAAGGAAGAAGTTTTCTATTGTTTTCAGTTAGTGGCAACATGTTATCCTTGAACACAACACTTTCTGTCTTTTTCGATACCCATGTCTCAGTGTTCAATTTTAGTTCAGATATTACTTCGAGTTTATTACTCCTCTTCTTGTCTGTTCTACCTGGGGAATCTGATCATGTTTCCTACATGACAGATAAGTCTAGTTGTTCTATCTATAAATTTAAAATCTTCCTTGGGTCATCTCTGTGTCATGCTCACTATTCAAGGACTTAACTCAATGTCTAATCTATATCCTGGTCCCATCATTGTTGTATCTATTATCACTTGTGTTTCCCTTCCTTTACCTAGTTCCTAGTCACTCTTGTGATCTGTTGGAGGATCTATTTCCTTCCTTATCACAGTATGGTTTCGCTTCAACACTTCCTGATGACGAAGACCTAGAGTTTTGACGTTTGTACCTTTGGACTCACTTTCATCATTAGTGAATTCCTTTGCTTCAGTTGTCAATTATCACCTATTGATTGACAAACTGTTGAATCCTCTCCATGTTCAACTTCAACCTATGTTTATTCACATGGCTTGGATTGTACTGGTTCTTTGGGATTGAAGACCTTAGTTCCCTTACTATGGACTAAGTTGCGTAAGATTATGTTCTACCTATGTACACAGCTTCTAGATCTTTGAAGACTCATCATTATTGTATATTGTGGCTTTGATCCACCTTTGTAATATGCGTGGTCTTGTACCTGTATTATATGGTGTAATCAAACATTTGTAAAGGAGCTAGTGTTCTAGTATATTGGACATAGCATCCTCGGATATGACTTTGTATATGACATTATTATGTATTTGTTTCAGGTACTACCTCTGCTCCATTTGATTTATGAGTTCTCCAAAGATTAATATTATAATGTATTTCGGCCATCGCTTTCCTCTGAACTCACACATTAGGGGCCATCTGTTATCAACCCAAATGGCAATTCTTCGTCTGAGTTCCAACACTTCATATGTCGGCACACAAAAGGACATTTATGGATTGAAGGTTGCCTAAAACACTATAGATGCGCATGACATGAGATGCATTCATTATCCACCTAGCTTGCCATTTTTACCTTTTTACATGTTGATTGTTGTACGTGACTCTTTCCATAGCAACTCACGTACATACACAACTATCTCCACATCATATCGCGTACTGTATGCGGGTATTGTCATTGCAACCCACGTACAGGTCTGTACGCCGGTTTCCCTTGTAGAAACTCGTGTGTCATATGCGGGTTGCCAGTATCAATACTTGCGTACGCCTCCATTCGACATTAAAAATAATAAACATGATTAATGGATATTTTTTAATCCTTAAACATTAACTATCTTAACTATCTCAACCTCCTCAACCTTCGAAACTGCTCTATTTTCCTAAGTATAAATAGAGGCCTTGGGGAGGGCATTGATCAATGATACTTGGAGAGAAAAGTTATGCTAGTGGTATATCTTCAAAAGTATTTGGAGCAGCAGAACTTAGAATCCTTTGGTTGCAGAGGAGTCCTTGTTTCAGGCGTTGGGTTGTACACTTATCTCATTCACTATTGTTAATAAAGAGAATCCTTATTCCAAAAGCGTGTTGAATATCTTTCATGTATCATGGTTTGATGAATATTTATGATTAAGCACTCTATATATTGTTTATCTAACTTGTCATATATACATGTATAAGATTGCATTTGGAGGATTTTCTCTTTGCAGGTGAAGGAGGTGCATCCCTGAAAGCTTTGGAGTGGAGCAGAGCGGGAGAAGACAAAACTTGATCAACCGTCGTTAATCAGGTGAGTCCATTATATCTTCCTTTTTCCTTTATGTACTTTAAAGCTGATTGTCTGCAAGTTTTAAGAGTACATTGGTAACCCCAAACCCTCGGTTATAAGGGTTTTTATTCCTGAACAACAAAAGTTAGTTACATCACATCAGATGGAAAAACTACTTCGGAAAGGCGCACCAGCATACATACTTCAATGCCAAGAAATGGAGCTTCTAACGTGTGAAGGAGACATGGAAAAACAAATAGAGATAAAAGAGCTAATTAAAAAACACCACAAGGTGTTTCAAGAACTACCCATGGAGCTTCCACCAAACAGAAAGATTGAACACATAATCGAAATAGAACCAGGGACAAAACCTGCAAGTAGAAAACCATACATATACCCGCATCACCATAAAACAGAAATCGAGAGGTTAACTGAGGATATTATGAAGTGTGGCGTCATTTAAAAAAGTAGATGCCCCTATGTAGCTCCAGTAGTGCTAGTATGAAAGAAGGATGGGTCGTTCAGGCTATGCATAGATTACAAAGGACAGAACAAAATAACTATCAAAAATAAATTTTCAATCCCATTCATCGATGAGTTGCTGGATGAACTTCATGGGGCTAAGTACTTTTCAAAGTTGGATCTCTGATCTGGTTATTACCAAATCAAATTTAGAGTAGAATACATAGCTAAAACTACTTTTTGCACTCATGAAGGCCATTATGATTTCAAAGTAATGCCCTTTGGGTTGACTAACGCTCTAGCTGCGTTTCAAGCTGCAATGAACAAATTGTTCCAGCCATTCTTAAGGAAATTTCTACTAGTGTTTTTTGATGACATTCTCATATATAGTAGAACATGGAAGGAGCATTTGGAACACTTAATTCAAGTACTTACCATTTTGGAAGAAAACAAATTCTACGCAAAGAGGTCTAAGTGCACCTTTGGAAAAGAAGAAGTGGACTACCTAGGTCACAAAATATCAAAGGAAGGTGTCCAATTTGATCCAATTAAAATCAAGTCAATCATGGAATGGCCCAAACCTGATAACATATCGAAACTAAGGGGATTTCTAGGCCTAACATGATACTATCGAATATTTGTAAAGAATTACGCCCATAAAACCGCCCCTCTCACAAATTTATTGAAGAAAAATTCCTTCCAATGGAATAGTGAAGCAGAAAAATGTTTTGAAACATTAAAATGCATGA
Organism: Pseudotsuga menziesii; assembly: GCA_001517045.1. NCBI lineage: Eukaryota > Viridiplantae > Streptophyta > Pinopsida > Pinales > Pinaceae > Pseudotsuga > Pseudotsuga menziesii. Next base: position 77,353 of record LPNX010547122.1, on the reverse strand, counting down.
TGTATTCAACTCCGGTATTAGTCATGCTAAACTTCACAAACCCTTTGTAGTAGAGTGTGATGCATCAAGGTTTGGATTAGGAGTATTTTTGATGCAAGAAGGGCACCCAATAGCATTCGAAAGTAGAAAGCTCAACAAGAGAGAAAGTTTGAATTCCACTTATGGTAAACAGATGTTGGCCATTATACATGCCTTAACAAAATGGTGACAATACCTTCTAGGGAGAAAAATACTAATAAGAACAGACCATAAAAGTCTTCAATACCTCCTCCAACAAAAAACATTGTCAACAAAACAATAAAAGTGGATAGAAAAAATCGCTACCTTTGATATGGAGATATTACATAAAAGATGGAAAGACAATTTAGTCGTTGATGCCCTATCTAGAAAGGATGAATTCCAGACATATGCAATTTCAATCGTTATTCCAGAATGGTTGGACAAAATACGAAGAGAATACGCTAAAGATCCAAACACGTGCACCTTAATCGAAGACCCAAATAGAGGTTCAAAATTCGAGTGGTGAAATGACATCTTGTGGTACAATGGAAGGATCTATTTAAACCCAACATCAAGGTTTAAAACTAAGGTAATGATATAATCTCATGATTCACCTGCTGTCGGACATCTAGGTTTTGTCAAAACATATTACAATGCCATACAGTCGTTTTATTGGAAAGGAATGCATAAGGACATTCAAAAATATGTAGCCAAATGTGACACATGTCAAAGGAATAAAAGCAAAAATATCATGACTCTAGGGCTACTGCACCCATTGCATATTCCAAAGCAAAAGTGGGAGGAAATTTCTATGGATTTTATTAAAGGGTTACCCTTATCAGAGGGTAAGGATAAAATTCTTATGGTAGTAGATCGACTAACGAAATATGCACATTTCATGGGCATAAAGAAAACTGACTCCGCTAAACAAATCGCTGAAGTGTTTTGTAAAAATATTTACAAATTACATGGTTTCCCAAAAATCATAGTTAGCGAAAGAGATGCCAAATTCACAAGCAATTTTTGGAAGGAATTATGCAAGCAAACAAGGATCACTCTTAATATGAGCTCAGCATATCACCCACAAACTGATGGGCAAACTGAAGTGGTCAACAAGAGTCTTGAAACCTACCTCCGTAGTTTCATCATAGACAAATAGAACAAATGGTTACAATGGCTACATCTCATGGAATGGTGGTATAACACTACGTATCACACCTCAGCAAAGATGACTCCTTTGCAAGCATTATATAGTTATGAACCACCCCGATGGAAAGAAATCATTCAAGGAAGCAAAAAAGTACCCGCTGTAAAAGATCAACTAGAAGACAACCAACGAATTATGCAAACACTCAAGGATAATTTAACTGTGGCACAAAATCATATGAAACAACAAGCAGACTAGCATAGAACCAAGAGAGAGTTTGAATTAGCAGATTGGGTATTCGTGAGACTTCAACCATACAAACAATTATCACTAAAAAAACAAGGAAAGAACAAATTAGCACTTAAATTCTATGGTCCATACCAAATTATACGAAAGATTAGCAATGTAGCATATGAGCTAAAGTTACCAGAGACAAGTTGAATTTACAATGTCTTTCATGTATCAAATCTTAAAAAGTTGTTGGGTCAACAACAATCAGCTCAAACAACACTCCCCTTTCTAGATGAAGAATGGAAACTAATCTTAGAACCAAAAGCTATCATCAACATCAGAGAATGGAGATTATGCACTAAAACGATCAAGGAATACCTCATTAAGTGGAAGAATTACCCAGAAGAAGATGCATCATGGGAAACAGAGAAATTTGTTCAGCAACACCCGTCTTTACCCTGCTTTGAGGACAAAGTAATTTAAAAGGAGAAGGCAATGTTACAAATGTTAAATTTAAATATTAAGCTAGGTTAATTTTAGTAAATGTTTGTAATTAAACTAAGAGGTGACTTTAAAAGTCACCTCTCTTCCCCACTTAAGGTATAAATACCCAGGGCAATTATTAGTGTAAACCATCTTCTTTATATTTATTACTTATACATTTTACATTACGTTTCTTTTCTCCTCCATCAACATTTCTGCTATTCCATCATCCTAATCACTCAGCAATCTGCAAGGGATGGGATTCAAAGAGAAGCAATAGTAAAGTATATTAAATAAATTCATATACTTTGAAATGACACTAAAATTAAATTAATTTAAACTAGGATTTAACAAAGGAGTAACTACTAATCTGCTTAAAACAATTCCAAAATCGTAGGAGGATGGATGAGAAAAGGAGCAACACAACCCAACCCAACCCAACCCAAATTGGTTAATGAGAAGCAACATAGATTTGGATTCCGAATTCATGAGAGGCTTATTTCAAAATTGCACCTCGAAAGCATCTATCAATCACACTTTGGGCAATGAGTTAAAAGAGCCAGTATACTAGAGGGGAACGAAAGAGGAGGGGAGCAAAAGGGGGAAAACAGAATGATGATTGATATTGAGAATCAAACACAAATCAAACAGGATCATCATCCTTCACCGAATGTAAACAAAACCACCACGGCTGAAAACCCTGTGCCTTTGTGCTCCTCTAACAAAGTTGCACCACAGCTGAAAACCATATGCCTTGGTGCTCCTCCAACACGACCAAAAGCCATGTGCCTTGGTGCTCCTCCAACACGGGTGCACCATGACTGAAAACCCTGTTCCTTGGTGCTCCTCCAACACAGCCGAAAACCCTGTGCCTTGGTGCTCCTCCAAAACAGCTGAAAACCTTGTGCCTTGGTGCTCCTCCAACATGGTCGAAAATGAAAACCATTTTCCTTAGTTCTCCTCCAACATGACCGAAAATGAAAACCATTTGCCTTGGTGCTACTCCAACATGGATAAAAACTTTGTGCCTTGGTGCTCCTCCAACATGACCAAAAACCCTATGCCTTGTTGCTCCTCCAACATAGTCGAAAACCCACAAAAACCCTATGCTCCCACAGCACGAAAACTATATGCATCTCATTGGTTTGCAATAAATAATCTCCCAACATATTGGGGTATTTATATAGTAAATAATATAAGCCCTTATACCCTTAATACAACCCCAATATATTGTTTTGAAATTTTTTAATATTTTAACCCGCAATATGAACTAATGTGTTATAATATTGATCTATCAACGACACCCCCGTGACAGGCCCTAATCCGATGGCATATTTAAATCTGCTCTTCAAACAATGTGAGTGTCAAAGGGTGAAATAGGAAGAGGAGAGACCTTTTATGGTATTGATTATTCCCTAGATACTGAAACAAGGATGCGAATAGATGTGCTAAGGCTTGGAACTGACTACGATCCAAAGGTAGTAGAAGATCATTCCCATAGAGTTGCGGCTCCTCATGTATATTTTCTACAAGTTTTTTGTCAAATAATCAAGAGGTGGTGCTTCAAGAATGTCTTATGATTGTTATTTGAAGGTAGGTAACTCCATGAATTTCAAATGTTTCATGATGCCATTAAATTTTCTCCAATGCTTCTATAGGGAATTACTTAAATCTACCCCTTTAGAAGGAGTTCTCAGTTATTTTTGACACAATCATTTTTCTCTTATGTGGATTGAAACAAAGAAAAAATGCATACCAAGAATGTGTCCAACCCTAGAAAATTACTAGGAATGGGTCAGCTCTAGCATGTTTTCTTCTTGCATAGGTTAACTTCATAAAATGACGGCTTTGTACGTAGATCTCAAATCAGACCCAATTAACCTTAAGTATTAGGTGTCTCTCTCTAATGCTTTCCTTTTGTTTAGGAACAAGACTTGATCCAAGGATGCTATTAAACCCCTGAAATAGCCTCATATTTATAAGAAGCTAAGTCAACGCACACATCCAAATAGGCCAAAGTGTCTTGTGTCATTGTGTCGAAAACAGACACATCCTGACACGGTGTAAGACACTTGTTTTGGATGTGTCTTGTTTTAGGACACGTCCAAAACACATGTCCGACACTATGTCAGGAGCTAAGTAACCTGACATGAGGACATAGGACACAAGCATATGATTATTCGACACGAACATGACAACCACCAAATTAGGACACATATGACACGTTATATATATATACATTCATATGCAAAATTTGGTAGAAACTATAACATTCACAAATTGCAATGCATATGTCAATGATAAACCTAACTAAAACCCCCATTAGCGGAAAAGGATAGGTCTCAATGCGCTATTGAAACAAGGGAAAAAGGTTGGTGATTGGATTCCTTTGCCCCCACTATTGGATGCCCGCAAAAGGAATAAGAAAGACAACCAAAGTAGGACTATTTCAATTTAATTCGATTACATGTATGGGGGCCACAACCTATTAGTATATGTTCCAATTACTAAACACCCTTTGTATTTTACATTATGCCACTTATATTGAATGCCATGGGTAGGGATAGAAATAAAGGGTAGCATCCCCTATGTGAAATGAACCCCCTTGTGATGTTTACTAACTTGATTTGAGAGTCTAAGATACAAACAATGTAACATGTAAATGTACATATAATAATAAAAATACATCACAACTAAGAGCCAAACAATGTAATATGTACATGTATATGGAAGAATAAAATACATCAGAAATTGCAAACTAAGAAAGAGAAGGATGACAAACAAGGGGCATATAATTCCATCGGTGCAATGGGTTCTCACAAACTCATAAACTTTCTCATTAAGACATCAAAATCAAAATGTTCTATTACATAGATGTGAAAATCATATTTCTCATTAAGTCATCAAAATCAAAACATATTACATAGATGTCATAATGCCACTCTCAATTACAAAATGGGGTAGATCAAGATGGAAAACCTTATAATTCTCTTCACCTGCAAAAAGAACCCCTCTTAGAGGAAATCCTCATTGAAAAATGTGAATGAATGACAATAAAATTGTTTTTTTACAATTTGTTTTGGGTTAGAAGTGTCCTATTTTAGGGACACAACGTCCCGATTTTGGGACACATAGCAGCAAATCAACAAATTCTCTCCCTATTTTGGAATATCTCACTGAATACCAAGATTTCCATAACTGGAAAAATACCATAGTGTTGAAAAACTAGATGTATTTATGAATTTTTAAAATATTTTGCAGCATATATCAGTCATAATCATACATCTCTTCCTAAATAAGGATCACCGAAGGTAAGACAATCACTGAGATAAAACCAAATTCCCTAGGAAACCCTCTTGTGGTACAAAACCTAGCCAAAACTTCTCTTGATAATCTTCAACAAAGTACAATACAAGAACAAGACTTCTTAACTAACAACCTTGAACTTCGGGTGTTGAAACAATACCTATGTTTCAACACTTACAAACTTCATTAACAAATGATATAATACTTACAATAAAAGCCTGATAATGACCCCAAAGTTGACTATCACAACCTCTTATTGTAGCAGAATTATTACCTCTATTTCAACACCTTTGTTTCAACACTTCTGATACAACACCTCTGTTAAAACAACTCTGTTACAATGCATTTGTTACAACAACTATGTTACAACATATGTTTCAGTAGCTCTGTTACAATACCTCTATTACAACAACTATTTCAGCAACTATGTTACAACATCTGTTTCAGCATCTCTATTACAACATATGTTATAACAGTAAAATAATAGGAGTACTAGTCATATAACAGCAAGAGAAAACAAGGTATAACTCATCCTTATAGAAACATGTGACTTAACAATAGTTGTGTGTCCAAATGTTGAGGAGAAACCTCCTTTTATACTTGGTGTTGGCTACCCTAAATTACCCCCTAGGACCGCCTTAAGAATCCCTCTACAAGTGCCCATAATTGTTTTCCAAGGTTGCAAAGCTCGATTTACTGCTTCTAGAAAGATGAAGGATTCCTAGACTTGTTTTTAGTTTCTCAAAATGCTTTTTCCCGCGCTATTTTATTTTGATCTCAGGTTGTTATGAAGAGTTTTGGTCACTCTGGTTCAGATTATGCTATAAAGTGTTAATGGCAGGGTGATCGAGTCTATATGCCAAAAGAAAGTAGATTTAATGAGGTAAAAATCAATGTAATAGTATCCACAATTCACGATTATATTAGAGCTATTAACATTTGACTTTTTTATGCTCATGAGCTTAAGATTTGACTTTTTTATGCTTATGAGT
>LPNX010547122.1:11609-71086 GCA_001517045.1 Pseudotsuga menziesii | reverse complement strand
GATTAATAGTATTTTATATTAACAAAGGCCCAAATGCTAAAGCGTTGGTAGATTACATCAAGTCTTTCAAGTCTGGAAAAGGATTACAACATCCATTACTACTAGGATTGTCTACTGCATATTGGTCGTAATACTAATAAACAAGAAGAAAGTCCATGTTCCTATTAAATATATTTCAAATTACCCAAACAAAATATTTCAACATTAAACAAAAAAAATAGACATGATTATTTTCTTGGGGGGTCCTAGAGCGAGTGCCATCAACAAAGTTTTGTTTGGATTCAACTTCTTTCTAAACTCCAGCTTCAAAGGCCATTATTTCGATCTGAATCTCGACATGGGACAGCATGTCCAAGTGTGCCTATATGGATTTATTTTTCTTCTTTGGCCCTTCGTAGTCGACAACCCATGGTATCCAGGCCATGCCGTGAACAACTATTTTATCTTTCCTCACTGGTATCCATGTCCTTAGGCCATCTGATGAAGACAAGAGACTCTTGAGATTGTGCACAATGTAGAGCAACCAAATTGTGATGCCGATGGATAAAAATGATCCAATTCTTGATTTCTTTCCCAAATAATAGATGGATGCATGAACTGCAATTGCGACCTATCTCCTTAGTCCATTTACACACTTCCATAATGGGGGTAATCTCTGGGGCGTGGATTAAATCTCTAGACTCCTTCGTTGCGCTCACACAGGACATGATTGCCACCATTGAACCTAAACTAGCTTGTTCCTTCTGAACGGAGCCCATTTTTGTAGAAAATATTCATACTGGGACATCAATTCTGCATGTGAGCTCCTTATCCTTTGCCATTTCAAATCTCCAGACATCACATTCGCATGCAGTATTATTCTCCCTTTCTCTCTCCTTCCTTAAGCTCGCCTATCCTACCACCTCTCCGCTCAAGAACACCATGCACCATAAAATGCAGCATGCGACAATGAGGGCCCTCCCATTAGGGGAGTGGGTCTAGCTCGTATTCATGTTCATTGAAAAGTAGAGTGTTAGGTTCCAAGGCTACCGCTCTAGTGTTAGTGGCTTGGTCTGCTTCCGTATTGTTTTTGCACAACACATGAAAGTAGATGAGCTTATGGAATTTTATAGCTATGTTATAGATTCTAAGAATGATTTGTTTTAGGTGGATTTCCATTGGGTTGGAACTCCTTGCCATTAAACCAATGAGACTTTGTGAATCCCCTATTACCCTAGCCTACGATATTCCTTTCCTCTTGAGTTGGCATAGTCCTTTGAGGAGCACCAGAGCTTGACTGTCATATTAACACTAAATTTTTTCTTCACGAATCACATTTATTAGACACGGTTCAATTTTTTCTTTTCGATATGAATAAATCTTTCTTCTTGAATTGTAGCAAGCTAACCATGGGAAGTCACCAATGGTGCCGCATCAGGTAAATGTTAGTGTAATAGTACCTAATAACATCAATGTAATAGTAACCACAATTCATGATTATATTACAACTGTTAACAGTTTACCTTTTTTATGCTTATGAGCTCAATTTTTCAAGGTGATATCATGCTTATTGTATTGTGGCAGGGGGGTACTTAGAACACACCTGAAGCTTCTTGTAAGGTAAACGTGACTGTCATATTAACACTAATAGTTTTCTTCACTAATAATGTTTATTAGATATGGTTCAATTTTTACATTTCAATATGAATATGTCTTTCTTCTTGTATTGTGGCATGCTGACCGTGGGAAGTCACCAATGGTGTCGCATTAGGTAAATGATAGCGCAATAGTAGATAAACATTATTAAAGTAATTATTTTTTATTATATGCATGTTATTTTTGACATGAATTTTTGTAATGATAAAAATAAATTAACTACTTTAATTGATTGATGTTTGTAGAGCACACCACATCAGGATGATAATGTGGTCGTTGAGGAAGATATCTTTTATTCGAATGAACCAATGGAAACTCTAAAGAAGGCTTTGAAAAATTCCAATCAAGAACTTCTTAGACTGATTGTAATCAGACCCGGGACTGAAAAAAACAAAGAAAGAATTGATAACTCAAGGAAAAAAATATAACATTACGGGGTAAGTGAGATCTTTGAAATATTTTATGAACTAGGACATATATTCATTTATGTTATTTTATTTCTCAATTTTTGATATGATCTAATCAATTAAAGTTTTCTTTTTGTAAGACTTTTTGGAGATAATACTTGTGCACAAGTTGTAGAGTTTGGTATTGGTAGTAGTGATGGTTCAACACATTGTCAATATATCATACCAACAAGTCTATTTGACTCTCTTAACCAATAATTCTCTTTAGATTCTACGATTTCACTAGATGTTAGAAATCAACAGGGCCCTTCACCCATTATTACTTCATCGGATGTTAGAGAGGACAGTAGCATCAGATATGAAAGTTGTTATCCTGGAGTAGTACATGTGGTTAGCAGGAGATCATTTCCCGTTAAATTTTTGGTGGACCATTAATGTGTTCCAATCAAGATACCGAAAAATTGCAGGTGTTATTTAATTAATTCAGTGTTTTTTTCATTTAATTCAAAGCCACATACCTTAAATTAGTTTTAATTAAGGATCATGTTGTTTTTGTAGGAAATAATGTTTTTTATAAGAACCTGCATGAAAAGGCATTGGATATTTTTGGGCTCGCCACTTGTACACGATGGAATGCCCAAAATGACAAATTGAAAGATGATCTGATGAACCACAAGGTTAACTTGTTTGGTGATACCTTCAATAGAAAAGGTGTCACCGCAACAGCTGGCTTAAATTTGAAATATGTCACGGTAGATTATAGGGACACTTTGCAAATAAACCCTAAGTATGAGTGTCCTTCGATGGTTCCATAGAAGGAGTGGACGATGCTCATGGATGATGCATAGGATAAGGAATTGAGAAAACAAGGAAAGACTCGACCACCCGGTTCAAGAAGGGATGACACATATCATATTTTCAATGAAAAATGTTCAATTTTTTTTAACTTTTAAATATATTTAAGTTGCAATATCTAGCATATTTGAAACCTTTCATAGGCTCCCTGACACTTATAAGACGATAAAGGAAAGAGTATAAAAACATGGGCAACACAAACTGGGCCAGGGTGGATATCAGAAACTAAGGGCACAAATTGTAAGAATTAAATGAACATTATTTGTAGCCAAAATTTTCTAAATGTAGCGAATAAATAATTGATTTATCACAAGCAATTTTTATGGTGTTCTGCATTGCACATAAAATTTTTTCAAGAGGAAATCACTGAAGAAGACTTGAGGCTCAACTTCAAGTATGGTTTTCAACATGTGTTGGAACATTGAAAAAGCTTGGGGCACACCTCAATTTCTCCATTGACGCACACATAGGTAAATAAAACCAATAATGTCATATTTATATTGTACTTGTGTAACCTATTCATGAATGATTACATCGAAAAATAAATGTCATTTTTTGTTTTCAGGGTGAGAAACAAAAGAAACGAGGGTAGCGAAATCAAACATGAACAACATGATGATGGGGAACTTCCTCATCGTGGTGGCGAGCAGCCTAGCCATTCAAGTATGTATGCTATAAAATAGAAGTATTTAATATTATTTTAAATATATAATTGATGGCATGTACTAATAAATTTTCTTCAATGAATGATAGAGCATCTACCTGCTCATGCTCAACTAGAAGAGGAACAAATGACATAACCAATGAACACTCTAGTTGTCTCGGCTAGTTAGATAACATGTAAATATTATTGTAATGATATTGGAAATAATGAAATACGTATCTCAATAATAACTCTGCATTTATATCTATATCACTGTATTGGTTTTTGCAAATGATCCCCCTCTCCAGTGACCTTCATGCCCTACTATTCATCGTACCAAAAGTATGGTACAAGATAGCATGTTCACACAATCAACAGAAAGACAGTGCACAACAACTACAACAGGAAATGAAAATGAATTAAATGTCCCCATCTTGGAATTTATGAAAAAAAAACAAAACAAAAAAATGTAGTTGTATACATTTAAGATTTGTATTTGGCCGAGTAAAGAAATGAAATATTTACAGTTTTGTTACAATTTTCTTGATTTAGTTGGTGCATGGTCCTATTTTAGAATTAAGGTTTATAATGTGAATGTTATTGCTCATTTTATATTTATGAAAATGTGTGACATCTTTCGAGTACTATGGTTATTGTGAAATTCTGATTCAAATCAAGATATAGAAGCTAAGAGAATCCTCACAACAAAAGAATTTGACAATACATGAAGAAAAAAGTGTAAAAGAGCACAATTAACACATAGAGATGGTGCCAATAACTGAGTTTTCTATTAATTTCTAACATGTATGGAAAATTATTATATTACAATAGGAGAAAATCGTTAGCCTTTGGAGGAAAATTGGTGGCATACATTGGTATCAGAGCAGGGCTTTGTCACAAGCCTCACAATATTGAAGGAGATATGTGGACACATAATGGAAGAAAAAGCAGAGTAATCAAGCAATGATGTGCATGTACTTGATGTTATAGACTATTTCGATTCGAGGAGAAAAATGAAGGCTTATCTGAAGAAGTTTGGTGTTTGGGAGATTGTGATCAATCCACCCGCTCCATCAAATAAGAAGGGCAAGGAAGCTACACAGAAGGAAGCAAAGAAGCAAAATGCTACAGACTTGAAGTTCCTCATGGATGGACTTCCGAAATTAGTAAAATAAATTGTAGGGGATTACACTTCATCCAAAGATCTATGGTTCAAGTTGGAAGGTGAGTACAGAAGGAAAGACCAAAACCTAAAAAGACAGACAAGGAATCAGAGCATGGGCCCCCGAAAGAGGTCAATCAAGAAGAAGAAAAGTAAGAAGTGGACTCAAGTAAAGGTATGGAATATTTTGATTATAATTATAGCTTGTGTGATTAAATGGAGAAGGTTATGGAAGAAGATGATGAAGGGATATCAAAACCTATTGGTGCAATACATCTCACCATTATAAATATTGATCTCAGAGCAAATTTGGTGTTGAACACAATAAATCTAAATGATAGTGAATTCAAAAAAAGTAGAAAGAAAATCTTGGACTCTTTGACTGAATATCAACATAATACCATGACAATGAAAGTGTTTCTTGTGAAGCTCAAACACAAGGATAAATAGTTGTGGGATCAGTTGAAAGACAAGGATGCTGAAGTCAAACAACTAAATACTAAATTGATCAAGCAAGAAAAAGAAGAGCTTGAAGAAACTAGAAAGGCCAATCATGATTTGAAGACTTAGTTGGAGGAAGTCAAAACTATAGAAGAAATATTGAAGAATCACTTGGAAGAAAAGGAGAAGACAGTCCAAAGGATGGAAATGGAGGTAGTTGGTCTCAAAAAGAAGGTGAAAAGAATGGTGCTTTTTTCAATTTCAAGGGCAGTTCAGTTGTCCTAGGAAAGATATTGGATTGCCAAAGATCTCCATGTGACACGACAAGTATTAGTTACAAAAAGGAGGGAGGAAAATATGAAGATAACACTTGGTCTCCCAATTCTCCAGAAGCAGGTCCATCAACATCCAAAGCTACTCCCCATGCACCTACACATGACAACAAAGACCTTGGAAGTTCAAGAATGAATCAAGAAGTTGGGAATATTCCTCAAAGTAAGCTCATAAAAGAAACAACTCCATGATGGAACCAAAGTCCTAGGTATGAAAGTGGATTTAATGGTTATTGTTATTTTTGTTCTAACTTTGGTCATAAGGCTATGGATTGTAGACTCGATGGAAGAAGAAGTGCTCAAAATGAAAATTTTATATGGTGTACATGTAACCAAGTTGGACATATTGCTGCCACCTATCCCACATTGAGATGCTACACATGCAGTGGTTTTGGTCACAAAGCCCAAGAATGTGAAAGTCAAATAAGTCAATCAAGGAGGAGTCCTTCATACACATAATCTAGAAGAACCAATGAACCTCTAAAGAAGACCAATGCATGAATATTTGAAGATCATAAGACAAAGGCCTACAATCAAGGATACTCTCACATATGGAAGATTGAAGCTGATCAAAGATGCGTTGGAAGCTCCAACAGCGCAGTCAGGTGTTGGACCTGCAACCAGGTTGGTCACATTGTTGCATATTATCAGACGATGAGGTTATAGTTGCAGTGGATTTGGGAACAAAGCTCAATAATTTTGGACTACATAAAAAAATATCATGAGAAGTTTCTCATACAACTCAATAAGGAAAGCTAATTAAAATGAAGGAACAAGTATGGATGAAGAAGACCAAGTAGTTATAGATAGGATAAGTTGATCAAATCAGGGAGTATGGATTCCATATGGAAAGCCAAGCCTAAGGTCTCTCAAATACCTTAACACACCTTGACTTCATGAGGCTGTAGGATGAACTCAAAGAAGAGAGGATGACCACTCCAAGCATACAAATAGGTCCTAGTATTATGCATGTTGACATGGGGAGTAATGATCAGTGATCAATGATTTTAGATGAAAACATGTGGAAACCATTTCCCATTGATGCCAAAGGGGGATAGATGAAGAAAAAATGGGAACATGCTCGCAGGGGGAGCACGAGTTGTTGTCATCAATGACAAGGGGGAATATTGTTGATTGAATTGTCATCGATGCCAACATGGACTTGTATTGGTCCCATAGGTAGTCATTCATGCCACCAAGTACCAGTTGCAATGCACATGTATGGATGATCCCAGTACCCTCACATCTAGTTCCTTGGAGCCCATATAGAGATGGGTTGTTCCTTAAAGCACCTTGTATCCAGTTGACAAGGTCCCTATAACCTCAAGGTTGGATCTTGGAGTCACCACCTTGTTGACAATGCTGAAGACCCTATTGATGATGTTGAAGACCCTCAAGATGGTGCTAAAGCCCTTGTAGAGTAGTTAGAAGCCCTATATGGGTTGGAGAAGCATTAATGACCCATTTTATGGTCATTCATGCTCTAATGGTGTCATGGTACCCTAGGAGAAGGTTTGGTGACCCCATGGGTCATAGCATGTTGGATCTTGACCTTTGGAGGTCCCCTTGTGTGGTTAAGGTGGTTGAAGAATTCCATGAAGCCCTCTTTCCATGATCATGATGTCCTTGTACCCCTATCACTTGAAGGAATGCATGATGAGGCCCTATTTGTGTTGGTGATAACCTTACAACCCTTGTTGGTCAGTCATGGAACCCTTGTATATGATCCTTGCTAAAAATATGATGATGATGACCTTGTATGCTATTTGACATGTGTGTGGAATCCCTTAAAGAATCCTGTAGACCCACACATGGTGGTTTGATGGTCCTTATACTCTTGAAGGAGATGAAGTGATCATGTGTGTGTTGATGGGGTATTGAAACCCTTGAAGATGATGACACCCTCAACAATATGATGATGTATGGTGAAATTTAAGGTATATGTGGTAACCTTGTTGGAGTATGACCCTAAGAGTGAGGTCATAAGAGGTCTTAGGTTAAATTACAATTAACCCTAAGACATATTCATCATTAAATATTAGTGCAACAACATACAAAAAAATAATAATAAATAACAAATTTATTTTTCAAGCTTGAAGTCTGATCCATTAATAATTTTGAATATTAAAATTAAACATACTTTTTTAACAAGTCGGCTCAACAAAAATAATCTGGAAAAATAGTATAAATAACCATCCATGTCCTCATTTTGTAGCATGCAATTTCGGATCCGCTCTGATATTTTTTTCGTGGAATGAGACAAGTGGATTAAGGAATTTTGGAGGTAGCAATAGTCAAGGGTTGAAAAATCCTATTTGTTTTTCCTTTTTGTAGTAGTAGTGAGCTAAGGTGTTGGAGGCTATTCCACACCAAAGAGTCCCAAGATTTTACATCATGCACAGACCCTAGGTTTTTATGTTGGAACCGAGTCTAATTCATTGAATTATTGGGTCTAAACAGTCCTATTTTGTTTGCAGCAGTAGAGGGTAGACCATGATCCCGAGTTTGACTTTTTAAGTGATAGTCCCAATTTGACATTTTGAATAGTCCAAATCTTTCCAAGATCTTCATGCTAGAACAGTCCCAGTTTGACTTGTGTTTTACTAGCATATGCTCAGTCCATTTTGGACTCGATTAGGGTTCTATCTCAGCATTAACATTCCAAATTTGGATATGTTTAGGGTTTATCTCAACATACTCATTCCCTAACTCTTAAGGAGAGGAATATTTTGGGTACACAATTTTTATAACTGCTCTAGCAGCCTCAACCCCAAGTAGACACAGTCTTCCGATGTTTGACAAGGATGAAGCCTTCGTACACAATCTAGTTTTTGTAATTTGATTTGAATTCTTCTAGAGCTCTTCAACACATATGCAAATTCCACGTATTGAGGTCGAGTTAGTGTTCACAACAGTTCGTTTCGGACTTGCTTGGGGTTTTCTTGCAGTATGAGATTCATACAAAGTCCTTTATGATGCACAGTATTTAAGGATCATCCTCACACACAAACAAATCTAAGTTTTGAAGTTGATTAAGGTGGTGGAGTGTACTAGGCATGTACACGGTCAAAGTTCATATATGGTTATTTCTACACAGTCCTATAATGGACATTCGTTGAAGTCCTTCTCATCATATATACTCAATTCAAGTTCTAACTGTGTTTTAGCATATTACGCCGTCCAAGTGTGAACACCATCCAAGTTTGGAATGAGAGGATGCATACACAGTCATGGTTTTAGCATAGTCAAATCCAATGATGATGAAAATACTTTGAAGAATGGGAAAACCTAAGCTCAATTGACAGCTAAATGGTAGAGTTGTCACATAGTGCAAGGTGGATGCACAGTGCTAGTTCATACACAGTCCATTTATGGTATGTATGACACCATGTAGAATCATAATCATGGAAATAATAATGAATGGATAAGAATACCTCTACCTTACAATGATGTTAATGTATTCTACACTATTATGTACACTGTTTGATGCACTCCTACAAACTATGATTTCGATGATGTATACTCTATATTGATCCACTATTGTATGATGATGGTGATGCATATGATGATGATAATGATGCATACCCTATGATGAACACAATGATGGAGATGCATGGCTTCCCTAGAATATGATTGTATAAAAATGATCAGACCTTGATGTTTGACAGACCTTGTTGATGATGATGATGCATTCTTGATGCATACTCCTTGATGATCTCATCCAAGACATGACTAGAGAAAAAGTGAAGAAGATATGACAATTTGATGGAAACAATAGTGTATTGAGCAGACCTTGATGACTTGGTGTCATGTCCCCATCCCTCAGACCGGTGAAGAGGACGCGACCAACACCAAACACGGGCAAACAACCCCATGAACATAAACAAACATCAATTCTAGAATTAAAACTTACAAGCATACACAGATGTAGAATGAATCCACATTCAGCGGAAGCAACACACATACCTTTCCAGCATAAAACATGTTCATCATAATTCATTATACAATAGCTATAAATTGCAGAGACCAAACAGCCAAGATTACTTATCTTTTGGATGGTGAATTCATCCACAACCAGCTACGTCATTGCAACGTTCCACCCAACCTTAGGCCAGCGTGCTCATCAGTCTCTCAACAACACTGCCACCCCCGAGCTGGGCATGATTCCTCCAAGATAAGGGTCAATACAGGCTTACACCTAGCCAAGGGACCAAATCAGTCAAACCATCACAGCTGGCTTTATCAAGCCATCAACCGATCGGCCAAGCCAGCACAGTCCAAGGGACAACCACTGCATACCAGCAGCAAAAGAATTCATTCACAACTCGGTGATGAAGGCATAAACAACAGGGTGGCAACCCCAAACCAAAATGAGACACAGGTCAAGCCCAAAGAGAAAATCAGAGGTGTTCTTGGCCCTAACGTGGCCAAAACAATTCAACAGCAACCCAAACCAGGGTGCACCAACAACCACAACCCCACCATGTGTGATAGCAATGCTCCACAGTCCACAATGGATGATGACAGCACTCCCCAGCCATGGGAAACTCAATGCAGACCACAATAGACATGCCCCCCTGATCCAGGAGGATCCAAGAAGGCAAAATTTTTTAAGTCCTCCAATCTCATAAAAACCAGCACCAGATCGAAGGGCTCGTCGAGACGATTCCAACGGCGTTCGTTTCACGTCAAACGGACTTCGTATGAGAAAGTTATCGCATTCTGTTGTATTGGTGAAACAGGCAAATTTGGTAAAATGGAGGTGCCACGTGGCATCCATACTGTACGGACAAGGTGACATGGAAAGTGTATGGACCAATCACAAAGTGACATGTGGCAGTACAGATCTGAGCTGGCATACTACTGACTGGGTGTACGGACGGTGACGTGGCAGTACGGGCAGTGACTGGGCGGTTGACTGGGCGTGAGGTGGACCAATCCCAGACCGCCACGTGGCAACACAAGATTGGCCAATATGTCTGGACCAATCCCAGACCACCACGTGGCAACACAAGATTGGCCAATATGTCTAAGCAAAAAATTATGGCCTTCTGCAGGAGGAAGGTACGAGTGTTTATACTCGTTTTACACCGTCTTCAGGCTTTGGAGTTGCTGGAAGCAGTCTTGTTGTGTTTTGGGCAGCGGTTCTCTTCCTGAACATTGTCACCAAGGTATCATTGTATCATTGTCATGTATTTTGCCTTATGCTGAGATTATAGATCGGCCCTCCTATTGAGAAGTAGGCCTGGAGACGTAGTCCATCCTGGACGAACTCCATTATCAGCTTGTTGTCTTTATGTGCGTGTTGTCTATGCTGTTTGGTTCTCTTCTTATGGATTTGTGAGCTTCATTCATGCTCTTTATGCAATTCATGTTAACGTCATAGAGTAGCAAAGATCTTGTTTTCAGATTATGTGGTATCAGAGCAGGACTATTTGACATTGGATTGTGAGTGTGGATGCTCACGAGGGCTAAAATGCAAGCTGGTGAGGGTACATTAGAGCCTTACAATTCCGAGATTAGACGTGCACAACGAAGGAGGAAGATGGATGCTAATGATGCCCGCACCGAGATGGAGGCAAACTTTCACAAGGTCTTCTACATGATGGCCGACAAGGTATACAAATTGTTTGCAGACTATGAAACACACATGGAAAAAGAAATAAAAGGTAGTGAAGTAAAGAAGGAAGACAAAGAAATGAAGGACGAAGGCAACGCTTCAGTTAACCACGGAGGAGGTGGTGAAAATCCTCCTGATCCTCCCTCGTCACCTTCAGCTTCAAGCACAAGTTCAAGTGCTTCTTCCTCATCTCATTCTCAGCATTCCAAGGTTCCTCACAAAGAGCCTCAAAAGAAGCCCTTATTGAAGCTCGATGTGAAGTTTGATTTGCCCATGTTCAATGGGGAAGCGAATGCAGAGAAGTTGAACAATTGGATAAGGCAAATTGAGGTCTATTGCTGAGTCCAGCAGATCAAAGAAGAAGATGTGAAGATTCAGTTGGCTTCATTTTGGCTGACAGGCACCGCACTTATATGGTGGGAAAGCAAGCTTCAACAAGGTAGCAAACAAATGGGTAATCTTCTCTCATCGTGGTCTGCTTTCATTTCTGCTTTATGTAAGCAATTCTATCGGTTGGGTTATGTTCAAAAGGCTATGATGGATTGGCAAAGTTTTAGACAAGGCAAGGGTTAGAGTGTTCAGAATTTTAATGAAGAATTTAGAAAGAAAGCTTTAGAGTTGAATATTTCTTTAGATTCTCCTGACACTCTTTTGAAGTACATTGGTGCTCTTCATCATTATCTACGCCATACTTTGTTGTTGTTGAATCCTGCTAGTGTGGATGAAGCAAGTGTTCAGGCTACTCATCTTGAGAGCAGGGGGAAGCATTTGCAAGAAGACCATCAGAAGGAGCCTTTCAAGCACAACAACAACCACACATTCAAGAAAAAAGACAAGAGCAAGAAGACAGCTACTGCCAAGAAGGAAGGAGGAAAGCTCCATTGCAACCATTGCGACACTGATGGGCATGATGAAGAAAGTTGTTGGAAGTTGCATCCTGAACAGAGGCCAAAGCATTATGGAAGCAAAAAGAAGAAAAAGACCGTTGCAACAGTGCAACGAGATTTGGGTTCCGACTCAAGCGACGAAACCATGATTACAGCCGTGGGAATGCAAGGTAACAAAACTCCTCATACTGGTTCAATTTCTACTCATGTTTCTAAAGAAAATGATAAAAGAAGAAGTGAGTTGTTTCACATCAGAGTTGTGTCTAAGCATACAAATATTGAAACATTATTTGATCCGAGTTCTCAAGTAAATTTGATCTCAGAATCAGTTGTTAAGAAGTTGGGCATACAGACTAAACCTCACCCCAAGCCTTATCCTCTTGGATGGGTATGTGATAATGCTAAGCTACAGGTGACTAAGCAATGCAGGTTAAGGTTTGCTATTGCTTCAAAGTTGATCGATGAGATAGACTTAGATGTTGTTCCTTTTGACATCTGTAGTATTGTATTGGGAAGCCCATACTTGTATGATCGAAAAGCAGTATTCTTCCGTCATGAGAACAAGTACCATCTCACCAAAAATGGGGTGGAGTACATTGTGAGAGCTCACAGTATGAAGGCTAACACCTCTCTTGTTAGTGCAGGACAGATGAAGAGACTCATCAACACTAATAAGAGATACATGCTCATGGTTGTGAGAGCAAAAGATGCTGAAGCATCCGATGCTTTCAAAGGTTGTGATCCTTCTCATAAAAAGGCTATGATTGATATTGTGGCTAACTATGATGAAATATTTCAGGAACCTACAGGTTTGCATCCCAAAAGGGAGATTCAGCATGAGATTCATCTCCAGTGGGATGCCCCTCTTCCTAATGTGGGCATGTACAGGTTGTCCGCAGTTACCAAGTACAAGAAGGGTACTAGTAACAAAGTGGCAGATATGCTCTCTAGACCTCCTATTGTTGCATCTATTGTTTTGAAAAATGCTTCTTTGTCCCATGAAAGTTATATTGAGCAGTATGCTACTGATGATGATTTCAAGGAGATTTATGAGAAGCTAACCAATGGCACACAGGTGGAAGACTACTATTTGCAGGGAAATTTGCTCTATCATTTGGGCAAGTTATGTGTTCCTATCAGTGAAAGAGTCCATGTAATACGAGAAGCTCATACTTCTCTTGTATCAGAGCATTTTGGAGTAGATAAGACTTTGGCTCATTTGAAAAGACTTGTGTATTGGCCTCGCATGAAAGACATTGTAACAAAATATGTAAAGGGGTGTGTGATGTGCTCTACTTGTAAGCCCACTAATAGAAAATTGGGGCTGTAGTCACCACTTCCCGTTCCTTCCCATCCTTGGGAAAGCATTTCCATGGATTTTGTGGGGGGGTTTGCCTATGTCTAGGAGGGGTCATGACTACTTGTATGTGGTCGTGGATAGGTTTAGCAAGATGTGTATTCTTATGCCATGTAAAAAGCAGGTCACTGCAGAGCAGACTGCTTCTCTCTTCTTTCAGTATATATCGGTTCACTTCGGACTCCCTACTTCCATTATCTCGGATCGGGACTCCCGATTCCTTGGAGATTTTTGGAAAAAATTATGGTGTATGATGGACACCAAGCTAAAGAAGAGCACTTCTTTCCATCCACAGACCGACGGATAGACAGAGGTAGTCAACAGGACAGTTGTCCATTTGCTTCGAGGCTACTGCAACAAGCATCCTAAGTTATGGGATGAACAGATCCAGTATGTACAGCATGCCTACAACAGGGCTATGCATTCTTCCACTCAGAGCTCACCATTTGAGACATGCTTTGGGTACTTGCCAAAGACTCCATTGGACTTGACTTATGGGAGAGAGCTTGATTCAAGTGCTTCCAAGGATGAAGACAAAGCCCGCAGGTTCATTCAGAGAGTTCAACGAGTACATCAAACAGTGCAAGAGCATTTGGAGAAGAGTCAAGCCCAGTATAAGGCTCGCCATGACAAGCATAGAGTTGATCATCAGTTTTAGGTGGGAGATCAAGTGTGGCTTCACATCAGCAAGGAGAGGATGAAAGGAGAAGGCAAGAAGCTCAAGCCTATTAGATATGGTCCCTTCACCATCTTAGAGAAGATTGGAACAAATGCTTTTCGCTTAGAGCTATCGCCATACATGCAGATCTACTCAGTGGTGAATGTGGAGAACTTGAAACTCTATGAGCCTCCCATGATCATGGACGAAAGGGAGAATGTCTCATTGCCATTAGTTGATGAATTTGCTCCTGAGTACATGGATGAGCTAAAGGAAGATGTCATCTTGGACAGAAAGACAAGGATTTCTTGCAGAGGTGATGTTGATTATCTTTGAGTGGGCATCAGAGGCACTCATCCAAGCAAATCCAAGTGGATCGAGAAGGATAAAGTGAGGGAGCGATTCCCTCACCTATCTATTTATTAGTAAAGGCTTTTGGAGGCCAGAAGCTTCTTAGTGGGGAGGAATGATCCAGAAGGATCCAAGAACACAAAAATTTTGAAGTCCTCCAATCTCAGCAAAACTAGCACTAGATCGAAGGGCTCGTCGAATGGATTCCAATGGCGTTCGTTTCACCTCAAACGGACTTCGTATGAGAAAGTTATCGCATTCTGTTGTATTGGTGAAACAGGCAAATTTGGAAAAATGGAGGTGCCACGTGGCACCACTAACACGGTGACATGTGGCATCAGTACTGTACGGACAATGTGACATGGCAAGTGTACAGACCAATCACAAAGTGACACGTGGTAGTACGGATCCGAGCTGGCATACTGTTGACTGGGCATACGGACGGTGACGTGGCAGTACGAGCAGTGACTGGGCGTGAGGTGGACCAATCCTAGACCACCACGTGGCAACACGAGATTGGCCAATATGTCTAAGGAAAAAATTATGGCCTCCGCGGGGTTTGACCCCGTGGCCTCTCTTGTATAAGCGCTCTGCCTTCACCACTTGGGCTACACATGATTATTGGTATGTGTGTTAACATTATTTTATTTAAGCTTGGAGAGGGTTTCTAATGGCACCAAAAAGGGGGGCCGGGGCAAGCCCCCACCCATGGTTTTCAATGCGAAGTTGTTACAACTCCAACCCATGAAAATCGCGCTGGAGTGGACAGGGTAACACATGGTCACGTTTTATAACAAATTTATTACATGCCACCTAATGTTTGTGGAGCGCCACCACATATGGCATAACAAACTTTGGGTTAAGGATTAAATGGGTTTTAAACCATTATACCACATGCCCACTCCTTGCCACGTGCTATTTACAAACTTTGGTTGTGACTTTTAAATTGGGTTCGACTTGGTTATGGGTTTTAAATAGTTTTTGTATGGTTATTATAATATGGTTTTAACCATAAAAAGCCAATGCCATTTTAAAGGGGTATTGTTAAATGTTGGTTTATTATGAAAACCAACTTAGGGAAGTTGTAACCACATGCCTATTTAGGCAAAATTGTTGTAACTTGAGAAACCATGAGGATCATGTGAGAGGAGTCCATACAAGCCTATATAAACCCTCTCATTTGCCATTGTCAAGCATGCTTTGGAGTGGAGACTTTGTAGCTAAAGGAGAGAAGGGAAATTGCGTAGCTCTGCAGGAGGAAGGTACGAGTGTTTATACTCGTTTTACACCATCTTCAGGCTTTGGAGTTGCTGGAAGCAGTCTTGTTGTGTTTTGGGTAGTGGTTCTCTTCCTGAACATTGTCGCCAAGGTATCATTGTATCATTGCCATGTATTTTGCCTTATGCTGAGATTATAGATCGGCCCTCCTATTGAGAAGCAGGCCCAGAGACGTAGTCCATCCTGGACGAACTTCATTATCAACTTGTTGTCTTTATGTGCGTGTTGTCTATGCTGTTTGGTTCTCTTCTTATGGATTTGTGAGCTTCGTTCATGCTCTTTATGCAATTCATGTCAACGTCATAGAGTAGAAAAGATTTTGTTTTCGGATCACCCCCCCAAGCCTAATAGCAATGACCACTCCCAGCATGGGAAAACGACAATCCCAAAAACATATCTGCATACTTTACCAGCAACTTGGGGAAAACCACAGTCTCGGTTACACAGTCGAAGTCACTGGAGAAAGGCTTCGCCAGATCGCGCTCGGGAGAAATTACAGTCTCTCGATCTGTGCGTGAGGAAGACTGCACTCCCTGCAAGAAGGGGAAACTTCCATAGACCACAGCCGTGAAAATGAAGACCATGCCAACTGCCTGCGCGACCCTGCGTGAGAGCGAACAACTCTCTATGCGTGAGGATGAGCCGACCAGCGCATGAGGGAAAATAGCACTGACCTCTGCATGAGGAAGATGAACAGACACAGCCTAAGTACGTGGATGAACAGACCAGAAGGGAAGAACGAACAGACCACGGCTCTGCACGTGAGCATGACCGACCACTGCTTTGCGTGTCTCAACAGACGCGGCCATCCCCATGAACTGACAGGGATGGAGTGGAGTGAATGGAAGGTCGTGGGTGGAGTGGGCGTGTGGGAAAAGGACTGACAGTCCTGCCACCCCACTCCCAAAGACAATATCTTCCCCGACCACTAGCAGCCATTCTCCATCAAGACATCAAAACGATTGGGTGAGACAAGGGAAGGTGGCAAACAAGACAAGGTGGAAACACATGGGTTTTCCCCCCATAGACCAAGGTTTGACATCCCCCACACCCTTATCCTTTGGAACCATGCCCTTTTCATTCAACGTTGCACTAGCGTAGCTGGTTGTGGTTTTAGTTTTATTTGATGTGCGTATTTACATGATGCCACATTATAATGTGCCGAATAGCATGACATACCATCGGCAACTACCCCTATTGCCAAAACATACATGACCAAATCGATGGTGGGGATTTTTCCTTGAGCTCCTCACCATGATTAATTACATTTTATACATCATGCAAACGGGGTCGAAACAGGGGGTGTGACATTCCCCTCCCCCTTGGAATAACACCGTCCTCGGTGTTCCATTACATATATACAATACATATACAATTGCACATCAAAATTTCAAAATTGCAGATCTGTCCCACGTCCAATCATTTACTTTGAACATTCAAGACCAAGCCCCTCGGCTTCCATGGACTTCTCCTACTGGTTCTCAGCTTCCAGCTCATCCTGAAGTCTAGGAACTTTGCAGCTATTGCCTTCATCGTGTTCCCTCATTAGGCAGTCCCAACGTAAATCATGTCATCTGCATCTCCAGCATCTCACTGGCTACTTCATCTTTACCTGCTCAATTTCCTTTGAGTCTTCATGCCTGGACCGTTTCTTATCGGGTCGCTTGGACAATTGTCCCATTGCTGATCCACCTTCCTTTCCTTTGTCGATTGCTCCCAGAAGGCTTTTCACCTCCCTTTGCAAACCAATAGAGTCTTGCAAAATCTGGTGGTTCATTTCACTCTGCCTTTTCTGTAGCTTGAGCATCTCCCCAAGATTCTCTTGGGTCTTGGAAATCACTTGAAGGAGACTTCCAGCTAAGTCCAATAACTTTTGATCTGCTGCCATGATCAATGTGCACCACCTGGTTTCACTTTTCTCACCTGTGAAATGCACCATTGAAATCCTATCAAACCAAGCATAACATAGACATTAAAATCAGGTAGTTAATTACCCAATTGGCATGACAGTCCAAGTCTCATCAATGAGGCTTTCATATTTTTCATGCCTTCCCAATAGGCACATGAGCTCATTCATGTCCATTCCTGGGCAGGGAATTAACTAATCCAGCATTCACAATTTTACTTAAGCAAATACACACATTTCATTCTCAACCATACATGCATTCAACAATCCTTTGTTTTCACAATGCATAAACATATATATATGTAAACAGAAGGCAAGAGAGAGCAATAAGAGTTTTTTTCCTCTTTGTTGTGTTCCATCCTGGAACCCACACCATCGCAGTGGCTTTTTCATGCTCTCAGCCTCTTTCACTTCACTGTGAATGCTGGACCAATCCTTCTTGGTCATGACACTTAGTGTCTTTGGTCTATTCCAGACCTCTAAACCATGGAGTCTCTCCATATGGTTAGTCTCAATTGCTAGGACCCCCTCATCTTACTAGCACCTTTTTCATCACCGCTCAACCTGAGCTTTCCAGGACAGTCACATGTCCACATGCACCCCTAGGATGCTCTCATAGTCCTCGCTTCCAGTGATACCTGTATCCAAACATTGAATAAATTCACATGCTTAGTTTATTCTCATCGGTTTTATCTCTAGAACAAGAGCTTAAAACATCCTAACCAAATCATATACACGTGTATATTCATAAGCAAAATAATCCAATACTTATCTGTACTGTGTGTTTCCTCATTCATCCATAGGATCCTACTTCGCTTTGTAAGCCTTGGGATCGCCTATGGACTTAGATGTTAGGTTAGCATGCCGGCTACCCCACAACATCAAATAATTAATGTCCAGCCAGTACATCCTCATGTCAACTGGGCTTGGAACTTTAACACGACCATTTCTAGGTCTAGGATATAAGATGGATCCCCAGGCATATAACAGCCCAACATACACTTATACCATCATACACTTATATCAACAATAACCCTTACTCCACAACCCCTCACAACAACCATTTACCATTTTACCTTTACCTTTACCTTTAGCCTGTCAACACAAGCAACACAAGCAAACTCATCAGCATTATTACTCAAAAACTGTAATCACATTTCTCATCATTCACTATCAAGTAGTGAGACACCAGGAGTGCGTCCACTCCCTAGAGTTTAATCAATATCGACAACCCTTTCATGACTCAACATCGGAAAAGTGTGCACTCTTCTCCGGTGTGTGTCATGTAGGCCCTATTCATACTCAAGTGATCGGTCATCATGGAAATAAAATCAAAACATGTTCTGCATATGGAATTTTAACAATTAAACAGGCATATTCATAGCAAGGGTCACATAACACTTATCCATTTGTCGTCACAGTATGCCTTTGTTAAGGAGGAATGGAGGCTCCTTCCCTGAGTTAACAGTCCCTCAGTTAGCCACCCCAACTCCTTTTTACATTTCACATTCACATATGTCTTACCAACATAACCCATACCATCTCACTCAGGTTATCACCAAACATGCAGTGCAAATGAGACATTTTCAAAATGTCCAATGGCGTTTCACCCGAAACCCATTTCCAAGATAAGGGAAAACCTTCCCATGAAGTTTGGCTCTTGCAGGTCATCACACATGATCTTCCTACAGTGTGTACCCCTGACACATTCATCAAATAGCCAAACAGTCAGTCATTACCTGATACTACAATCCAATTGATCGTTCCATAACCAAGCAATGGCATTAGCAATCCAATTCAATAAGAATTTGCAATTCTATCTATTGCAGAAATTGACTTGCTCAATTGTGGGTTTCTTGTAAGTAGCGCTACTATGCCCATCATAATTTTATGCTTACTATCATAACATGAATAGCCACTTACCATGCGTCCCTCCTGACACAATCTCATACAAGCCAACAATGATTAGTAGTCATTAGCAATTCCTAAATCCGAAATCCACAATTCAAATTTGACAACCCATTAAGCATGCCAACTACTTTTACAACCATGAGACTCTTCTCATAAAGTTTGGCTCTTTCATATGGTAGATTCTGGCATTGGTCAGGGTCTTACCTCACACTGCCATTCTCGAAATAATCTACCTGAAACCTGAGCTTCAATCAACCAAACACAATCTTATGCAAGCCAGCAGTGGGTAGTGGTTGTCAGCAATTTCTCAAATCCGAAATTCACAATTCGAATTTTAACAACATATCATATGGTAGATTCTGGCATTGGTCAGGATCTTACCTCTCACTACCATGCTCGAAATAATCTACCTGAAACATAAGCTTCAAACATCCAAACACAAGCTTATGCGAGCCAGTAGTGACTAGTAGTTGTTAGCAATTTCTCAAATTTGAAATTCACAATTCAAATTTAATAAGCTTTTTCACATGGTATATTCTGGCATTGGTTAGGGTCTTACCTCTCACTGCCATGCTCAAAATAATCTACCTGAAACATAAGCTTCAAACATCCAAACACTTGGTAAGTTCGGATGCATATAACCTTTTCATTGCTACAACCATCACTGAAGCATTTTCAGAATTTATAAAATTCAAATACTTCCAGCTGTTAGTCACATCAATATTCTCAAGCTCATTTACTTTATGCAATCATTATCATATTAACATTGCAAGGTGTAGTCATATCATTCATGCAATTAAATGGAGTGTTTAGATACTCCTTACTTCACAGGCGTATCATTCATACCACCTTGCTCTTTCACAGAGCATTTCTGGCAGCTAATTGATCATGACTATCCTGCATTCATAACAACCCTTGAAATGATTCCTGAATTTCCATCAATTCATCATTTCAGTCATTAGTTATTCATAATATCACATGCATTTATCTCAATGCATTCAACATGCCATGGTCTAGCCATGTCCACTTCACACAGGATGCATTACTATAATTAATATCATCAACATATATAGGTATGACACCTTTCTATATTCCAAGATTCTCATGGTATGAGGTCTCTTACCTTTACCAATCCATGGAATTTGTCATAAGCAAACTCTTACCTGCATGGGTCTTACTTACACCCTTGACATGACCAATTTGGTTGGTCCTTTGCAGGAGCTTGCAGAATTTGCTCACCAACTTTTGTTATGGACTTGTTGCCTCATCCCTTTCTCCATAGGGTTGCTAATCACAATTGTCAGCATCAGCAACACATTCATCCAGGTCCATGTCATCGTTGGTTTTCCCACTAATGTCAACATCAAAGCAATGATTATCATTAGTGGTTCATATAGAACATATCCTTATACATTTCATGCATCAAACTTAGGAAATGTAACATATTTAGCAAGACAGGGTTTTAAGGAAAACTTCCCTTTTTCAAATCCCTCATCCTTGCATGGAATTCCTTTTTCACACAGCAGCTGGTTGACTTCATAGTCCTTGCTACCCCTAGGTATGCAACTGTCCAGATTTGTCCATTTGATAGCAGCGGCCATCACTATCACTTTGCTGCTTCATGCTCAGATTCTGGTCACTTATCCTTGTTCCCTACGGGATAAGCTTTCCAACGCCTATCCCCATGCTTCATTCCGACCTCGGGTGTGAAAACCACACCACTTCTAAGAATGGAGACTTTCACCAAATCTTTGCATTTTTACACACCGCTGCATTTTGGACTGGGCGCCAACTTCAGCCAACTGTAAATCACGGAAAATAGCTGAAAATCCCACTTTGAAAACCCAAAATGTCCTTTGTCAAAATCGGGTCTCATATCCACTAATCATTCCGCAGAATCGACTCTCGGAACCACTAATTCTTCCGTAGAATCGGCTTTCAGAACCACTAATTCTTTCGACGTTTCGGCGGTCTCTCACGTCGGAAGACTTAGTGCTTTCGCTTCCACAACGGTGGCTCACGAAACACTTTCTTCTTTCGATCGGCGTCAGTAGTCGGGGGTCTTTCTCATCGGAATTTTAGTGACTTTCACTTCCGCAACGGCGGAACATGAGACGCTTTCGCTTCTGCAACGGCGGAACGTGAAACGCTATTTTCTTCCGATTCTGGCTGCCGCATCGGCTACCCAACATCTAAACTTTTCCAATGGTTTCCATACTTAGTCGAATTTTCAAAATTTCTACTTCTTCCACCGACGGCATCGGAAGTCCAAACCACTAACTTCTCCGTCGTTTCGGATCCCCAAACGACTAATTCCTCCGCTGTTTATTCTTTTCGCTGACGAACAACTTCACCCACAGCCGCAACGGCGACCCTACGTTCTCACTTTCCTTCCGATCAGCGTCGGCAGTCTTTCTTATTGGAAGACTTAGTGTCTTTCGCTTCCGCAACGGCGGCACAGGAAACACTATCCCCGTCGACGATTCCTACCAGCGGAAACCACCAACACTGCCACATTGGCGCTTTAATCCTTTTGGCAGCCGCAACGGCGGGTTGTCCAACGTTAAGTTCTTCCGCACCATCGGCGACTTAATCTCTTCCGCAGTTGCAACGACGGAACATCGTCTGCTATATCTTGCCGATGTTCACCACTAAAGTCCGCCGACCTTCGATGTTTTCTTGCCTTAGAAAAATTTTCAACACATTTCCTTCTCATCGGTTGTCGGATGTCTTCTGCTTCGGGTGGTTAGTCATTTAGGCAGCCGCAACGGCGGCCCACCAAACTCATTCTTCTTCCGACCGACGAACTAATTCTAACCGGCGTCGGCAGTCCCTTTTCATCGGAAGGTCTAGTGGTTTTGGTTTTCTGCAACGGCGGATGCACCAAGACGTTCTTCTTTCGATGGCCGACAACTTTCCATATTTAGGAAAATTTTCTAACTTTCATGCGGCGTCGGCAATCGGGGAACTTACCCATCGGACACCTAACTGTTTCTCCATCTGCAACGGCGGAACGCAGAACCCTTTCTTCTTCCAGCGGCAGTCTTAACCTTCTTTTTTTTTTTACGGCGTCGACGATCGGAATACTTTTCCGTCGGACGCCTAGTCATTTAGACTTCCACAACGATGGCGCACAAACCATTTTCTCTTCCGATTGGCCGCTCTTTTCTCAAAGAAATTTTTAACTTCGGGCGTTGGTGGTCTTTGCACTTCGGAAGGCTTAGTTCCTTTGGCTTTTGCAATGGCATCACACCAAAGACTAATTCCTTCCGATGGACGCCAAATCGCCTGGAAAATTTTCCCGATTTCCTTTCCAACTGCTCCAGTCGACACGCCTTCGCCTAACTCTTCCACTACGGCGGAAGTATTTCCCGTTAGTGGCCCGACCGCTCAACACTTAGGCGAATTTCTCAAATTTCCCTCCATCGACAATCGGATCCACTGCTGTGTCGACGGTTTAGTCCTTTCGTCAGCTGCAATGGCGGCCATTAGACGCTAAATCCTTCCGCCACATCGGAAGTCTGAACCACTAAGTGTTCCGACTGTCAAGACTTAGGCGATTTTCTTGAATTTTCCAATCTGATTTCTGCTGGGCAGGAAGAAGTTCTGCATCTGTCACTGCACCTTCTTGGCCCATAGAGGCCCATTGTTGCAACCTTGAGCTTTGATACCATACTGTCACATCCCCATCCCTCAGACCGGCAAAGAGGATGCGACCAACACCAAACACAGGAAAACAGCCCTATGAACATAAACAAACATCAATTCTAGAATTAAAACTTACAAGCATACACAGATGCAGAATGAATCCACATTCAGCAGAAGCAACACACATACCTTTCCAGCATAAAACATGCTCATCATAATTCATTATACAATAGCTATAAATTGCAGAGACCAAACAGCCAAGATTATTTATCTTTTGGATGGTGAATTCATCCGCAACCAGCTACGTCGCTGCAACGTTCCACCCAACCTTAGGCTAGTGTACTCATCAGTCTCTCAACAACACTGCCACCCCTGAGCTGGGCATGATTCCTCCAGGATAAGGGTCAATATAGGCTTACACCTAGCCAAGGGACCAAATCAGTCAAACCATCACAACTGGGTTTATCAGGCCATCAACCGATCAACCAAGCCAGTACAGCCCAAGGGACAACCACTGCATACCAGCAACAAAAGAATTCATTCACAGCTCGGTGATGAAGGCATAAACAACAGGGTGGCAACCCCAAACCAAAATGAGACACAGCTCAAGCCCATAGGAAAAATCAGAGTTGTTCTTGGCCCTAACGTGGCCAAAACAACTCAACAGCAACCCAAACCAGGGTGCACCAACAACCACAACCCCACCATGGATGATAGCAACGCTCCACATTCCACAAGGGATGATGACAACACTCCCCAGCCATGGGAAACTCAATGCAAACCACAATAAACAACCCCCCCCCCCAAGCATAACAGCAATTACCACTCCCAGCATGGGAAAACGACAATCCCAAAAACATATCCGCATACATTACCAGCAACTTGGGGAAAACCACAACCCCGGTTACACAGTCGAAGTCGCTGGAGAAAGGCTTCCCCAGATCGCGCTGGGGAGAAATTATAGTCTCTCGATCTGTGTGTGAGGAAGACTGCACTCCCTGCAAGAAGGGGAAACTTCCACAGACCACAGCCGTGAAAATGAAGACCAGGCCAACTGCCTGCGCAACCCTGCGTGAGAGCGAACAACTCTTTGTGCGTGAGGATGAGCCGACCAGCGCGTGAGGGAAAATAGCACTGAACTCTACATGAGGAATATGAACAGACACAGCCTAAGCACGCAGATGAACAAACCAGAATGGAAGAACGAACAGACCACGGCCCTGCGTGTGAGCATGACCGACCACTGCTCTGCGTGTCTCAACAGACGCGGCCATCCCCATGAACTGACAGGGATGGAGTGGAGTGAATGGAAGGTCATGGGTGGAGTGGGCGTGTGGGCAAAGGACTGACAGTCCTTCCATGCCACTCCCAAAGACAATAACTGCCCCAACCACCACCAGCCATTCTCCATCAAGACATCAAAACGGTTGGGTGAGACAAGGGAAGGTGGCAAACAAGACAAGGTGGCAACACATGGGTTTTCCCCCCATAGACCAAGGTTTGACATCCCCCACACCCTTATCCTTTGGAACCATGCCCTTTTCATTCAACATTGCACCGGCGTAGCTGGTTGTGGTTTTAGTTTTGTTTGATGTGCGTATTTACATGATGCCACATTATAATGTGCCGGATAGCATGACATACCATCGGCAACTACCCCTATTGCCGAAACATACATGACCAAATCGATGGTGGGGCTTTTGCCTTGAGCTCCTCACCATGATTAATTACATTTTATACATCATGCAAACGGGGTCGAAACCGGGGGTGTGACACTTGGCAGTGTTGCAACAATATTGATGAGTAGATTGCAAAGAGTGGTGAGAGTCTAGTAGAGATCAAAGTGCAGAGGTACATGAGTAGAGATTGATGCAAGCAAAATATTTCACTTGAGGATTGGACTCCTCAACCCTTTCTTAGTTGGAGCTAAGAAAACCAGGCTAGGTCCTTGTTGTTCAGGGAAATTCTACCTTATGACCTAAGGGTATGGAGTCACCAACATACCAAAACTAAACTTGCAGTCGTTTCAGCTATTTATCAATTTCAGAGAGAAATAGGGAACAAAGTTTGTTACCTTGTTTATGAAGGTTGGTCCTAGATTTATGCTTTAATCCAAATGCTTGAACAACTTCTAGGGGTCTTTAAACCCACAAAAGAGATAGACACCTTTCTGCAAAATCTTAGATGTTACATAAGAGATTAATGAAATACTATGATTGCAATAAGACAACAAGATAATTCATAAATCATAACATTTCAGAACATAAGTGCACCAATTGGAAGAAAATCTCTCTTTATTGATAAGCAGTGATGAAAGATACAACCAATATTTGATACAAGTCCTCCTCTTCTAGCCAAGGAACTAAGTTTTGTTGCTCCAAATCTCCAAAGGTATTCCACCAGCATAACCTTGCTCTCTTCAAAGATATCTTTAGCGTCAACCCCTACCCTCTATTTATACTTGATGAATGAGAGGAGTTACGAAGGTTGAGATGGTTAGGGAAGTTGGTAACGTTATGATTACGAGCCCAATTGTCTCTAACTAAACATGTTTTTATTTTTAATTTTTTGGCTTAGGGTAATCGCGGGTATGAATATAGGAAAGTCACAAGTGAATCATGATTTTTGTAAAGGAAAATCATGAATGTAAACCATGATCATGTAATCAGGGGTTATATATGTGGATACCCATGAATGTTTCACGAGATGCAATGTCAATAGTCGCGATTACCTCTTAATCATTTTATAAAACATGAGCAAGACTGGTGGGATCAAGATACATAAAGGCACATGCTCATCTATAGGTTTTGGGCTACTTCAATCCATTCTGTCTTTTTGTGTACCGACACATTGAGTGTTAGTACTCATATGAAGAACTGCCATTTCATAGGATAATATATGCCCCCTAATGTGTGAGGTCAGAGGGAAATGATGATCGAAATACATTGTAATCTTTATTCTTGGAGAACTCAGTTACCAAGGATGCAGGGAGGTACCTGAAAGAAAAAGATCAAAGTCATGTACAAAATCATTTATGAGGATGCCATGTTTAATAAAGTGGAACACTAGCTCCATTACAATATTCGATTACATCATATATTACGAGAAACAAGGCCACGCATGGATTACAATGGTGGATCAAAGCCATAATATATAATGATGAGTCTTCAATATCTGGAAGTATTGTCACAGAACATAACAAAATATTGCACAACTTAGGTTGTATAGAGTGTAACCTAAGGACCTCGGCCAAATCCATAGTAACCAGTACAAATCCTACCATTTGAATATGTAAGTTGAAGTCAAACATGGAAGGAATTCATCAAAGTGTCAATAAATGAGTGATGCTGACAACTGAAGCAAAAGAGATCATTAATGTGAGTAGTGAATCCTAAGGTACCAACTTCGAAACTCTAGGTCTTCGTCTTCAAGAGATGCTGATGAGAAACCAGAATGCAAGGAGGAAGACAATGAATCCTTCAACAGATCACAAGAGTAACTGAAAGACTAGATGAGGGAAGTTAGACACAAGGGATTCTCATAAATGAAAGGGATGGGAATTAGGATGACCAAGTAGAGCTAAGGATCCTTGAACAATGAGCACTACATAGAGATGACCTAAGGAATCTTTAAACTTACATATAGGACAACTAGAATTATTTGTCATGTAGGAGATATGATCAGATTCCCCATGTATAAAGGACAAGTGGAGGAGTAATAACTCGAAGTAATAGCTGAGGTCGAAGTGGAAAAATGAGACATGAGTATCGAGAAGTTCAGAGAGTGATTTGTTCAAAGATGACATGCTGCCACTTTTTATAACTCAACGAGTGAAATTCTTCCTTTTCTTTCTTGTTAAGTTTTAACGAGTCCAAGAAATTCAACTCGAGTCTCTCTTCATTTTTGACAAGCTTTAAGAGGAGAGAGAATCATGCTTGATATGTCACTGATTCGTGGATTTTACGATCCCGAATTAGTAGATGCTCGTTGTTGTTTTCATAGTGTTGAGAGTCTAAAAACTACAAAGAAAACTCTAGGGGGGTTCTTTTTCGTACAGTTTAGTCTCTTGAGGCAGAAAAGTATAAAACAATCCACAAAAGAACTCTCTTAGCTTTCGAAGAACTAAGGTATACATTTTTCATACTTAGTCGGTAAGGTCCAAAAATGGGGTAAACAATCACCAGAATGATGCACCTTGAAAAGCAACATATAGCCTGAGTTTAACAAGTGTGAAGGAAGGAAATATCACTCAGAAAGCTCCATTTGTTTACAAGAAATGGGACTTACAACAGTAAACTCGATGCTTTGTTCTTTAGGGTTTAGCGAGCATGCTAAGACATAAAGTACACTCGGAATCTTTTCCATGTTTGGGTCCAGAGCACGGAAAAGAGAAAACTAATCTCATACCGAGGGTTCTTTTTCCGTAATTTTAGTCCTGTAGGTTCGGAAAAGAGATAAACATGTGCCTGAAGATACTATTCTCAATTCCACAGAAAAGAGAGTATTCCTTTCACGTAAATAATCTGCATGGTTCGAGAAAGAGATAACTTACCACTAATGTAGATGATCGTTCAATTTACCTTAACGAGTATGAACGAACAACTTTACTCACTATCTATTTTTAAGGTGTCAGACCAGGGCCTAAAGAAAACTCCATAAGGGTGGGGAGCCTTATAAACGGGTGTAGTTTGGTAAAAAGATGCAAAATGAGGCTCATTTTGTCATGAAAAAACCACTACGAAGGATCCCGCAACCTACCACAACTACGACATGGATACCAAAATATAAATAAATGCTCTAAACTAGGGTTACACATGTAAAGGAGGTCCTATCCATGAAAGAACAATGTTGTGTACAACGTAAAAGTGGTTATACACCATAGTCCATGGATGAAATGAGATCCTATGGTTTAATGAAGGATAAGGTATGAGCTGCTCGTCATGAGCGCCCTGCTCCAAGAACCCTCACCCAGCAATCTTGAGCAACAATTGTTCAATAGAGGAAATCCGACCAGACATATGTTTTTGGAGCTTTGCCCGTGCATTGACTGATGCATACCTTAACATGCATCCGGTGGGCCACAATTTCTTCCAAGAAGCTGCAGAAACCTCAACATTCAAGAAATTTCGGCGTTCACGATATCTCAGCATTCAAGAAATGTCCGCTTGGGAGAACTACGGCCTCTCCGCTCTCTGTTTTTTCTGCGAGGCAAATTCGGCTCAGTGCGCAAAGCTACTCGACTCAGTGCGCACAGAGCTATTCGGCTCAGCGAGCGTCCCTCAGGGGCGTGCATCGAGGATTGGGGCTCCAAGAACCATGGTCGAGGGCTTCGGCTCTCGATCTTTTTCGAGGCTGCTCTGGATATTGGACAGCACCATGATGCAGAGCAAGATTCATCGTGGAATCATGGCGGAGGCGGTGGGATCGAACCAGTGCTCGTGGATGCGGCGGAGATTCCTATCCGAGCTGGGGTTTTCGGCAGAAATTCTGGGTTTTTTCCATCGCCAAGGTCTTACACAGATTATGCCGCGGCTTCTCTGGAAGTCTTTGATTGGGCTTCGGCTCCATGCTCATTGGGCTTCGGGTCCAAGAACCGGGGGTGTGGTTGGATCAAGATCGGTGGGCTACGGTTTCAAGTACTGGGGTCGAGGGCTTCGATTGTTGTGGTTTTTGGATCATTCATGATATGTTGTTTTTGCAGAGAAAGATCATCTGCCTTTATGGCAGAGGCATTTTCTGTGGATATACTCTTGCGTGGTGACCCGTTTTGCTCCTTAGGGATCTCTGCGGCGGCGACGGCATTTCAGAGACAGTNGTGACAATGTAGGGATCCTAGTGATCCTCTTACATGTGCAGATGTAATTTTGTTCTACTTTGAAATAAAATTATGAATTTTTTCCGAGGAAAAAAAAAGGATAAGGTATGAGTATAAAATATGCAACGGAGACCAAATCCTACCCTATATGCTATGGAAATCACCTTTTGGCCCATCTATGACCTGTAATAGCTAGAAAAACCACGTGGCATTAGTTCCAATAACCAAAATTGACTTTAAACTATACAAAGTGGGTAAATTTTTTAAATTTTTACTATAAGTTCAAAACCAAAAATAAATAAATAAAACCATTTGGAATTTTTAACCATATTTAGCAATTTTACCTCCATACTTCAACTAATCGGTGTGGACAATCCGGTGGACAAAATTTAGATCCACAAGTTGGACAATCCGGTGGACAAAATTTGAATCCACAAGTTGTAGGTTGGTGGTCTCTCCCTTCTCTTTCATTTGATCCATTCCATTTTATTTTTTAATGGTAAATTTAGTGGTTTTTTTCCAGCAGAAGGCATCCCGGAGTACTCGTGGGTGACCTTCATTAGCCCCATGAGTGCGACTTTTAACTGCGGGTTGCCTGCAGTGCAACCTGTGAATGACACGCACTGTGCAGAAAGCACAGTCGTGAATACTACATCACCTAAAAAAATTTCAAAAGATGATAATGCAAAGGATTTTTGAATGGGATCTAATGGAAACCATGGTTCTTTGGCAGGTAATCATGGTGTTATAATGGAGAGAGTGAGAGCATGAGGACATGGATTGAGATGCCATGAGATATGCCACCACTTTGCAAGCTTTGCAAATATGTGGACTATTAAAATTCTACTATACTTCGAATATGCATTCCCAAGTACGCCTTTTTTAGACTTTGGCGAGCTATTGGGATCACAAGATTGGGCTCTTTGACCTCCAAGGGGAGACCTTGGAGTTGATAGTAGATGACATTGACTTCATCACAGGACTATCTCGTAGGGGTCACCTGTGAACCTGGAGGGCACTGTCTGGGGCAGTGGCCCACTCAGTGTACAAGATTATGTTAATACCTACTGCTTTCCTGGTACAAAAAAATCAAGGATGCAAGTACCAATTTCACATATTACCAACTCTTTCCAAGGAAGGTGATGGTAAGCACAGTTGCCAGAGTTACAGGGTCATCCTCGTTGGATTTAGCAACACGGTTCTGTATGCATGTAGCAGTAGAGTGCATGCGAGGTGCACTGTTTGACTGTTTTTCGGGATTACTCCCGATTATGAAGAAACAACTTTCAGACTACAGGAGGGGTCGAAATAAGAACTTTGGATATGCCAGTATACTAGTTGCATTATTATTTGAGAGGGTTCTTTCCCTCAGTCCCATGGTGAATTTACCACCATGTACACCCCGTGAGCCTAGATTCACGTGGTGGGGAGATATCTTCCTTCGGCAAGGTGACAACGATGGTATATAGAGTGGTTATGATGATGACTTCTACTACTAGTGGAGTAGACAGGTACCTACTCTTGAGCAGTTCCTCTATGCAGTATTAGACTTCAAGGGTGATCCAGAACTCATCCTCCCTCCTGGAGGGATATGGGGAGACATCGGTATGACTTTTTAATTTTTGTTATTTTATTTTTATGATATTTTGTTTATATATATACATATGTACTTGAGTTTTACCTTATTTATGTTTATATGCAAATTTTGGAATAGTCCACCTTGGCAAACATCCCAAGACTTTCGTGTGCCCTGTGCAGGTGGGTGGGGACGACGTGATGCTTTGTGTAGTGGAGGGCAAGCTGGCCAAGCTTACCCAAGATTTCCCCACACTCAAGATGGAGCGAATCCCCATGGCTATGCAGGAGTATGTGGTTGGGGTTCCTCTGACATGGTTACACCTTTTTAGAAGGGCAACTAGGGTCGTATTATGTTACAGGGAGGCTGTAGAGGTAGTCGCAACCGAGGAGGCTGAGGATCAACCCTAGATATAGGCATTTTGGATTGCAATCCTATTTTGTATTTTGATGTACTTTTGACAGGATCTTCAGATCAAACTCGATGTATCTATGGACATATTTTTACACACACACACACACATATATACATGGTTATGTACATGTGATTCAAAATGTGTCTATGTATTTTATTTTACAATGTGTGTGTTAAGTGCCAATCAAGTATGTAATTTGCATATGCATCGATAATTCTATTTTCATTTCTTGAAATATGAATGTATGAAGTGTATTCAAAATTTATTTCAAGTAATCTGACTTGTGGAAACTGACGTAGTAAGGTAGGGTGTCTCACCTGATAATCACCATTAAGTTGGGAAACCATGAGCTGTGAGTCAATCCTGACTTCTAGACGAGTGATGCCTCACAATTTAGCATCCCATAACATCTCAATGAACACACTATATTCAGCCACATTATTAGTCGCAGGACCTAAGCAGGCGCCACCATAGGGAACCAGTTTTCCTGTGGGTGCATAAATAACCCAAGTGACTGGAGCTAGATTACAAGTGTGATGGTTGGTGCCATTAGCGAATCCTACGTACCACTCAAATGACATTTGAAACAATAAGAGACTATAACAAACACTAACCAGAAATGACCTATTGTGCATAAACATACAATAATAATACAATAAAAAGTATCACACCTAAACGTAATACTTCTTCAGGTAGAGCCAATTTTTGGGCTCCGGCAGTTTGTTACCATCGTAATCGGTTAATTCATAAGCTCCCTTCTTCAAAAATTTCGACACGACATAAGGGCCTAACCACATGGACTTAAACTTGCTTGCCCCTAGGGGTTCTTTGTCTTGATCCCAGAGTAAGACAAGTTCTCCTTCTGAGAAAATTCTAGGTTTAACGGCTTTATCGTATTGGTTTTTTACCCTATTCTTATGAGCCTCGTTTTCATTCAACGCATCTCTACGTTTTAATCTATAATCTCTAAGTGAAGGAAACGTTCTTCAAGATCAGTAGTGTCGGGTAGCATATGAATAGAAATTTTTAGGGATGGTATCAAGCACTCAACTAGTGTGACTGCTTCCACCCCATGAACGAGCTCGAAAGGTGAAAAACTAGTAGTAGTCTTAACATTAGTATGGTATGCCCAAAGTGAAGGGTACAACATGATGTGCCAATTTGACCTACTCGCATTGATAATGCACTTTAGAATGGTTTTCAAGGTTTATTTAACCACCTCTACTTGTCCATTCACCTTAGGGTAAAATAAAGATGTATGATCTTGCATAAACCCTAGCACAGTGGTCAACTCAGCCATCATGTTGTTCTGAAAATGACTTCCATGGTCACAGACAATCTGCTTTGGTATACCAAACCTAGCAATGATTTGGTTGAATATGAAATAAGTTTTTGTTTCGCCATCAACCTTAAATGTAGGCATTGCCTCTGCCCACTTTGTAAAGTAGTCTACATCGACAATGATGTATTTGTGCCCCCCAATAAAAACTAGGTTGCATGTCATATAATATACTCCCCACTTAGTGAAGGGCCCTACCGCGATGTCGGGAAACAGAGGAGCATGATGTAACCACATTTTCTTGGTATAGAGATGACAAGGATGACAACACTTTACAACTTCCACACAATCCTTAAAGATAGTGGGCCAGAAATAACCGACACATAGAATTTTTTGGGCCATTTCTAACCCAGATAAATGACCCCCACACGCTCCATTATGGGAATCATTTAGGACATGCTCTACCTCCTCCTAGGTGAGGCATCGATGCAAGATAGAATCCACCCCTCATTGATACAAGGTATCACTGATGATAAAGTATTTTTTTGCATTAACCTCCAACTTACGTCAATATTCCCGCGAGAAGGATGCATGACACTTTAGAGTCTAGAGATATACTAGGATATCTCCATACCAAGAATCAGGGGTAGAGATTAAAAAGATATACTCATCTGGGAATGAGTCTTCTTCCACCACTATAGTCTATTCCGTAGGGAATTCCAATATCAATTCTGCAAAAACTAAGGATTTTTTAGACTTAGCATATTGAAAATCCAAGTCAAACTTTAGGAGGATGAAAATACATTTGTTGAATTCCCCCTTGAGTATACATCAAGATAAAGCATACTGGAACATAGTCACATCTGCAACCACTATGGTTGTCCTTGGCAAGATATAGTGTCGTAGCCTTTGAACAACATAAACTTATGCTAATGCCATCTTCTCAACATGCGAGTACTTAAGTTCAGGACCTGCTAATGCTCGAATAAGGTAGTAGAAAACATGCTCTTGGAGCTCATTGTCTTCCTAAACTATTACTACTCCTATGTTCAACTCGGACGCGACCAAATACAATATAAAATCCTTAGTGTAATCTGGCGGACACAATAGAGGAGCCGATAGTAAAGCCTTTTTCAATGACTCAACAGCGAGTTGTGCAGTTTCATCCCAAAGGAATGGGGTGTCTTGTTTCAACAAGCCCATGAAACCTTTTTTAATCTTGGCATAGTTGACTATAAACAGTCGAAGGAAGTTGGATTTCCCCTACAAACTCTGTAGTTTCCTGATAGAATGAGGAGGAGGCATATTGATAATGGCCTCAACTTTCAATGTATCCACATGTATTCCTCTATTTGACACAATGAAACCTAGTAACCTCCCCGACTCGACGTAGAAAAAACACTTGTGGGGATTCAAGCGTATCTTATAGTGTCTGCATCATTCAAATATCATATGAAGATGGTCTGGATGGTCCTTCATCTTGCGAGAATGGGCAGGAAGATCATCCAAGTAAGGTTCGACGATATGCTTGATATCATGGAAGGAAAATATCATTGCTAGCTAGAAGGTAGCTCCGACATTTTTCAAAGCAAAGGGAATTTTCTTATACGCGAAGGTTCCCCAAGGACAAATTAAGGTCATTTTATGTTGGTATTCTAGTTTTATTTGAATTTGGTTATATCCCAAAAAACCATCCAAGAACGAAAATACCTCACTATCCGAACAAGCATCAATAATCTGGTCGATGAACAATATGGGGTAGTTATCCTTGGGACATGCCTTGTTTAAATCATGAAATTCAGTGCAAACGTGTATAGTCCCTTGTTTTTTATCAACTGGAATAGGATTGGATGCCCATTCAGTCAAAGAAATTGGGTAAATAAACCTGGCTTTCAACACTTTCTCCACTTCAACCTTAACGACTGTCGCTTTCCATGGATTTACTAGTATAAGCTTCTGTCGAGCAGGTTTCATGTTAGGGTATGTACGGATATCATGTTCAACTATAGATGGATCAATTCCTGGAATATCCTCATATGACCAGACAGAGACGTCGCAAAATTCCTTAAATAAGGAAGGGTAAATGGAAACCTCTTCCGGAGAACAGTTTGCACCAATATGAACATTTTCCACGACGTTAT
This sequence comes from Pseudotsuga menziesii, assembly GCA_001517045.1. Lineage (NCBI taxonomy): Eukaryota > Viridiplantae > Streptophyta > Pinopsida > Pinales > Pinaceae > Pseudotsuga > Pseudotsuga menziesii. The sequence goes on along the minus strand of LPNX010547122.1, from coordinate 36,769 downwards.
GATTTCCATAAATGTTGATTGGGATGGTAGTAGATATATTTTCCATATTTCCCTCACCAAATAATCCCTCCTTAGGTAAAGTATTAATTAGAAGATTAGCATCTTCTTCCAGTCTCACGTGGAACTCTAAATTCTCAATTTTTCTTAAATCTGGAAGACAGGAGGACTTATGGTGAAGGCCTTCACAAATATTTTCTTATCCAATCATAGCTTCCAGAATGGCTTTGTCTAAAGGGAAAACCATATCCAAGCAATCATAGGAATATGTAGAGTTCTCCGCCCAGGAGGGAAGATAATATTCATCTGATAGCTCTGATACCGATGAAGGAGTCGCGATAGCATCAACAATGAAATTAGATATAGATTAATAATCTACTTCTAGGTTGGATTTACATAATCGTCCCTTGCAGACATGATGTTATAAATATGGTCAAGATAGTCGCCTTGTCCTTCACTTTTTACTGGCTCGACGTATATCTGACCTTCTAACATATTAATTGGTGTGACCACCCTTAACTTTGAATCTTCAAATGATAAGATTATTTTCTTAGAATTGATGATGGTCTGATTATCGATCACCTAGTCGATCCCCAAAAGTGCAAGATACGGGTTTGTGTCATCGACAATGTCAATTACTTTGAATTAAGTGTACATTCTCAAGCCTTCTACCTTGACAGGTAGTTGAGTCAGTTGACCGATAGGCAGGACTTTTGATTGATTTTCTAATCTAAGTTGAATAGGAGACCATTCCAGTCGTTGTTTTCCCATGCTTTCCCATGTTTGTCTTGTCAGAAGGTTGAAATCAGATCCCAAAACTAGGATAATGTAATCCATATCATAGTCCAATATCTGGGCAAGCATTCGTAACTCAACCAGTCTTTAATATTTTTCCCACGTGGTTTACTCTTCTGTCTAATCGCACTTCTTCTTAATGTTCTTCTATTAGAGATGTCAATTCTGTGACAACATATTTATCGTGTATTAGCAATAAACAACTTTCAAAAAAATCTTTAAGTTTACTAACCTTTCACGTCAGTTTATTTCATAACAACTAATTGAATCTTTCAGGCATCTGCATTATCGGTCTTCTTGGCAATGTAGGAGTAGACGTCGACGCTTGATTCTTGTCGACAAATTTTGGTCTTGCATCCAAGAATACTTTCTTTTCTCTTTGGATGTCGAACGACACTTTATTTTGTTTTGTTGGTCGCACTTGTGTTTGGTCATGCTATGTATCTTGGCCTGCTCCAGTCGGGGCACCTCCTCTTGTCACGACAACAATATTTGATTCTCTCATTTCAACATAAATCATTTGGATATTTTGGTTGGGATTCAGATTAGGATTCTGCAGGGGGTTTGGATTTCTCACATTTCTAGCCTACCACTTCGCAATTAACTGCAGACATAGTTCGACGGTATGATCAAAGGATTTACAATACGAACATGTCTTTGTAGGGCTCGCACAGTCCCTAGCAAAATGTCCTGGTTGTCCATAGTTATAACATATGATTTGGCCTCTTCCACGACCAAATCCTCCTCCTTCCTCGACCTCGAAAATTTCCACTGCCACTTGGTTGAGGGTATTGTTGCTGTAGGTATTGATTTTGTGGATACTAGGTTGATGATATTGATCTTGTGTCTGCTCAGCTTGCATCTGCTCTTCATTTTTCATTTAATAAGTGTCGATAGTTTTCTCCTACAACAGTTGGAATGCTTTGCAGTCCTTCTCATCTTGGCCTACTGATTTACAAAAATTACAATATAAACTAGATGGTGCACTTACAATCTTTTGTAAGTACAAGCACTCTTTCAACCAATGACCTCTTTCCTGGCATATTCTACACCAAGTCATCCCTTGTGTATTTATCGGGTTCGACGCTCCTACTGCGGCATAGTTCATGAACGTCGGGAAATTGTCCTTGTGGTCTCCTTCAATTGTGCATTTGGTACACCAGATTTCTTCTTGGACGTCCTTCCCCTTTTTAATGTTCTGGAGTTATAGCATAAGGTTAGCTAGTTGTGACTGAATTTGCATCATTCCTACACCAGTCTCTCCTACCGGTGAGGATTCTAGTTTCATGGCCAGCTCCAACGCTTCAGTTTACGACACAATCTTTTGTTGCATCAAGGGAATCTAGATGTGCAGTAACAATGCTGCAATGAACCACTCTTTGTGTTGTGCGCTCGACATCTGAAAGCTTACTTTAGCCATTAATGTTTTAAATCTCTGGTCGAAGTCCTACACGGGCTCCGTAGGAAATTGCTTAATCTCTTTAATCTCTGTAATACACTGAGATTCATATTTGGACTTTCTGAACTCATCTATTAGTCTCGCTTAAATTTGGTTGAACATTTTCTATGTGACTCTTGTCGGAACCACATAAAACTTCATATACCAGTCTAGCGCATGACCCCTAAGAGTCGTGATCATCTGCACCTTCTTTATTGCATCATCTTGGACCTATCGCACAGTCCATACGGCTTCACATAGAAACCAATGTTACTCTGGGTATTCTAACCCATTTCCATTGAATATCATCAGCTTAATGTTGTTCCCAACCATTATATTGGTTCTTGGTACTATTGGACAAAAAAAATTCCTAGCAAGACTCCCTTATCCATTGTTCCCACAGTCAGTATTACTTGTATTAACAAACCTACTAGGAGATGAGTTTTTGGATCTTACCTCTGGAGATGTACGCAGATTTGTAGGTGTGTCGTATTCGTATTCTGGGTCTGGGGCTTCTTCTTCTTCTTCCCTTTCGGGGATAGGCTGATATTCCTCTTCTTCGTCACAAGAACCTTCGTTAGAGTGTGACTTCAACTCGTAATCTCCTCCTCTGGTCATACTGCAACTTCCTCTTCTTGTCACAATTTTTCTTCTTTTTCCCAAACCAAATCTCCTTCCACTTCTTAGACGTCCACCTTCTAGTGCAGTTCCACTATCACGAGGGAACATCCTAGCTTACTTTGCTCCATTTTCATGCACTTCTTCTGCAACATAACCCAGGTCTTTATATACAGTTCTTTATTCGTCGAACTCTATTCTCATGGTTCCTTTTTTGCATACAAGTATCTTTATCCAAGTTCTTAAAGATTTCAAGTATCTTCCGCCTCACTATATGATGTTATTGTGTCAACAACAAACTCAGTAATGTATCCCTCCAAAATACTATCTACCCAAAAATCAACAGCCCTCGACACAGGGTTGCTAATACTCTTTAGTCACTAAATCAACTGAGGATTCCACTCTGTCGGTTCTCCCCCTTGGAATTTTTTTCGCTAGGTTGCTAGCTTCGACAACCACTCATACAACACAGTAGGAAACTTACAAAAAGAAAATTTCATGAATATTTATATAGAGTTATTGCTCCACCAACTTTGTTGAATTCAACCACGATCCTTCACTTTCTTCTCGTGCAAACTCTAATGCTTTAGAATCCACCCACTCTTGAATTTTCGGCTTTGTCAGGTGCCAAAACATATCCCTCACTGCAATGATTCATGGTATCGACTATGAAACCATTTTTTGGTGGTTTTCCCTTCGACCCAGGTTCATACCTTCTTTATACGACAACAGACATCCAAGATATCAACCTGACAAAGAGAGGCTCAACTGGTAGCACCTGCAACCCAGATGCAGTCTCACCCGAAATAGCTCTTATGGGTAACTACCAGAACCATGTTTCTATAGTTGGGTGGTGATTTCTCCTCTCACAGCACCTTACCAACTCGCTCGACCAAAGACGATGGATACCTTACTTATATTTATTATGTGCATTCAAGATATTACTTTACTTATTCATCGACAGAGATTACAATAATCAATATAATGCCTTTTTAGCGATCCCAACTAGCAACAATGTGACAGATGCATACAAGAACTATTTATAAGCAAATACATAAACACTTATTCACATCATACACTCATGTGACACAAACACATTCATAAAATACACATTGACACATTATTTAATGTGGAAACCCATCCAAGAAAAACCACTTAGGTGCTCTTCATCTAGCAGGAGAAATATATGGCACCTTTCATCTACGCACTCAGCTTGCAGACTCTGTTCTATATATTCTTCTATAATCTATACAGACTTCTCTCTCCTCTCATGCTCATTGGTCTCAAATATCTGAAGCTTTCTCTCCACTCTATTGTTGATCCGCACACAACCTAGATCAACTCACTCTTCTCTACAACCCTACGACTCTTCAACTCTTTGACTCTACAACAGCCACAGACCTACCAGGAGTAATCAACCAATCGACTAACCAAGAAGTAACCTGCACACAACTTGGGTTCTTCCTTTTATAGAATCTTACATGTCGTGATCATCCAACTTCAATATGTTAGTCGACGGGTTGTCATTCCTATTCTCATACATTTCTGTTACAACTGTCAGTAGGCACTATTGACCCAAAATACAAAGATGCTTTATTCCCTAAAGCATGTGTGACTCTTAGCTGAATTCTTACCCACGATATCTCGAGATGTCCTTTTCAACCGTCGCATGCCTTTTATCATGGTTCCTTCCATTGCGACTGATCTCATCGCACATTTCCCTTATGTCATGGACTTCTTCCCTCGGGACTACTTCTATCGCAACTTTCCCTCTCTCGCTACTTCTTCTGTCTTATCTCTTCCTCCGTCGGAGCTTCCTCTGTCGCGCAACCAGACTCTTCACATTCCGAGCAGAATTATAACTAGATTCTACCTATCTTTTCCTAGGGCCAACAATGTACTGATGTGTAGACTAGGAGGACCAAGGATGTCTTTTTGAGTAGGATAGGATGCATGACGAGGTTTTGTGGTGTAGGATTTGGTGACGTATGACGCAATTCGGTAATGTGGTGGATGGTGTGTCAATCATGTTGGGACAATGGTGTTGAGGTGTGGATTGAAGGTATTTGAATGCCTTATGCCTAGGAGACATGACCTTCAAGTATTTTCAAGCATCTGACTAGATTGGTGGCAACATCATCCTATGTTGGGCGACCGATTACTTAACTATGCTTATCTCGGGGGAGGTGTAACAAGGTTTCCTATGGTTGGTTGGTGATATTACAACAACACTTTTGGTGAAATGAGCATGCTCACATTCGACAAGTATAAGGTATGCTTGCCTTAGGTTTAATCAGGGCATGTTGGTGAGGTGTACTTTAGGAGATACAAATTGTTGTTGGTTATGCACAACTAGCAAGGTCACACTGGTTCCAAGTGGAAACTAGGCTGCTTGAGGGGAATGGGATACTCAAGTAGAATGATAAACCTAGATCCAATCCAAATGGCATCAAAGGCACATTTATATGTGGGAATTGTTGAATTGTCTCTTCACCCCCAACACCCCTTTCATTGGATGTGTTGATAAAGTCGTGTTAACAAGGACATTAACATGTTTATGTGGGGGGATTCAAGGAAGACTTGGGTTCTTGATTCTTGATTCTTGATTCTTGTCCTTGGTAGATGATGCACTAGGTAGGCTTGGCTAAGTGTGCACAACCAACCTATATTTGGTAGCCTTGGTGACCAACTCGTGGGTGGAAACCATAAGATGGTTAGGATGGTGTACTAGTGCCTAGGCTAGGAGGACTAAGGATATCTTGCCAAGTAGGGTGGAATGGCCGATGATGTTTTGTGGTGTAGGCTTCAGTGGGTGACAACATATTTGGCAATGTGGTGGATATTGTGTTGACTATGCTGGGACAATGGAATTGTTGTGTGGATTGAAGGTATCTGAACGCCTTGTTCCCAAGGGACATGACCTCCCTGCACTATCAAGTATCAAACTAGATGGGTGACAACATCATCCTACATTGGGTGATTGGTTGTTCCACTATGCTTGGGTCAAGGGAGGCGTAACAAGGTTTCCTATGGTTGGGTGGTGATGGTTCAATATCACCTATGGTGAAATGAACATGCTTACATTCTATAAGTATAAGGTGTACCTAACTTACCTAACTTGGGTTTAGTCATGACATGTTGGTGAGGCATAGTTCAGGGTTATAAAAGTGGTTGTTGGTTATGCCCAACTAGCAAGGTCATGCTGGTGCCAAGTGATGACTAGGCATCTTGGGTAAAATGGGATTCTCAAGCAAAACAATAAACCTAGTCCCGTTCTAGATGGTATCAGAGCCATGTTTGAATGTTGCAATTACAGAATTGTCTCTTCACCTCCACCACCCCTTTCCTTGGATGTATCGATGGAGCCACATTAGCGAGGAAATCAACATATTTAAGTAGGGAAGAATGTCAAGGACTTGAACTTCGAGGAAGACTTGGGTGCTTGAATCTTGTCCTAGATAGAGGATGCACATGGTAGACTGGCAAAATGTGTACAAACAACCTATATTTGGTAGCCTTGGTGACCAACTTGTGGGTGGCAACTGTGAGATGGTAAGGACGATGTATTGATGCATAGAATGGGAGGACCAAGGATGTCTTATCAAGTAGGGTGAGATGAACAATGAGGTTCTGTGGTGTCGACGAGGGAAATGTGATTTGGGGTGTGGTGGATGGTGTGCTGACCATGTTGGGATAATGGCGTTGAGGTGTGGATATAAGGTATGTGAATACCTTGTCCCTAGGGGAAATGACCTTCATGCATTATTAAGTGTTAAACTATATGGATGGTAACATCATCTTGAGTTGAGTGGTCTGTTGTTCATTTATGCTTAGCTTGGGGGAGGCATAACAAGGTTTCCTATGATTAGGTAATGATAATGCAAAATCATCAATGATAAATTGAAAATGCTCACAATTCTCTCTCTCTCTCTCTCTCTCTCTCTCTCTCTCTCTCACACACACACACACACACACACACACACACATATATAATGCACAATGTACCTGATGCAGGAGCATATACTACCTCGGTGAAGTCATTTATGACTTCACACGGTCAAGGAAACTTAAGGAGACCTAGGGTCTCACACTTATGTAAATTGCTTTATTTTATAAAAAGCTGGATAATTTTGGATAAGGATACTCGATCCTTTCCATGTGTAATAGATAGGGTTGAGTTGAAGTCTGTTAACTATTTCTAGTAGTTAGTGAGTCATTAGCAAAGTCATAAGTCTCGATCCTATCTTCATGGATATCAAAAACATAAATATATTTGTATTTAAACACAATTAGCAGACTTGGTAGATAGCTTAATAAGCTCGAAGAGTTTGGGTAGATTGGAAGCTTAGTTTAGCTCATAGATCCAAGAGGCTAGGAGGTTAGATCAAGGATAAAAAGCTCAGAGTTTAGACTCTTGGAGCATACAGAGAGAGAGAGAGAGAGAGAAAGAGAGAGAGAGAGAGGTCTCTGTTTGTATTGATCTATCCATTGTATTTATGTTCAGATAAAGGGCCATTGTGAAATAAGATCGTATACCTGTATTTTTTGGATGCAATTTCCCATTTGAATTGTATATTGTGACCTCATTGACTGTATGGTTAGTTGAATGAAGAAATGTCTTGAGTATTGGCAAGGATTGTAGGTAAAATTCATTGATTTCGTGCACGGAGGTGAACCATCAGGTTTTACACAGTCAATTAACGATTCTTGTGTATCATCAATTAGATTTATGACAATGAGAGCTCTTGCTAATGAGCTTGCAAAGTCGACAGAGGAGATAGGAGGGTGCTAAAGATCTACGACCAGAAGGAATTTCACCAAATAAATAGTGAGGAGGATAAAAAGGGAGTTGGGCTGTGAAATTGGGAAGTAATCCTTGGAAAGACGATCAAGATAAACAGACGAGGTTGATCATGGAAATAGATCAACGATGGGAAACTATTTCGCTGGGCAAACTAGTGCAGACAAAGAAATTTCTGATGTGCCTGAAATTTTCTTTAAAATATGCTTTGTTCTATTTGGAGTCCACCGTTGATCTAGATCTGACAGTTTTCAATCATTTCGCCGATGAACTAGCAGGTGAGTTAATTGCTGGAGATGGGAGCGAAATCCTTATGAAATCCAATTCACTGAAGGTATTAAGTCCGCTCTTCGTTGAGCGCTGGAGGGACCATTGGTCGGGTTGGTTAAATTTAGAGGTTCTACTAAATTTAGAACTGACTAAATTAAGTATCATTCCATGTAAAGATTGTTACAAGAGGGGTCTGGCATCAATTTGGTAGCAAAGCAGAAAAGGGATTCTGCGTGAAGGTATGAGAGTGTGGTCACAATAGTAAATTGTTTCTAAAAGAGGGAATTGTTAGATAAGAGTTTATTTTCTTGTATGAAAGAAAAGACTTTATTTACTCCTAAGCTACTAACAAATTTAGAGTAGTTTATTATTGACTGGAAAGATGTATATCAGATTGCAAAAGATTTGCATAAAATGGAGAAAATTTTTGCAATACTAATTTGCAGGTTGAGCAAGAATGTTCTTTGAGGAGAATAAGGTAGAGTGTTGATTTCTGAACAGGGGAATTAAGGGGAGATTATGGTAAGGGAACCCTCATAACAGAGTGTTGTAGGAAATGAATGCAAGTGTTAAGCCTATAGAGAGCATAGTGAGTGCTCAAGGGTTTTGTACGAGAACCAAGAAAATACCAATAGGTCAAGTAGGAGGAAACTTGATGAGGCGTTGAGAAGGGAGGCTTGATTGTAGTTCATTATGAGTATGGATAAACTCATGGAGGTAGTGAGAAAGGTGATTGTTGATCATCATCTAAAGGGTTCAAGAGGAAGCCACAATAGATTAAAGGAAGATGCCGGTGCAGTTGGTGTCAGGAGGGTGAGTCAAAGTAAATTTGATAGGGAGTTTACTGTGCCAAAGGAAAGGCTTAGTATAATGACATAGTTGTTGCAAGGAGATACATGAGATCAGTATTATGGATGGAAACTAAAGAGGAAAGTGAAATGGCCTATAATGAGGTTATATGCTAGGAATCTCAAACACAAGCTTAGTGTTTGGATGAAGGAAGAGGAAAATCTCAGAGAAGTCATGCATGAGGAGGAAGTTCACATCATGTGTGAATTTGAGCAAGGTCTGTACCTTGATAAAGAGAAAGAGGATGCTGATACAAAGTTTGCTGATAAAATCATGAACAAGGAAATGAGTTCATATTAGTATACGGGGGAAAATGAGGATGTTGATGAGAAGTCCATGGAGGATTTCAAAGATTGTTGTGCATAATTTTGTCAACATGGAATGATGGAGGTGAAGGCCTCAATTGAGACTGAATAGCCTTATGTTTTTAATACTAATGATATGTGTTTAACTGCAGGTTGCACAAATGAAAGAAGAGGACAATTGCTGAATATTGTCCAACAGATTGGTGAGGATGAAGATGAAGGTGAAACCATGGACATGTGGTGGAATATCTATGTTTTAAATATCTATTTGTTGACTTTGTTACAAGAATTGTGCAAATGGCTAGGTGGGATAGTGAATGAGGAAGCAGAGTTGCCTGATGGCAATAAAATTTCTTTTCATTGGTTAAAGGAAAATATAGAGGAAGAAATTATCTTGAGAGACAATATGGCAGCTCAAGATAGGGCTGAAGATATTGATGGAAGTGGTAATGAATCTGTTGTGTTGCAGAAATGGGAGAATCCTTTGGAGGTTTTAAACACTTATGAGAAAGAGTGTGTTGCAACAGAGGATAATAAGAATGATTATATGGTTGGGGAGGACATACAAACATAGGTGTTTCAACAAAGAGACAGGTTGGATGATGAAATTGATGAGCCGTGGAAGCTTATGCAAATAAATTCCATGAGGAGGTATGGCAGAAAGAGGAAGACAACCAGTATTGAAGAGTAGTTGACTGTATAGATCTGCATTAGTAAAGCTTACGACGATTTGCAGATTAAGATATGGGATTCGAGAGGTTTGAGGATTAAAGTTAATGACCAAGGGGTCATAGTTTCTTTTGGAAACATAAGGATGGTGATGCAACAAAATAAACAAGCAAAGAGGAGAAGGGTCAGAGAATTCATGCAAGGAATTATTGAGTATCATAATTTTTCCTGACATTGTGTTTAGTGTTTGTTTTTGTAATAGGGTAAATTGATCTGTTCACATGCAAATAAAAGTGAACCTATTGACAAGTTGTTTATAGGCTAGGTTAAGGAGGAGCACAAGTGATCATTGAAGTTAGAACATGTAACGGAGACCTGCTGTTGACAAAATGTTGGAGGATATGACTGAAGGGACTATTCAAGATGAGAACACTGCCCAGATTTACACTTTGGGTATATACTGAAATGTTACATAAAACCAGCAGTAAGGGAGCTCATGGACAGGAGCCCATGAAGAGTTTTAAGCTGGGGAGTCTGATGTAGGAGCATAGACTACCTCAGTGAAGTCATTTATGACTTCACAAGGTTAAGGGAAACTTAGAGAGACCTAGGGTCTCACACTTATGTAAATTGCTTTATTTTATAAAAAGCTGAATAATTTTAGATAAGGATACTCGATCCTTTCCAAGTGTAACAGATAGGGTTGAGTTGAAGTCTATTGAGTATTTCTAGCAATTAGTGAGTCATTAGCAGATTCATAAGTCTCAATCCCATCTTCATGGATATGAAAAAACATAAATATATTTGTATTTAAACACAATTAGCATACTTGGTAGATAGCTTGATAAACTCGAAGAGTTTGGGTGAATTAGGAGCTTAGTTTAGCTCATAGAGCTTAGGGAAGCTTGAAGAGGCTATGAGTGCCATGTACCCATACCCCATTATCATGCGGAATTAAAATTTCATCGAGAACCTTTACTGTTCATCGAAACACAGGGCATGGCCGCAAACCACTTCTCGACATTTCCAATACTGTCACGCTCCCTCCCGTCTTCCATTGAGCAGTTCGACAATCTGCAAGGGAAGGTCTCAGAGGAGATTGGACGACAGAGAGAAAACACGTCGAAAATCAATGATCACAAATGGTCCCACAGCTGGAACCAAATCGACGGCTCATAATCCACCTGCAAAAATCAACTGTGCGAAAAAGCCCGAGTTGTGGGATCGAAAAGTTACAAAATTGCAATCTCACTTCCCGCAACCCACATCCCGCATCCCACATCGGAAACAGATCAACGACAGAGAATCATCCTGCAAGAATCGATGGCGTGGAAAACTTCAATTGTGGAATTGGGAATTGGGGAAATCGCGATACCATGCTCCCGCATCCCGCATCCCGCATCCCACAATTGCAGAAGGGAAAATTGTGGAAACCAAGAGCTGCGAACTGGCATCCCGCATCCCAAAATCCTGCATCTCGCAGATTGCGGAAATGAAGATTTCTAGCAAGAAACTCAACTTTTTAACTGAAGTCTTGGATCGATTTGATCATTCAGGCCATCGCCAATCTGGCCAATCTAACCCTACAACTTAGTTTAAAATACATTGAGGGAAAACATACATAGATGCCTATAGTTGCAGTTATTCAAAGGAACAATGCATCAATTCAACACAACAACATGTTCATCACATTCCATCAAGCAATTACAATGCAAGAAATACAATTGCAGAGATTAACATGGACAAGAACACTTATCTTGAGAAGAACTTGTCCCGCAACTAGCTATGTCGTTGCAATGTTCCACCCAACCATAGGCCAATGCGCTCATTAATCTCTTAGCAACACTGCCACCCCCAAGCTAGGCATTATTTCCTCAATGAATAAGGGAACACTAGCAGACTCATACATAGCCAAAGGTGCAACAAAACTCAGCCAAGCCAACACAGTTGGGTTTATCAGGCTGCAAGGGAAAACAAACCAAAAGATGGGTTTCACAGTCCACTTAGCCAAGCCATCTCACAGTTGGATTTCATAGACCGATCACAGTCAAGCCAACATCCACCTTAAGGACCAGTCAAGCCAACATATGGGTTTATTAGACTGTACACAGTCAAACCATCTCACTACTGGGTTTATCAGGATACCTAGCCAAGCCAACATCCATAGTTGGGTTTATTAGACTGTCTAGCCAAAGGTACTCACAGGGTCAAACTCAACAAGACATAGCCAAACCAACAAATGGGTTTATCAGGCTACCAGCCAAGCCATCTTTCCAATTGGGTTTATCAGGCCTCTAGGGCAATGGGCAAAAAGAACTACTAAGCTAGTGAGGTCATCTGCAGAGCTAAGAACACCTTCACAAGACCTATCTGGCATGGCCTCCCCACTACCTACACACCCAACACAAGAAAGTGTCCCCTTCTCTGCTCCACAGTCCCTCATGCTACACCTTCCCTTCCAATGCTCTTCAGGATGTGCATAGCAGGTTTACCAACCACTCTTATCTTATTGTAAGGTTCCACACTAGGTTTATCAAGCACATTCTACGTCTCTCCCATCTCTAAGTCTTATGCATAGTTTAGACCCGAACCCGGGTGCACAACACAACAACCACAGGGAGACTCCACAACACAGGCTTTACTCTAGAACACGAGTAACAAGGTCTCATGCACTCTGTAGTTCAAGATAACGCTGCCACACAACGATCGCAGTCTTACCAAGGGAAACAACTTACAGGACGCAAAGGATACACATAGGAAGAACTTCGTTGCTGAAGAGCTTCCCCGCGAATGGAGAATGAAGATGGTGAATGAGCAAGACGTCCCACAACTCTCAAAACATTAATCCAAAACCTAGACATAAATGCGTGAGTGAAACTGGCATACAATTCTGGTGTTTTTCTTGCCCATGCGAGCAAAACACGACATTTGAAAATGGGTGCTCTGCCCAATTCGAACTTTCCCATACTCTTCCCCTTCTAGGCAATAACTACCTCAACCACATTCTGGCAGAAATAAATGGTCGGGAAGAAAGACAAGAAAAATGGTAGTTGACAGTTTTGATGGGATTTCCCCATGACACATGGCTTTTCCCCAAACTGGCTCAAGGTTAACATTCCCTCCCCATTATCCTTAGGAAAATCATGCCCCCATCTCATTATTCGTTGCATTGACATAGCTGGTTGTGGGTTTTTCATTAATTTGCATATTTACATTATGTTTACAACCGTGCTTGACTTAGCACAGAAAACCATAGGCATCAACCATGATCGCCTATATTCCAAACATTAATCAATGACAGGGCCTTAGCCTTGAGCTCCTTGTCATGATTCCATATAATATTTACATCATATACATTAATGCAACGGGGTCAAAACCGGGGTGTTACAAGGAGGTTAGACCAAGAGGAAAAAGCTTAGAGTTTAGATTCTTGGAGCATACATACAGAGAGAGATGTCTCTATTTGTATTGATCTATCCATTGTATTTATGTTTAGATAAATGACCAACATGAAATAAGATTGTATGCATGTATTTTTTGGAAACAATTTCCCATTTGAATCATAGATTATGGCCTTGTTGACTGTATGGTTAGTTGAATGAATAAATGTCTTGAGTATTAGCAAGGATTGCAGGTAGAGTTCATTGATTTCGCGCGCAGAGGTGAACTGTCAGGTTTTACACAGTCAATCGACGATTGCCGTGTATCATCAAGTAGATCTACGACGATGAGAGCTCTTGCTAACGAGCTCGCAAAGTTGACGGAGGAGATCAGAGGGTGCTAAAGATCTACGGCCAGAAGGAATTTCGTCAAATAAATAGCAAGGAGGATAAAAAGGGAGTTGGGCTGCGAAATTGGGAAGTGATCGTTGCAAAGACAATCAAGATCAACGAAGGAGGTTGATCGTGGAACCAGATCAACAGTGGTCAACTATTTCGCTGGGCGAACTAGCGCGAACAAATTTTTTTTTGATGTGTGTGGAATTTTCTTTAAAATCTCCTTTGTTCTATTTGGAGTCCATCGTCGATCTAGATTTGGCGGTTGTCAGTCATTTTGCCAATGAACTAGCAGGTGAGTTAATTGCTGGAGATGGGAGTGATATCCCTATGAAATCCAATTTTACTGAAGGTTTGAGGTCCGCTCTTTGTTAAGCGCTAAAAAAACCATTAACCAAGTTAATTAAATTTAAAAGTTCTACTAAATTTAGAACGGACTAAATTGAATATGAGTCCATGTCCATGTAAAAATGGTTAAAAAAAGGGCATGGCATTAGCACCATGACTTGCCTCAAGACATATATAATAGTGAGTTTAAGTATCCACATGGTGCAGTTTTGTTACACAGTATGAAGAGGTTCTCATGGTTAGAAAAAAAAAATAATAATGGTGAGACGCACTTGTTGGCCATGCCTAACTAACGAAATCATGCCCGTACTAAGCTTATTGGATGGAATGGGACGCTGAAGCATAGCAGAAAGTGTAACCCATTAATAAAGGTGTCTCGCCCGACAGTAATAAAAAAATTCTACTTATGTTCCATAGTAGCCAAAGCGCCAAAGAAGTATCGGTGACGTTACTAAAAAAATCTGTGCGGTTCATCGATGCTTGTTTTTAACAAATGCAATTACATGCAGAAAGTGAGAGTTTAGAATCTATTCTATTACTGCTCATTGGGGTTCCCTACGCACTTCAGAAACCAATGGGTCCACTTGGCTGTAATTTTTCTCCCACTGTTTGTAATTTATTTTTTAGATTCTTCTTTTAGGTTTTCAATGTGTGGCGGACTTCAAAATTGTTAGTAAACGATTTCAATGGATTCGAAATCCGGGGTTTTGATATATCAGTTGTTTAAGCGTACATTGTCTCTCTCTGTTCTCTTTCGCGATCGGGGGTTGCTGCTGGTAGGAGCTTGAGCGATTGGCATACAGATATAGAGCACCATAGCACATCATTTCCTCGGGTAAGTGCCCGCCCCTGTTCCACCTTTCTATTGAAATTGAAATGGAAATTCGAATGAGATTCTCATCAGTTTTGGAGGATTTTCCCTGGATCTCTTTCTGCCATGCTTCCATTTCATTGATTTTATGTACTCTTCGCCAGTGTTTTGGAGCTGTTGAGTTTTGATCAATGGTTCTGGTTTTACCTCTGTTATATTTTTCAATATATTGCATAGATCGAGATTTGATTCGCACAGTTACTTGCATCCTGCCTCTATCTCATTATTATGCCCCTGCTTCGTTATTTAGCCGCTCTACTATTCTATGTTTTATTAAAATTGCAGGTAAATGCTTGATATGTTCTGTCTTAGGCTTCCCCGCAGTGGGTCTTTGTTCTCCTCATTTTTCGACGATTTGGGTCTGAGACAAAGCGGGTTTGGTCTAGTGGCTTCGGGTGTAACTCGTGGATTGATTTTGTTATTCGGGGAATCATCCTGTATGAGTCCTGCCACCATTCACACTACTTTGTGAGCCCTTGAAGAGCCGCCGGGAGCTTTTTAAATTCATTCAGTAGGTCAGGTCTTTTCTACTTTATACAACAACAACTTGTAATTTGTAAATATGTATCATAGCAGCCCTTCCATAAAAGGAAAAACTGTTACAGCCACACTTTCCAAAGCAGACAAGCCTGCTTAGCATCAGAGGAAGGGAGAAGGATAGGCATCAATCATAATTGGAAGCTGAATTTTTACAGTGCTTCGCTTTCATTTGTTGCGACTTTTGTTTTTTTGCTTGTCGAGGAAAACCCCTTTTGTCTGGAGATGTTACAAACTATTTATAATATCAACTTACAACCAGAAGACCTTTGGCTACGAAGCCATGACTGAGAGGTAACCATTCTTCCAAAATCACTTAGTACTTGCATCTGGCCTCATCCCGCAAAGACTGTTTTAGCAAGTGGACCACCTTTAACTGCTTTGCCACATTAACGTGTAACCTTTTTGTGGCATTAACATGATCCACACCTTGGAAAAACTCAATCGACCACCTTTGACACAAGGAGCACACATGCTCGATTTTGAACCTGGGTCATCATTGTGGTAAGTGCTCCAACTTGCTGCTGCCAGATCACAGCCGGCTAAACTTTTTCTGTCGAGTATATTGATCAATGTTTTTTACAATTGTCCTCATTCTTTTCTTTGAGGTCACGTTTCTCTCTCTTTTGCTGTGCCGTTGCTGTTTAGATTCATCTGTATATGTTGGTGGTGCTTTACTCTGTTTATTCTTGGCCTTACTGATGATTGAATATGGGTATTTCATTAAATATTTTGTGTGCGACAACAATCTCTAGTGTAAATATTGATCCACCACTTCTGTTCATATGTCAGGACATATTTTCTGCTGCTAAGCTCTAGGATTCGCTCTGCTGATTTCACGATCAGAACAGGTGATTAAAGCCCGGTTGGATATTTGAAAGCATTCTAATCAGACGAGTTTGAAAGGGTTTCCTCATCCCCACTCTCAGATTATTTAGTTTGGGCAAAGATGGCAGATGGACAGGAGACTGATAAAAATATCGAGATATGGAAGATCAAGAAATTGATAAAAGCCCTGGAATCTGCTAGAGGCAATGGTACAAGCATGATATCTTTAATCATGCCTCCTAGGGATCAAATCTCTCGTGTCACAAAAATGCTCGGTGATGAATTTGGTACAGCATCCAACATCAAAAGTAGAGTGAACCGACAATCAGTCCTAGGTGCCATCACATCTGCACAGCAAAGGCTAAAACTCTACAATAAGGTTCCTCCAAATGGTTTGGTGCTTTATACTGGAACCATTGTCACTGATGATGGGAAAGAAAAGAAAGTTACAATTGATTTTGAGCCTTTCAAGCCCATTAATGCATCTCTGTATCTCTGTGATAACAAGTTCCATACAGAGGCACTAAATGAACTCTTAGAATCTGATGATAAGTTTGGATTTATAGTCATGGATGGTAATGGTACACTGTTTGGTACCCTGAGTGGTAACACTCGTGAAGTACTTCACAAATTCACTGTTGATCTTCCAAAAAAACATGGAAGAGGAGGGCAGTCAGCCTTGCGTTTTGCACGTCTTCGAATGGAAAAACGTCATAATTATGTAAGGAAGACAGCAGAGCTAGCAACTCAATTTTATATTAATCCTGCTACCAGCCAGCCCAATGTTTCAGGTTTGATTTTGGCTGGATCTGCAGATTTTAAAACAGAATTGAGCCAATCTGACATGTTTGATCCCAGGCTACAAGCTAAGATTCTAAATGTGGTGGATGTGTCCTATGGGGGAGAGAATGGTTTCAATCAAGCTATTGAACTATCATCAGAGATACTGTCAAATGTAAAATTTATACAAGAGAAACGTCTAATAGGAAAATACTTTGAGGAGATAAGCCAAGATACAGGAAAATATGTCTTTGGGGTTGAAGACACTCTCAAGGCACTGGAGATGGGTGCTGTTGAAACCTTGATAGTATGGGAGAATTTGGATATTAACAGATATGTCTTGAAGAATTCAGTGACTGGGGAAATACTTGTAAAGCACTTGAGTAAAGATCAGGAGGCTGATCAAAGTAATTTCAGGGATTCAGCTTCACCTGCTGAGTTGGAAGTTCAGGAGAAAGCGTCCTTATTGGAGTGGTTTGCAAACGAGTATAAGCGCTTTGGTTGCAGTCTTGAGTTTGTTACCAACAAATCCCAGGAGGGTTCTCAATTTTGTAGGGGCTTTGGTGGTATTGGTGGCATCCTTCGATACCAGCTAGATATGAGGACTTTTGATGAGTTGTCTGATGATGGAGGTGTTTATGAAGATTCAGACTAGCAATCAATTTGTCCTCATCGCAAGGATGCTGATTGCAGCTCAGAGTTGGGATTGGGTTGTCCTTTTGCTTCACTTTTGAGCTTCGGAAGCATAGGGTCAGTATTACTTGTTATCTGAATTCCCTAAGATGTTTAGTTAAATTCTTCTGAGGCAGATGTCATGTGGAGTTTTGCTTAACTTAGGGACTAATATGTTCATCATATAAGAAAAATTCAGTGAACAAAGTTGGGAAGGTTTGGTGCATTGATTCTTTTATTTGTTCACCAGATCACAAAAGCGTAGGTTCTTATGCAAGGTTTCAGTCAATGCAGTGTTTATCAAAAGACGATTATTTTCTGATGAATTAGGCCTCAGTAGTTTTTTTAATGACATAGATATGATATGCAATTTAGTGAGTTTATGTCCATTAGTTTTTTATTACATAAATATGATATGCAATTTAGTGAGCTTATGCCCTTTTCTGGGTTTGCTAATGGTGCATCCATGTTTTGGTCCAGCTGTCGGAATTCAGGATCTGAGCGGCTGGTCACATTGGGTTATCAATGTTTGATATGCATTAATTGCAATTTCTCCATCTAGTACTGTCTCATAGTACAGATATCACAGTTATTATTGGAGTTTATGGAGACCTTATATGAGTGCTTTTTTTAGTGGTATTGAGATTCTGTTATTGTGCAACATTTAATATTACAGATATTCAGCTCTGCTCAAGCCTTTTATGGCTTGTATTTTTATGCAAAAGGTTCCCTTTTATTATGTGAGTGTGTTGGAACTTGGTGAAGCCGGTAGCAAATTGTCTTCTATACAAACCGTGACTGAAACAAACAAATGAGATTTTTGCAACAGCAATCATTATCAATTTTCATTATGTGGAGTCTTTTGAGCAAGATCATTTAAACTTGTACCCTTCGGTGTCTGAATTAAAACAACTGTTTTATACTTCAAATTATATGGCATGGTTTCTTATGAAAAGTATTTCTACATATCTCTTCAAAGTTGTGTTGTTTTAGATTGGCTTCTGAATGTGCTTTTTGCTATGTCCAGTTTGCTGTTATTTTTTCCAATTCGACTTTTATTATTTATGTTATATGAGCTGGCAAGAGTCAGCTCATTTGCACTCTCTTATAAGACCACATTCCTTTTCATGCTCTAGTTTGTTTCAAAAGTCATTGGAGAGCAAAGGTGAGGGTTTCTCTTTTGATCTTTTTGCTTCACATGGAATGGTTGCTATTCTCTGAATTTGTATAAATGTTCAATATGGCTTTTAGCATCCCGATTTGGAGACTATAAAATAAGATTTTCTCTGTCTGGGTAACTTATTTTTCTCTGTCAGGTAAGTGACCTTACCTTCAAAAGTTCAATATGCTTAGTCTTAACCTGAGCTATGCATAAGGCCTTTTCTGTAGCTCAGCGAAAACAGGATCAGGGATCTCTTCAACCATTCCGAAAAGAAAACCATCGCAGCTGGAGTGAGCTGGTTTAGACCTGATCTGCTGACTAGGGGGGGATGCCAGTAGCAAGATTTTATTGAATAATCGCAGAGGTAAATGGGTAGTTAAGCTTTTCCTCCTGCCAGTAATAGGGTGCCCCACTAGTTTTAACTCTTTATGAATGATCAATGGATGAGTATACCCCCTGGGATTGGAGCGATTATCCGTGTCTGATGGTCCTACAATTTATCACTAAATGTCGTTGGGTACTTTTCGCTTCCCTACCAAATAGTATGTCATCCGCACCCCCTGGAGTTGCTGGGAAAGTCTTTCTCAGAGCTAATCTCCCGGGTTCCAGATGCAGTATGTTTGAAGGATTTTATTTGCTTTAGTTACCATTGAATGTATTATGTTCTCATTTGGATCTTCTATTCAAAATTTTAAAAATTTGTATGGTATTTAAATATAAATGAGCAAGTTTTCTTTTATATCTTACAGTTTGAGCTTTTACTTGTCCAATCCGATTTGGGTGAGGCTGTTGCCTAGAATCTCTGAATGTCGACGTTGTTTGACCTCCAATTGCTTAGATATTTATTCCTAAATCTTTGCCTTTAAGACGTTACACTGAGGAGATGCCCCTTTTCAGTCGACTACTCAGATTACAGTTTAAAAAAATGTAAATAAACAAATATTGCTGTATACCAACCAGTCGTTTGTCTTTAGGTCTTAAAGTTTGTACATGAGCCATTGGTGGTTGGTTCTGATAGTCTGTAGGAGGACATTAAGCGATATATTATTGTCCCTGTGTTCTGAATTCCCGTAAACAACAATTTCTGTAAATATCCAGGAGAAGTAGGGAAGAAATGCATCAGTTCTTTGCATTTTTTTAACATTTTATTTTTAGGTAAATTTTGGTGCAAACCTTTTGGGCACTTCCCCATTTCAAGGATGGTACCTAGAGTAAATCTTAAATTCTTTATTCCAAGGCTAAGTGAATAGTACATTCATTATAAGCTTCAGGGAATAGAACCTGGATAACTCCATCCCACAACTGCATGTGTCACGTCCCCACCTTTCATCCCGACGATGGAGAGGACGTGACCAACACACTGCTGCTGCTATCAAATGGGCGATCTAGCCCCATGAATATAAACATAAAAATGCATTGGATTAAAAACACATACTAGATGCATAACAATTTCAATTATATAGCGGAAGCAAATCATCCATACAAGCATTCCATGTATTGAACATAAGAATTACCGCATATGTATTAATACACAGCAGAAGCAATGCATTCATTCATTCCAAGCATTCATGATGTTCATTATAATTCATTAAAAGAAATAAAGATGCAAAGGAAAGTAACCAAGAATAGAAGTAAATACTTATCTTGTAATTGCGCTGTCCCGCAACTAGCTATGTCGCTGCAACGTTCCACCCAATCATAGGCTAGTGTGCTCATCAATCTCTCGACAGCGCTGCCACCTCCGAGCTGGGCATGATTCCACAAGGCACTAGGGCACAACATGCTAATACATAGCCAAAACCATGCGTTCACAGTCAAGCCAACACACTGTTGGGTTTCACAGACTGTTAAGGAAATAAGCCAATAACATGGAGGGGTCCTTGGACTTACTCATCCAAGCCAAACCAAACTTTTCATCAAGCACACAACGCAGCCAACCTATTAGCAGACGGTTTCTTGGGTTTACTCAGCCAAACCAACCTGTTAATCGAACATAGGAATCCATCTAACATATGGGTTTCTTGGACTATTCTGCCAAGCCATCACAAGGATGCCCACAACAACAAAATGCACATGTCGAGTATGAAGGAAACACTTTTCGACCAAAAATGATTTGGTGAATGGGGAAAATCAACCCCAGGGTGAGCAACTCGAACTCAACAACGGTTCAGTGGATTCACATAGGTAAAAACAACCCTTACAAAGCGCCCTTTCATGGATTCGAACTCAGAAACGTTTATGGGCTTCACGTGGGCCAAAAATGGCTCAGCAACCACCCAAAAGTCGTGGGTCTTTTCTTCCATTCGCTGTGCAACCACAACAACGAAATTACCCACTGTGGAAATCAACACAAAAACTCCCAGCAGAGATCCCAACCATTGAATGTTGACAAACCACTTCCCAATCATGGGGAAGTCACAGGGAACTACAAAAACATGAATGGAGAACGCATGACAGCTCCAAGGACCCGAGGGAGAGAAAAACGTGGATGCCTAAGGAATCACACACACAACAACAACAAAAAACGTGAGGAAGGAGAGCTCTGCAAGCTTCCCATTGCATGAGGAAAATCCTCTGCGTGAGGGAGGAATCAGCTGTGTCCTTCCCCGTGAAATGAGAATAATGCCCAGGAGCTTCCCCCCAAATCGCGTGAGAGAGACCCACGTGAATGAGGGATGGGTGAGGAATCCTCCTAGCATGGGCTCTTACTTGCCCAAGAAGACAAGAAAACGCTTTTCTCCAAAAATGGGTGGTCTTCCCCATCCCAAGTTATTAATTTAACTCAACCACTTCTGGATGACTGGGCAGAAAAGACAAAAAGGGTAGTTGATAGCTTGATGGGTTTTCTCCTTGACATTTGGCTTTTCCTCATTGGTCCAAGGGATTAATTATTTCCCCCTCCTTATTCCTTGTGAAATCATGCCCCCATCTCTTTAACGTTGCGTATAGCTAGTTGTATTTTTATTAATTTGTATTTTACATGATGTCTCAAACATATTGTGCCTGGCTAGCACATAAACTATGGACATTGATTTTAATTGCCAAAACATAAAACTCGAAATCTATGGTGGAGCCTTTGCCTTGAGCTCCACACCACGATTTAATAAAATATTTACATCATATGCAATATAATACCATGGGGTCAAAACCGAGGTGTTACAGCGTGAGTCAAACCCAATTGGGAGGTTTTTGCATTCTTTATTCTAGTAATTATATAAGTTTGCAATCATACAAGTTTATAATAAGGGTTTTTATTTTTTCTTGTAATCATAAAAGTTTATAATAGGGGTTTTATTTATTCTTGTAATCATAAAAGTTTATAATAAGGGTTTTTATGATTTCTTCCCAAAACTAATAATAATCAACCATTTCAGATGGCAAGGAGTCTTAGTATGATTTTCAGGAGAAAAAAAAGCAGTTCCTTGTTATTCAACAAAATCAAAGGTAACCTGTTTGCTGCACCAGGTGGACAAAGAGCATCATGTCACTTCTGAGAATTGAACCTAGGTGGGGAGGGTAACAATCATTCCTCCCAACCACTCAAGCTACATCAAATGGACAAAGTATGATTAAAACATTAAAACCTAAATCAGCTGTCCACTACGGTTTGGGTCTGTGGTTTATTAGTTGTAAGCTAATGGGAATTAGGTTGTTTCATTATATTTATGCTTATTTGAGGCCAAATCAAATCATGTATACTTCATCTCTGGGCCTCAATAAATGCCCTCGTTTCCCTTCCGCCACGTGAGGAATAATAGTGATTTTCGCGTTATTTCTTGATTGAAGTCTTAGTTTTCCTTCTTACGTTGTAATAAAGATTATGCTCCCTTGGGGATTCTAAGGGCCGTAATCATCATAGCACCCACCATTTACCATCATAGCACCCACCAAGGTATCTTTGAGGGTATTCAATGTATTCATGTTTATTTGAGAGTAGTTAAAGCGACATGTCATGTGAGTTTCATATTGTATTCATTAAAAATTAGGTAATTCGGTGGAGTTTTCTATTGTATTTTTTTATTAACTGTTGTATTTATTAAAAAATGGGTGGTTAATTTATGCTAAAGAAAATTGCGTGGTTGATTTATAATCTAAAATAAATAAAAATAAAGTGGTTTTCACTTATAACTAAACTAAAAAATAGAAAAAATAAATTCAGATAAATTAAATGATTCTTGACTCTCATAAAATAAGAAGATGAATGTATTCTATACAAAACTATTCTTGTAACATAGATAAATTAAATGATTCTTAACTTATAATTAAAGAAATAAATATATCACTCATAAAATAAGAAGATGAATGTATTCTATACAAAACTATTCTTAACATAGTGTAGTGCTTTAAGAAGGCACTAACTATTATTGTGACATAATGTAATGCTTTAAGAAGGCACTAATTTAGATGCTCATCCTTTAAAAATGTTCATAATTTTATTTTCCTTTTGCTGTTTTAAAAGCATACCATCATATATATTGTTTTATAATATTTCTTCAATATGTTCTTTTATATATATATTTATTGAAAATTAAAGTATATATATATAGGTAGTAAAGAATATTGATTTAAGATAATTAATAATATATTATTTAATTTTTATACTTTATAAATAATAATTGAAGTATATTGATAGTTGTAGTATGTGTAAGTAGTTTAGGATAGTTATAGTATATTGATGTAATGTTCATATATAAAATTTATAATAATTGAATAATATATTTATTAATGTTTATATTTTAAAAATATCATAAGTAGGGAATTTCATTTTTGAAGGTATACATATGTATGTAACTATGTTGATGTAGAATAGTTGATCAATAAAGAAATATGAAATATGTTGTAGTAGAATTAATTAATACAAAATAGATATTTATGTATTAAGATTATATATGTAAATAATTTTATTTTGTTATTTTAAAGATATATAAACATAGATGATCTATTATATTGATTTAGAATAGTTGATAAAAAGATTGATTTAAAATGAAAATAGGAAATATAATAAAATTAGGAAATAATTTATATATCAATGTTTTATTGAGATTTTTAAAATTAATAATATTTTAATTATTCCTTTTATATTGGAGACTAAAACACCTGAATTAAAAGAATATGAAAAAAGGCTTAACAAGAAAGATCATAAAAACATTCTACAAGAAGCATAAGCAATAAATTCCCAAAAACTCAACAAGAAAGATTATGAAAAACCTTTACAAGAAAGCAAGAAGATTACATGATTGATGACTTTGAAAAGAGACTTATTTTCCACTAGATAATTTTGGAAAAACAAGACAATTAATTACATACTAAATGAAAACAAAATTATAGTTAATTATACACTAAATGAAAACAAAATTACACGTGGACGACTTTTGAAAAAAGATGTATTTAATTGTTCACTCAAAAAATGTATTTAATTGAAAACATTACTAGTGTGCATGATTTTTCAAAAGAGATGCATTTAATTCTACAATAAATGTAAATAGAAATATATTTACATTTACATTTACATTGGTTGACATTGGTTGGTATTGGGATGACTCTTGGAAAGAGAGATATATTTAATTACATACTGAATGAAAAACGAACATAATGAAATTGATATAGGATGAATTTAATTTTACATTTTAAGAGAGATGAATTTATTTTGATAATGGATGATTTTTAAAACGAGAAAATTATATTGGTCATTTATCCTAAAATCTTGATAGACCCTTGTATAATTATAAATAATATCAATTTAAACAACTTTTTATGTCGTGGTTCACAAACCCTTCCCGGGGCTGCTACGTCCATAGGAAGAAATCATAGGGGGCCCACTCGAAGGGGACGCACCCTGTTTGCTCTGATTACAGAGCTACCCCGATGAGGACATCAAGTGATGCCCTTATATAGCAATGTATAGCGACCCGCGGATTTGATAGACCTGCTCACAACTTACAACACTCAACCACTTGAGCTAGCCATCTGGGATGTCAATTTTAAACAATTCATACAATATGTAATATCAATTTAAATAACTTAAATACCCTTTGATAAATAAGATTCCTTAGTTCTCATTTAGAGGGCTTAAATATCTCCATAACACATGGATTTAAGAAATCTTAATAATTAAATGTTGGGATTTCAAGCACAATATGTTTTTCTTTAATTTATTTGTTTTTTTAGCAAGTTTTGATTGTTTATTAGATTTTTAATTTATCTCATTTGAAGATGACAAAACATATTATAACTCACTTGTCACATTGGTAGTGAGGAGGACAACCATCATTGGTTGCTGTCCACAAATGTGAGTTGACTCATCTTGGGGTGTTAACTCATTTTCTTGTAAAGCAATTGCCAAAATTTATCTTGTAAATAGTTTTTAGTTTAATTAGTAATTATATTTTTCATATTTTTATTTCGTAAATTAAATTATAAAATTTAATGACATTTGTCAATAAT
>LPNX010547122.1:0-11248 GCA_001517045.1 Pseudotsuga menziesii | reverse complement strand
TATATATATATATATATATATATGAAAAAATCACATATATTCTCAATTTTATAAAATATAGATTTTTGAGATATATTTCACTATATCAAGTTGAAAAACTAATGTTTTATCTTAATTGTATCTAAAATATTTTTGATCAACTATGGGAAGTACCTTAAAGTTTGGATGTTTTGATGGTTCAATAGTTTTTGAAGATATTCAACAAGTATAGATAAGGTAGTTGGTGAAATGAAGGGTTTACCTTATTAATATATTACTAACGTCACTATAAACAACTACATGGGAACCTGTCAACGGTTCACATCATTCAAATTTCAGGTTTTAATATTCTATTGGAGTTGAATGTACGACTTTTGTATCTTACTCATTTACTAATTAACCTTGGAGTTTGATAACAATTTCACTTGGGATTCGATATTTTACTTTCTTCATATTTCAATCTTTGTCATGTTAAGATTGCAAACAAATAAAGCATTTGAGAAATTGTTTGTTCCTCAATACCAATAACCTCTAAAATAATGAAAGGACGATGATAGTAGTGCATGAAGCTTGAAGAAACTGGGAGGAATATATTTAGAGCTCATCCCATGAGGTTGTTGCAACATCAACACACCCCAAGCATCATAAATCGATGTTTAATAAGGATCACTGAAGTGTGCAAATGAAGTTTGAAGCTAAGCATGTTCATCATTTCCAATTTTGGGCTCAATGTTTAATAAGGATCACTGAAGTGTTCAAACAATGAGTTTGAAGTTAAGAACATTCATGATTTCCAATTTTGGGCTAGTAGGGCTATTTCCAATATGAATTTGTACATGTTTGTGAACAAGGTGAAGACCACACACGCCATACACATATTGTACTTTTCATTTGAGTTGAATAAATGAAGTACAATCCGCTGGTGCTCTTAGAACTGGAACATAATAAAATGATGTAGAGTTAAATTGAATACAACATCCTTTGATATTTTGAATACCTAAGGGAAGAGGAGGAAGTGTTTTTGCTTGTGTAATTTTGAATAATACAAAGTAATTTTATCTAGAATAAGAGAAAATAACTCTATTTCAAATGATTGATTTAAAATAGAATGAGTAAGAGTAATTAACCTCTAGTCAAACTCAATTATACTAAAATAGAATGAGTAAGAGTTGTATTCATAACCTCTAGTCAAACTCAATTATACTAAATGATAAGGTCTTCGCTATGTTTTGAATGATTCATAGCCTTGTTCTAGTTGGATTGACTCGTTTATTTTAGGTTGAATAAAAAAGCCATGTTCTATTCATATTGAATTATTTGCATTTACAATCTCACATTCTATTTGGAACATATTATTATGAATCATGATTTCACATTCTATTCATAAAAGCTAAATTTGAATTCTTTCCTTTGGTGCAATTTAAAATAAATTGATCTATTTGGAGTGTTTTATTCAAGGTGGGTTAACCAATGGAGTAATGAAAATTGGATAAGGGACATGGACAAAGTAGAGATAGTTAGAACGCTCACTGAGCAAGGTGACACCAACATATTGGAACGACACTAAACTAGCACTAGCACAACATGGAAACTCCAACTCAAACGCCGTAGGACAATCTTCAAGGAACAACAATGGAATGAAATCCATTAGTCAATTGGACAATAAACATAAAGTGTTATCCCACGGTAGAGTGGATACAATAAAAATATAAATGATTAAGGTTTCTAGAGAAATAGAATATTGTATGTCCAAGAAGGTAGAGAAAGGTCTATATATGGTAGGGGAGTACAAAGAAACACATCAAATATATTAGATAAATGATCATTAGTTAAATTCGTTAGATAATAAATTATCATATGTGTTTTCTTTTCTTCTAGGCCTTGAGGAGTTCCATATTTTGAATTACAATGCCTAGAAGTTGGAAAGCTTAGATATCCACTTCAAGGTGTTGTAGCAAGATAGCGTTTTATGCTTTTTCAATGTAATGTAAGAGAGTTATAAAGTTTATTTTAATTTGTTATTTATATTTCATTATTTACATTCAATGATGTTTTTAATCATTGAAGCAATCAAGCTCGAGCTTATACTCCCAATTTCATTTCATTTTATACAATTGCCATTTCATTTGGTTTGGATGTTCAGATTTACCTTCTTGTGCATGTTGTTTCCATTTACTTTTAATTGACAATTTCATTTTCACACACACACACACAGTCATTGGTATTTCAATTCTTGTGAAATAATGGACTTGTCATTCATTTACTTTATTGAATTTAAAATTCAATTACATAATGTGAATTTATATCAACATCTTTTTTTTTTTAATTTGTAAGAAGAATCTAAATTTATTGGCAACAACATCCTATGATAAAATATGTTTGTTTTTTTGTTTATTTCATTTCCAATGCTTGAGAATTAGTGAAATGAACTATTCTTGCTAGATAATAGTGTGTGTCCTTCTATAGACAAAACCAAATTGATTGTTAGTAGAAACACATGTTATCAACCCTAAAATAAACTCTCTAGAGTGATAATTAAATAAATCCCCTTGACCAATAATTATCCTTTGATGTATGCATATAGTTGAGAGCAATATCACAAATCATGTGTAGGATTGACTTGAGTAGTTTTGCCTCACCCATGGAAATAGGAGGTTGCTCATGTAGACTTGTCCCACACATGCAAATGGGAATTTTCTTTATATAGTCACTAAAGGTGACCCCTCTAAACTCTTACAGGATTTAGGGCACTGCCTCACTAGTTATTAAAAAAATAGAAAAATGTTTTAATAGTTTAAGGAAGTGTCTTCTATTATCCTTTAAAATATTTAGGGGGTACTCATGCTACATATCAATCAACTTCTTACTCAAAAAATAAAAATAATGTGAGAAAAGGTGAATGAATTGATTTGCCAACATTATTAAATTAAAATTTACTACTCAAACTTTTAATTTCAAAAAAATTATTATCTCTTAAAGTGTCCTCTTAAGGAGGATAACAAGTGGTGGTATAAAAATCAGTGAGCATGGAATGTGCCCCATAAAATGAAATGATTTTGGTGGTTAGCACTAAAAAATAAGCTCTTAACTTGGCAAAATTTCACGAGGAGGGGATGGCAAGGCCCAAGCTATTTCTCTTTGTGCAAACAAGAGAATGAAATTGTTTTACATATCCTTGTAAAATGTTTTTTTTTCTTTTCTTTGTAGGAAAGTTTGGTAAGTTGCTAAATATTTGTTGGGTATCCGTTTTGAGTGGGGTTCCAAGAATTTGGAAGACTCTTTCTCTGATTGATTCCATAAATTTGATCCATTCAGTCTTCTTCCTATTTTTATTTCATGGTCTCTTTGGATAATGGGGAATAAGGTTGTTTTTCAAAACAATGATCCCGCCCAATGTAATGATTTGCGGGATTAGAGGATTTAGTATATTTAAATAATATATGGACATCAATCTATCAAATAAGACTAAAAGGAGATATTTTCTAGGTACCACTTTCTTCTGTGCTGAAGGTTTTTTTATGGTGCTTCTTCAAACTTCTCTTATGGCTATGGTATGGTGCTTAGTTTAAATAAGGATCACTATTTTTCTTTAAGCCTGGGTGGAGGAAAGGGAACTAACACTAAAGCTGAACTGTTGATTTTATGGGTTTATTACAATTTGCTGCCCTAATTGGAAGATTAGATATCAGTATCCTTGGTGATTCCAAAGTGATAATTGAATGGATGAAGGATAAATATAATCTTCAGGTGTTGATGCTCAAGCAATGGTGTCAGAGAGTTCAACTTTTAAAAAGTTTCTTCCTTCATATCTCTTTCAGACATGTATCTAGATCCTTCAATGTGATGGATGATAGTCTTCCTACAAAGGCTATTAATCTTAAGGCATGCGCTTTGTTGTATCAAGAATTTATGGAAGGGATTTTGATTCACAAAGGAGGGGTTGATTTACTAGATTTGGTCTAATTGTTGTCAAGAAAGCTTTGATGTTCATACTTCTCAGAATTTTTTTTTGGTAACACTTTGTTTTTGTGTAAAGTTTTGGAGTATGATTAGGGGAAGCAATTTTCCATAGAGAAATATATTGTAGGAAGGATCAAGTATGAAATAATTATATGACTATGACTATGTAAAATTTTTTTCTTTGATTAATATAATAGCAGGAAAAAGGTCTTTTCCAATGAAAAAAAACTGTCCTCTTAAATATCTAAATACAATTTAAAAATTTAAAAGATTGTTTGAGAAACAATTTGAATGACCCCTAGATGCTTATTGGAATTTTAAACTTAAATGAATTTAAGAAGGTGACTTGATATCCTCCCATTAACCTCAAGATTTAAGACTTTGCTTGGCTTGTAGATAGAGTGGTTTTTTTGTAATGTTGGAGAGTGGGAAGTACTTTTAGTACTTAAAAAAAATATTAAATATATATTTGTAAATCTTGAAATTTTGAAGTGTCAATGTAGAAAACTATTTAATGAAAAAAAAATTAAATTGTTGTGATGGGTAACCTTAAAAAAAACTTTATTTGACATATGATGTATTTTTTAAGAGTGTTTATATTCCTTTTTAGGAGTGTTGGATATTTACTACTCAAATTTTGTATTTGTTTAATTTAACAAATTTAATTGAAGCATTCAAAATTTTCATATTTTTGAAGATTGAATAAATCCTTCATAAATGAGGATTTGTGGAGGTTGTTGAAGAAGTGTACTCATACACAATTTTTAATTAGGAAAAGTATTTTTAAAGAGAAGCGAGGGATAAAAACCTACTTGACCTCACCTTGATGAAGAACTAGTTTATATAGCCCAAATATGGACTATATACTAGGACAACCAATTAAATAATCACATGAGTATAATATGTTTCCTTTACATAATAAGCTAGATGCCATTTTTTCAATAGAAAACAAACTTTATATTTCTTGTAAGAAAATATACATTGAGCAGATAAGGAGCTTTGCTAAAATTCAATAAAAGTCGTCTAGATGATGTTGAATTTTTGTGCCTAGGGAAGTGTTCCCCTAGTGACTCCGTGCCTAAATCACTAAAATGGGACCAATCACATGGAACTTGTATTAATTACTTGAGATGAGTTATGAATTTTTGTACCTAGGGAAGTGTTCCCCTAGTGTTACATCACCAAAATTTCCAAATTTGGATTATTGTCTTCGTTGGGTTGAGATAAGTTGCATTTACTGTTAAAATTCTACTGTACATTTTATTTTGAAGAAGAAATTAATAAAGACACACTCTCTCATATTTTTTCCCTAAGTTGAGTTTTTGGTTGGGCCAAATTGGCTAAAAATCATAGTCTGATTTTTCTTCTTCTGTGTGTGACCTAAATTAATTCTGCTTTGAGTATTTTTGTGGAATTCTCATGTGCTTATAGTTCATAAATGTTTATGAGTTAATTTTTATTTACATATCAATGTTGAATGAAATAGTGTATTAAACAATAATATGATTTTAACTAGTTGCTAGTTTGAGAAGTGATTTTTTTGCAGAGGGAAGGTTTTCTTTCAAATATTTTCTATATAAGAACAATAACAGTGTAAGAAATTGCCTTCGATATTTTTACAAAACCAACAAAAAATACCTTGAAATTATGAAGGAAACAAAAGGAAATGAGCATGTTGATCTTAATTAAACACTTGAAAAATGATCATCAAGAGCATTCGTAAAAACGAGCCAAGAAACAGGTACTCATGCAAAGGGATGTAAGACCTTTGAAACATTAATGAGGTTCCCATCTAGCCAAGTTTCTTTCATTATCAATCCTGGGAAAAGAGATAAGGTTTGTTTAGAGAGGGAATGAAATTCCACATTCAACTTTATGAAGATGTGATTGAAAGACATTCATTCAAAGTATTTGGTAATGTCATTGAGAAGGTCCAACAAGCTTGAAAGGTTAAGAATGCTAACATTGGATTTTTTCTTGGACCATTCTGTAACCAATTTGGAATCTCCCATGACCTGTAGGCACTTAATTCCCTTCAATTTTGTTGCATGGAATAACATCCAAAGAGCCACAAAAATTCAATTTTATTGTTTGAGGATATGTTGACTACATATTTAAATTTCAAAGAGAACAGTTGCTTCAAAAACACAATCCCCCTTGCTCCTTCTTGAGATGCGTGGCCTTGAATTTCCCCATTAAAATACCCCCATGGAGTTTCCATATCGATTTCAGGTAGATTTATCTCTTGATTTTTTTCCTTTTTGACGAGAATCTGAATTCTCTCGTCTATTTGTGGATATGTGTAATATACCTTTTCAGAATTAAACACTAGGATTTTTTGTAAAAAACACTAACTAGTTTGTTTCATACTTTCTTCAAACACCACTAAACTTTTTCTATTCTCCCCAAACTTGGTATTGAGGTCAAATAAATCTTTAAAAAAGCCTACAACAACCTAACCAGACTCCCAAATTTTATAGCTTCACATTCTCTAGGTGCATCACGACTCGGTAGACTCCTTTGGATAAATTGAAGGCTTCAAGGTAATGGCTCTAGGAATTATGTGGAACCCAATGGATTTTGGTGCAGAATGGAAGTGTATGGACTATATATTAACCCCAACTTGCAATGCAAACACTGAAATAAAATATTGGACTTTATTTGGGAAGAATTTGGAAGCTAGAAATAAAATTACAAAACCAAGACTACTCAAGCAGTTAATTTCTAGGCGAACCCAAATGACACTAGGAGGTCACAAATTGAAGAAATAAAGGTTGGGACAGGATACAATTTGCTCTAGATGATAAAAAAACCTTCATATAAGGAATTAGAGGGGAATAATTCATAAAATTACTTCGAAACTGTAAACTAGTCAGAATTAAGCATCAAACGAGCATATGAGGAATAATACAAGAAAATGTAAAATTCTGTAGCATGGAAGCATAGTGTTTATGAGAAATTCGAACTAGAAAGTGAGTAATTTGAACCATAGGAGAATATAGGAGTGTTGGTGCGGTTCACAAATCAAATTTGGGTGCAAGATTCAGCAAAAACCATCAAATTACAGTTAATTTACACACAATGATAGTTGGAAACAAGATAATTTTCGACTGTATAACTATGAAATTTTTATTAATAGGTTTATAAATACATCATAAGTGTTTTGAATGGATTTCGAAGCCAATTGTGCGAAAAAATCCCAAAATTTCCAAATTGGCATCAAACCCCCCTAGGTGGGCCAATCTCATCCCAAATCTCTCCCAATGGCCATGAATTGCTTAAGTGGCATGGGTGATGTGTGATGGGTCAATGATTACACCTTGGACAGTGTGGGTGTGGAAAACTGGATGGTTCAGACTCTCAATGCAACATTAATTGCACCAAATCAAGCCAAATTTGGGGAAAATCCCACTCTAGCGCCTCAAGTCAACTTGCCTGTCCACATTCAATGAATGGGAACACACCAGAAATGATGGATGTTCATATGTGGCTAGTTGACTAGTTTGGAGTACCCATGTGGATCATAGAACCTCAACTTGACATGGCATATGTCCACCTAAGCATCCCTAGTCCACCTCATAGTGTATTAAAGCTTAAAAAAACAATAAAATTTACTAATTAGTGTAACTAAGGTACTAATGATAGATTACTGTTCTAAAACCCTCCCTTAATCCAACAACTAAGTATTCTCACAAAATGATGAAGGCCTTGGAAACAATGGCTCAAGTCACCTCAAGTACATAATCATAAATTTCAATTTTTATTTGTCCATGTGAACCGAGGAAAGAAGGAAAACCTCATGGGGAAAGCCTCCCCTCAAGAATGGACATGGGGCTGGAACTGTAATGTTATAACAGAAAATTACCATCCTTCACTCACCCCAAGAAAATATCTCAGGTAAGTGAAGGTCTTCTCAGTGAAATCCTTGGTAAAAATGTCGGTAGTTTGCTCGGTGGATGGGCAATACTGCAGTGAGATCACCCTGTCATGCACTAAGCCCCGAATGTAATGCATGTGAATATCTATGTGCTTTGTCCTCTACCTCTGTACTAGATCAGTAGATATCTTTATGGCACTCTTATTATCCACCCAAATGTCGGTTGGAGAATCAATTGTGACACCAAACTCCCAAAGAATTCCCTGCAACCAAACACACTAAGTTGCAACATTGACTGGTTCCCTGTATTCGGCCTCTGCTGATGAAAGTGAGATGGTGTGCTGTTTCTTACTTAACCAACAAAAAGGACCCTCAGCAAACATGAATACAAAACCTGATGTTGAATTTCTTTCAATTGGATCACTGGCCCAATCTGAATCAGAAAATCTAGCTAGTTGAAGTGAGGAACTAGTTGTGTAATGTACTCCGAGTTTCTTAGTTCCCTGGACATATTGAAGAATTCTTTTAGCATCCTTCCAATGGAGCTCATGTGGCTGGTTCATGTTTCTTGCTACAACATTCACAACATAAGAAAAATTAGGTCTTGTATGAGTGAGGTAGAGCAAGCTTCCCACTAGTTGCCTGTAGAGTGTGATATCCACCATTGGGGAATTGCCAAATTCATGCAATTTAATACCAGAAAGAAAGGGAGACTTGGCTTCCTTACACTCAACCATATTAAAATTCTTCAGTAGGTTTGAAGCATAATGTGGCTGACTCAGCATGATTCCCTTGCCATTTTTCTCAATATCTAAGCCCAAAAATTGCCTTAGCAATCCTAAGTTTGTCATAGCAAATTCACTGTGCAAAGAGTTCTTAATTTGGCCAATTGAATTGGTGCAGAAACCTATAATAATAGTATCATCAAAATAAATAACAATGACCTGCAAGTTCACATCATTTTTCTGCAAATACACATTAGGGTCTGATTTGCATCTTGTGAATCCAATTGAAAGCAAGAAAGCATCCATTTTTGCATACCAAACCCTGGGGGCTTGCTTGAGTCCATACGGTGATTTTTTCAGCCTGCATACCAATGAAGTATCCTCTTGGAAACCTTCAATCTGCTACATATATATCTCCTCCTGTAGTTCACCATGCAAGAAGGAACTCTTTACATCCATGTGGTGAACCTCCCAACACTTACTAGCTGCTAGTGCAAGAACTAGTCTAATTGAGTCCATCTTTGCAACTGGTGCAAAGGTCTCTATGTAATCAACTCCATGGACCTGAGAATAGCCCTTAGCCACTAACCTAGACTTATGTTTTATATCAGAACCATCAGCAGCAAGTTTGGTTCGGTAGACCCATTTACATTGAACAACTTTCCTCTTGGGAGGAAGGGGAACCAATTCCCATGTATTGTTCTCTTGGAGGGACTGAAGCTCATCTTCCATTGCTGACTTCCATATTGGGTCTGTACAATATTTCTGATATGTATGTGGGTCATAACTAATCAGCATGTAACAGTTCTCAGCAATATCACTATCACTAGCAAATGAATCCTTACTAGTTTGTGATCTAGTTTTCTTAGGCTCTTGGGGATTGCCTGCCAATTCCTTGACTGCTTGCACAATTTTTTCAGCCCATTTGGGCCTATATGGTGAGTCATCTACAACAATATCATCTTCAGAAACATTCATACCAGAATTATCAGAAAAAACAGAGCATGTGTCATCACTTACATCTTCGAATGGTTGAGGAGAGGAGCAATCCTCCGGTGCAAGTTCAAAGTCTGGAATTGGCTCTTCTTCGAATTTGACACTTCTTTCAACAAAATTTTTGCCGGTGGATATGTCAAAGATATTGTACCCTTTGGTGTCCTCACCATATCCAACCATGATACACTCCTTGCTTTGTGGCTGCAAGGATTTCCTCTTCTCTGAAGAAATTCTTGTCCATGCTTTTGTCTCGAATATCCTGAAATTTGAGACATCTGGTTTTTCACCAAACCATGCCTCGTAGGGTGTCATCCATTTCAATGATTTGTGGAAGGATTTGTTCTGAATGTGAGTAGTACAACTGATGGCTTCAACCCATATCTTGGGATTAAGTTCCCTCACTTCTATCATGCAAGTTTCCATCTCTTTGAGAGATCTATTCTTTCTCTCTGCCACACCATTTTGCTGTGGTGTGTAGGGAGTTGAGTGTTGCATTTGGATGCCACACTCCTCACAAAGTTGCTATAGATTCTTATTCAAATATTCCTTTCCATTATCAGTCCTAAGTACTTTGATCTTCTTCCCACTCTGATTCTCTACTAGTGCTTTCCAAACTTTGAGTTGCTCAAACACCTCATATTTCAATTTCAGAAAATATACCCAACAAAATTGAGAGTAGTCATCAATAAATGTAAGCACATACCTAGATCCACCATATGAGGGAGTGGGTAGTGGACCAATCAGATCAGAATGCACCAACCCAAGTTGTTGTGTTTCTCTCCTTTCCTTTCCCTTCTCGTAGCTTTGCTCAGTATGATTCCTAATCACACATCCAATACATGCTCCAATAGATGGCTGAATTTGTGGAAGACCTTCCACCATTCCTTCTTTGTGCAATGTTTAGAGATTTGTAATTCATGTGGACAAACCTCTCATGCCATAGTTTGGAGACTTCATTGTCATGTGAGTGAAGTGCTTGATCACTGAAAGTAGGGAGGAAATTAGAGAATTTGTACATTCTCTCATGATGATCAGCATACCCAACTACAACAACTTGAGTCTGTTGAGATTTCAGAAATCTCTACAGAGTTAGGAGTAAAGATTACTCTCTTTGGCTCTCATGTATGGGTCATCTGGTATACTGATAGCAAATTTTCTGCAAGGTCTGGTACATATAGTACATCACTGAAGAACCCATGGTCTAAATCAATCCTCCCAATCCCTTTGGTCTGGAGTTCATAATCATCTCCCATTCAAACTGCCGGGCTAGCATTCGAACTCATGGAGGATAAGAATTCTCTCTTGGATACCATATGCCTGGAAGCACCTGAATCAATAATAAAGGATGAGGAATTAGAAGTACCTGCCACCAATGCATGACATTTCTCCTTGCCTGTTAGTTTTTCAACATTTAAGCTAGCATTATAACAAGATCTTTTCACTGAGAGAATAACAAGCACAGCATTCACATAAGCACATCACAAGAAACAAGAGACACAAAGATTTTAGGAGGGGAAACCATAAATGGAGAAAACCCCTCAACTTCCTCTAAGATAGTATCACCACAAGATGTGTAGCCAAAACAGTAAGATGACCTCCCTTCACAATAGCAGCCTTCTGTCTTCTATCAAGCCCAAGAATTTCCTTCTCCAAAAGTGCGCCACACTTGAGAGAGCAAGTGATGTAATTCACAAGTGATAAATAGAGAGAC
>LPNX010547033.1:271183-282021 GCA_001517045.1 Pseudotsuga menziesii | reverse complement strand
ACAGGTTAGCTATTGGTGTTGATATGCATCATAGGTATCATAATGCATGGGCTTAGATATCATGGACCTTCCTAGTTTCCTACCATGAAAAGAGTAAAAAAATTAGCGTGGCATGTAGGCCTAGATCTCATTGTATCTACAATAGCTTTGATGTTATTTATAGTCATGTTTTATATATCTACTTCAATACATAGGGAGATTCTAGGTAAAGTCTCGTATCGGCTTGCTTGTTTTTTCAATAAAATAGAAATAACAATATGCCCAATGAATAGTTCTATAAGAATTGATACAATATTTTGATTGTAGTGTGTGTGCTTGGTTTTCCTACTTATAGGCTTGATCCGATTTGCACCATGTTAGCTTATATAAAGTCCTGTTTTAGTTTCCTTAAAAAACACATAAAAAATAGAGTCCCTGAGATGGGTGATGAGTAATTGGGACCACAGAAAATAAAGTTTCTGATTGATGGAAAATTATGTGTTTAGGAAACATTGATTTTAGCTATGTCTACTTACCTTATGTTGTTAGCTTCTCCTTGGGACAGGTCAATGTCTTGTAGCCATGATGTTGGAATTAAACTTGCTACAACTATTGTTTGATCAATGCCAATCCATTCTCATGATACTAAGCAATTTGATGATATGTATATAGGTTCCTGTATCGAGTTTACTATAAGAAAATATGATTATTTTGTAAGTTTTATGGATGTAAATGGTATGTATGCTTTGACTGCGACTATAGTTGCTTAATTGAATATGGTATTTTAGTCATAGCTAGTTCCTCCATTGGCCTTTCCGTTTTACTCATTTTCTTTGTCCATTTGATCATAGTAAACCGTGCAATAGAATTAAGTAGAAAGAGCAGGTATAGAAGTATACCACTATAGGAAGAAGAGTACATGGTATGTATGCTTTGACTGTGACTATAGTTGCTTAATTGAATATGGTATTTTAGTCATATCTAGTTCCTCCATTGTCCTTTCCGTTTTACTCATTTTCTTTGTCCATTTGATCATAGTAAACCGTGCAATAGAATTAAGTAGAAAGAATTAAGTAGAAAGAGCAGGTATAGAAGTATACCACTATAGGAAGAAGAGTATACTGTTTCAGAAATTATTTAAAAAAAAAAAAAATTCCAAACCATCGCTTAAGTGACGCCTCTAGGTGTCGCTTAACCGACGCTTAAAGGATAAGCCTGTCGCTTAACCAACAGTAGTTCATGTCGCATATCTGACGCTTAAAGGATACACCCGTCGCTTAACCGATAGCAGCTTATGTAGCATATCCGATGCTTTTTGGCTATCTCCGTCGCTTAACCGATGGCCGTCCTATCACTTAACCGACGGCAAGAAGGTTTTTTTCTTAAAAAAATTTCACAGTCGTCGAAAACACGCTGTCGCTTAACCGATGCCTTAAATTTAACCGACGGTTACTTAGGTGTAGGAAAACCGATGGCAAGTTTCTGATGCTTAAAAAAAAATCAAAGTGTCGTACATGCGACAGAGAAGTGTCAAAAATCCGACATGACGGCCGTTGGATTTTTAGTCAAAATGTAGTAGTGTTGGTATTCAGACCTTCGGGTGCCTGACTTGTCTCTAAGAACTGAGCTATTTCTTCTAGTTCTTCAGGTACTGCTTCTATGCGAAATAGATGTGTATCTGACAAGTCGTCGTCGATTCCGGTCGGTTCCTCCCCTGTGTCTATACATGATAGGTGGTCGGGTCTGACATTTAGCTTTCCTAGTTGGACCACTACTTCAAACTCAAATTCTTGAAAAAGAAGTAACCATCGACAAATTCTTCCATGATGAAGGGGTTTATTAACAAGGTACTTCAAAGCTTGATGGTCGGTATAAAATATGAAAGGGTTGGCCAATAGGTAATGTCGATACTTTTGGGGGGAAAAGACCATACCTAGGGCTTCTCGTTCAGTAGTCAAGTAGTTCCTTTCAGCTTTATTTAATTTTCTACTGCTGTAGACTATAGGGTAATCCATCCCATCATCCCTTGGCTGAGTAAGGATGGCTCCAATTGCGATGCCTGATGCATCGATATGTACATGAAATTTGGTCGACCAGTTTGGAAATTTAAGTATGGGAGCTTCGACTAGTTTTCTTTTTAATTTGTCGAAGGATATTTGGCATTCTTCTGTCCATGTAAACTCCTGATCTTCTTTTAGCAGTTCCTCCAGAGGGTAAGTCGTATCTGAATAGTGTCTGATGAATTTCCTTTAGTATCCTGTATGGTCCAATAACACCCGGACCTGTTTAGGGTTTATTGGGGGTTTTAGGTCGAGGATTATTTTTATTTTGGCAAAGTCAACCTTTATACTGTCTTTGCAGAAAATATGCCCTAAGAGAATGCCTATGGGAGTCATAAAAGTACATTTCTTAATATTTAGGGAGAGTTGTATCTGTCGACATCTCTCCAGCATAAGTCGGAGCCATGTACAGTGATCCTTTAGGGTGGAATATATAGTCCAATCGTTGAAGTATATTTCCATGGTCTTATAGATATACTCTTGGAATGTTTTGACAACAATTCGAGAGAATACTGCAGGTGCATTCTTCAACCCAAAAGGCATAACTCTGTAGGAAAAGGACTCAAATTCACATACAAATGTTGTTTTCTTTTGATCCTCTTTTGCTATGGGTACTTGATTATATCCTAAAAATTCATCTGTAAATGAATAACATTCATGGCCTGCAACTTCATTCAGGATTTCATCAGCATAGGGGGTGGGGAATGGATCTGTGAGTGTGAATTTGTTGAGCTCCCTAAAGTCGACACAAATTCTTCACTTGGTCAGGTCATGTTTCTTGGGTTGTATGACCATGGGACTTGCCCATTCCGATTGGTCGATAGGGTAAATGATCCCTACTGCTAACATGTTGTCTATTTCCTTCTTAACTATCTCCTTATACTTATGATCTAGTTTGTAAGGTCGTTTCTTGACAGGTCAGACATCAGGTTTAGTATCTATTTTCATTTCTCCCATTTCCTGTACTAACCCTTTTAAGTCTTTGTAGTCCCTTGCAAAGACATCTTGGAATTCTCTAAGTAAGTTTAGCATTTCGGTGGTTTGGTGTTCATTCCAGTAGTCACCAATTTTAGCTATTTTTGGACGGTCGTCATTTGAAATGTTGACCTCCTTAGTTTTCACTTTGGCATCCAGCCACTCTGGTGCTTTAGCTTCATTGATCGGCCGAATTCCTTCTTTGAACTGTGAGAATGTAGCCGAAAAGTCGCCTGCAGTCATTCTATCAAGGTCTAGTTTGTCGGTGGTCTCGACTTTCAGGATTGAGTAGACCGGTTTGGTTGTTTCAATGTGGTTGGTCTTCCATCTAAAGCTTTTACCTTCTGCGTGTTAATTTTCTAAGTGTAATAATGTCGACTATGATTTTGATTCAGCTTGTATCTTGTTACAATCCTTGATTTGTCGATGGTCTTGGGAGGGTTGTTTTTCTGTCAGTTGGAGAAACTGTTTGATTTGGTGTGCTGTCCCAACCAATTTTTCGTTTTGAGGTATGAACTGGAAGTCCTTAATAAAATTTTCTTTAAGTTCATGCCAAAAGAAGGTTTCTCCTCTAGATTCCTCCATCTTATACCATTTAGTAGGCAAGTTGGCTAGGGTTGAAGGGAACAAATGTGGCTAGGCTCGCTCATCTTTGTATCCAAGCCTTTTCCACTCCTTTTCACAAAGCTTGATGTGTTCTTCTGGGTCTTGGCCTTGGACAAAGATAGGGATTTGAGCTTCCTGGGTTAACCTTTTCCCACCAAATCATTCGAAAAAGAGAGTTGAAGCAGTTGTCCAGGTCTGCAATTTTGTCTGATGGGTGTTCCACCATCTAGCTGCTTGACCGGTAAATGTTTCCACTAAGCTTTGAAGTCTGCCATGTTCTCCAATATTTTTAGATACTTGTTCAACATGCATGATTGGGGATTCTCTCTCCTTATATCTGGGCAGTTGAGTAGTATGTAAACTGGTTGGCTGTAATGTAGGTCATTCCCTGACTTTTTTTTCAAATACTTTAGGGATAATTGATACAATGAAGCACTGTCGGGTGGGTTTTTTCTGTACTTTTTGTATAGTCCAGCACCCTATTGCTTGTGTTTCATAATTTTCCATTTCCCAGTCATATAATTCAGCATATGAATTATAACCAATTGAGTCTTGGTTACCTAAGTGAAGCTCCCCATAGGTGTTTGGCTCTGTATAGTCCGTATTGTTATGGATCTGGTAAAGCTGTCTGACATCGACTTCTTCATCAATCGGTTTTATCCAAGGTTGTCCTTGTGATGGATTAATGGGTATGATGACCTTTTGGCCATTTCCTTTGAGCTTAATTCATTCCTTTTCTAAGGATATGGAGGCTTTCATCTTCTATCCCCAAGGTCAACCAACTAGCGCTGGGAAGGAGCTAGATCCTTCTTTTGGGTTAATAATTTTGAAATCAACCTTAGTCAAGATTCCTTTGATGGTCGTGTCGACATCTTTCCAAACCCCAATGGGTTCAATGAGGCCTTCGTCAGTGAGTTTTAGGTAAATGTCTGACTCATAGAGTCGTGGTCGGCCCATCTTTTCCCATGTATCTCTGGTCATGATATTTACCTGAGACCCGAAATCGAGCACCACTTGTCGGATGTGATAACCTTCGATTTCCAGGTCGAAAAGTGGG
Source organism: Pseudotsuga menziesii (assembly GCA_001517045.1). Lineage (NCBI taxonomy): Eukaryota > Viridiplantae > Streptophyta > Pinopsida > Pinales > Pinaceae > Pseudotsuga > Pseudotsuga menziesii. Next base: position 277,344 of record LPNX010547033.1, on the reverse strand, counting down.
TCGACATCATTTTTGTATTTTTGATTTAGTCTGCAAATTTTCTTAGTTTGTTTTCCCAAGTTAGTGCTTTTTATTTCATGTAATAAATCAATGAACTGGGTGACGGATTTGTCTGTTTGGATGAGATGAGTTAATTGCTATGTCATGCTAAGTCGACTGTTAATAATGTCTTCTTGTTGTGCAATGTCTTGAAATATGTGGGTGGCTTCTTGATAGGTTTGTTTTTCCTTCAGAGGATCTGGATAACCATTTGTGTTTTTAATTTTACTAATTTGGGGGTTATCAGGCCCTGTTTTTGTGCCTTAGCGAGTGACAATATGCAGATTTTTAGTAGTTAATACATCATGCTTTTGTACACAAGACAAGACATTAACATTTTTCTTATTATTGATTTTTTATAACATGGTAGGACAATCCTCTAGAGAGTGATCTCCTACTCCACAATGTGTACAGAATTTAAGGTCAGTTCTATCCTTGTACGGACAGTCTGCGCATCGGCGCCCTTCTTTATAGCAGATGAAGCACTGGGTAGATCGACGTGGTCATATGTTGCGATTCTCAATGAATCAACCTCTTCCTCCAAACCCTTGTCATCTATTGTTGTATCGACGCTCATATCATCATCCTTCATATCATTTCCCATTCTGGTCATTAGTATTATTCTACTCATTACTTTGTGCCACTGCATTCGTCTGGTAGACCGCCTGATAGTTCTGTCTATTTTTCAAGTTTAATTGACAGTCGGCCGTATTGTGACTTTTTGTCTCACAGATGGCACACCAGGAAGCTTTGGCATTCTTCATGTTAAACGGGCATTCTTTCATAGAATGATCTCCGTGCTCCTGGCAAATGTCGCAAAATACTTTAGTTTGCACAAAGTGGACGTCTTGTCGGCTGTATTCGTGTTGACAATCATCTTTCGAGTGTCCGGCCGTCGAACATTTTGTATACCAGATTTCTTGATTCTTGAGGGTCAGTTCTTTCAAGGACTTCTACACATTTTTGAGCTGTTCCTCTAACCTGTGGTCTGTTGGATAAGCAGGTATGTCTTTGTCCATTTCCACCTGTAGAGCTTTGGTCAGCGCATCTTCATATGTCTTGAACGTTTCCAGAATGATATGTCGGCATACTTTCTGTGATAATCCTGCAAGGAACCATTGAATTAGTAGTTGCTCATCAATAACATAATCTAATTGGCTTAATAGGTCCTTCCAATGTTTGTCGTAGTCACAGAATGTCTCCCCTGGCTTTTGCTGCGTTGTCTTGAGCTTTTTGGCTGCCAGGTGCTTGGCATCTAGATTTTTGAAAAAGGATAAGAACTTTGCTTTAATCTCATCTTTTGTTGCTCTGGGTTGCCTTTCCAAAAAGGTCATGTAGTAGGTCAAGGCCCTTTTCCTTAAGGCTTCGGCAAACTAATCCATTTGTCTGTCTTCATCTGTTACCTGGTTTGCATCGCAGATTGACTCCTAGATGAACCAGTGTCATTTGGGATCTTCATCTCCCTCGTAGAGGGGAATGTGGGTTGTTCCGTGACCCATGTCTGAGTCATTTTCACTGCTCTCTGAAGATGGCGGAGGTGGAGGTGTGGGTGGTGGTGAAAGTGGTGGGGTTGTTGATGTGGTCGGGCCTGCAGAATTTTGGTCGACGAAACTTGTGTTCCCGTCGGTTGTCGATTCGTCTTCGACGTACAGTGGGTTTTTGTGGATTTCTACTATCGATGGTCCACTGCAACTTTGTGTGCATAGGTCTGCTTGTTCAAGTTCTTCAAAAGCTATACTTGGTGGGGGGGTGCTCCTTCCTATGTCGGTAAGAGCAAGTGGATACTTCGAAGGGAAGGTGCTTCCTAAAACGTCACCCAGTTTCCCTCGAGCAGTCGACATATGATAAGGTGTCAACCTGTGTATGTGTCATCGCCTAGTCGGCTCCATATGCTATAGTCACCAGCTCGTAGTTGTAGATCATCTTCAATAATAGTTTGGATTCTAGTATGTGGATTTGTCGGGGAAAGGGTTATTCCTTCATCGGGGGTTCTTAATTGGAGAGCTTCTGGTTGTTCTATCCACACTTCTTCCTCCATAGGGGACACCTCTTGTTCTACGCCCTCTTCTTGTCGGTCATGACCCGACTCTGGCAGATGCTCTTCTCAGTCATTCTCCCTAGGGTTTTGTTCTCTGCGCAGCTCGTCGGCCCTTTCGCGTATTGCTTCCCTTCTCTGTTGTCTCTTGTCCCTTTATTGCTTCTTAATGTCCGACATACTTTCGTACAGTACTTATTTTCTCCAAGTCTTCTACAGTCGACTTTTCATTACTGGTGACATCTATCCTCTTTAGGTCGACTAGGATCCACTATACTCTACCTCCGACACAAAACCAGCTACCCCCCCATAGCCTACCCGATGCTTTTAGAAATCTCGGATAGTTCGACTCACTTGCTCAGGAAGTAATCCCACTCCCTTTCTACAATAAATTTCTCCCACTTCCTCTGCTTTTCCACCCAATTGGTGTTTGGGGGCTGTTCGCACAGTGGTGGTCTTGGTTCGACAATGTGGCCTGCTCCGTTCTCTATCAAGAATTTGAATAGCAAGGTCGGCAAGGTGCATAAGAATTGTTCAGTGAACTCTGTGTAGAATTTCACTTTGACAGTTTCCACTGACGTCCTGTCTTTGACTGCTTGCTCCTCACAGAAGTCGTCGACGATTTTCTCAAACCACTACGACATATTTGTTTGTCCACCTCGGAATAGTTTATCTAGCAACTGCTGTTATGTAGTCACATCTGGCTTTCTCATCCAGTAGCTGCTTTAACAGTTGTGGCACTGATTCGAGAAATTTTTCATGTGTCTCTGTGAAAAATCTAGCTCTAGCTTCAGTGATTGTTAATCTGTTTCATCTTGCGTAATTTTGCAAATAGTTCACAATTTTACTGTCCCACCAGTCCTTAATCTCCTTCTCTGGTATCATATGTGAACATATATTCTAGACATCTACTACCGGCAACAAAACCAATGTTGTAATCTCACAGATCACATAAGGTTACCAATAATACATACTAAAACATACATAACTATAAATCGGATACAAGAGACAAGAACAGATAGGAAAACATATTATATTAATGTAATGAGTTCATACAAGGCAGAGAAATGAACTGAGTTCTTGCTTGGCTCAACAGCCTAATATATACAAGTTACAAATAGTTACAAAATAACTACCTGTCGGTTCAGTGAACCGACATGACTGTTAGTTAGCTGACTAATCTTTCTAGTTAGTCGACCGACGGACTTAGTCGGCTGATCGACTAAGTCGGCCCATCGACTTAGTCGGTTGATCAACTAAGTCGGTCTTCCTTCAAGTTGACTTTGCGACTTGCTCCTTCTACAGTAACTCTACTGAAATCATTAGTAGGCATCCATCATATTCATAACCATGCTACATAACCATTATATTCATTCATAAGCGAATACATTTCAGAAATAAGGATAACAGAGAAATTTATCTTGATGATGGAGGTGTCCCACAACTAGCTATGTTGCTAGAATGTTCCACCCAACCATATTCCAGTTACGTTCTTTAATATCTCAACACAACTACCACCCGCAAGTTGGGCATGACTTCCACAAGGAACTAGGGAACAACAGACTCACACATAACCAGATCAAATCACAAATAGTCTAGCCAACCTTCAGTTGGGTTTATCAGAATGTCTAGCCAAGCCAACACCAATTTGGGTTTATAAGGCTATAGGAAATTAAGCTAAACATTGTTGGGTTTATCAAACTGAACACAGTTAAGGAAAATTTTACATTAAGGACTAGCTAAGCCAACATATGGGTTTATCAGGCACTCAGCCAAGCTATCTCACTACTGGGTTTCACAGGCTAATCAACCAAGCCATCATTCACAGTTGGGTTTCATAGGCTGTCCAGCCAAGGATTACATGCAAGTCCAAAATGCACAAGAAGACATAGCCAAGCCAACTACCAGTTGGGTTTATCAGGTTGTTAAGGTAGTGGACAGGAAGAAATGCTAAGCTAGTGAGATCATCCACAGGGCTAAGGAAAAAATCACAAGATCTATCTGTCCCGGCATCCATGTTTCCTGCACCACCCAACACAAGGAAGTATTTCCTTCACTGCTACACAATTCCCTTAGGAAATACCTTCCCTTCCAGTGGTATTCAGGGTGTGCTGAGCAAATTCACCAACCACTCTTATCTTATTGTGAGGTTCCACACTAGGTTTATCAAGCACATTATATGTCTCTTCTACTCTTAAGTCTTGCATAAAGTTCAGACCCAAGACAGGGTGCAAATCAAAACAATTCATATGGAAAACACAGCACATCGGCTTGACACTATAAAAAAACCCACCAGGGTCTCATACTACTCTATAAAACAGAGAAATGGGTTTGCATACCACACTATAGTTTAGGATAAACAATGCAGAACAACCCGTTCCAGTACTCTAAATAGTTAAAAAACACAGGATCATGCTGCACCATAGTGAACAATCACCACTTCGGGATCAAGGATGAACAACACGTGAATGAGTGATCGTATCTCCTCTCCCGAACCACAACATTTTTATGGAGACCAAGATGACAGAATGTGCACACATTTTCTGGGTTTACTTACCCCACAAGCAAGAATATGGGTTTTGTAGACTGTAGACTTTCTCAGTAACAAAAATTAGACTCCATGCCCTACTCCTCCCAAGGTATTAACTGCCTCAACCAACTTTTGGAAGAAATAAATGATCAAGTGCAGAGGAAAGTAGGCAGCTGAGGGTTTATGGGTTTCCCCATTGACATTCTATCTATTGGTTTGGGGGGTTTGACTAACTACCCTCCCTATTCCTTGTGAAATCATTCCCCCATATCTTTCACAATGCAGTCCCATAACTAGCTGTGGTATTTTATTCATTGCATATCTACATGATATATCAAAATATATATACTGTGATTGACTTAACACTATCACCATAGGTATCAACCTTGATCACCTATACACAAACACCAAATCAATGGCAAGGCCTTGGCCTTAAGCTTCGTGGCATGATCTCAATAAAATATATACATCATGTACAATTCAATACCATGGGGTCAAAATCAAGGCACACATTCCCCTCCCCCTTGGAGTCAAAACCGAGGTATTACAATCTCTCTCTTTCTCTAAAATCATAACCTCAAATCTCTCTCTCTCTCTCTCTCTCTCTCTCTCTCTCTCTCTAAAATCATAACCTCAAATCTCTCTCTCTCTCTCTCTCTCTCTCTCTCTCTCTCTCTCTCTGTCTATCTATCTTCCTCTAAACTTCTAATCCACAATCTCTCTTTCTATCTCTCGCTTTCTCTCTCTAAACCCATAACATTCAATCTCTCTAGACCCCTAAATTCCAATCATTATACACACACACACACACACACACATATGTATATATGATATGTATATATAATATGTATATGTATATATAATATGTTTATGTATATACATATGTATGTATATATGTATATATATGTATGTATATAACCTCCAATCTCTCTCTCTCTCTCTCTCTCTCTTTAAAGACCCTACCCCAAATATGCTTCACTATCTATTTACCTATCTAGATAAACCTTAAACCCCATTATCTCTCTTTATTTATCTAAACCCCTAAATACTCTGCCCAAACTCCTAACCCTCAATCTCTCTTTCTCTTCCTCTAAACCCCTAAGCCCTTAATCTCTATCTTTATATTTCTATCTGTAAACCCCTCAACACAATCTCTTTCTCTAAACCCCTAGCCACAATCTCTTTCTCGAAACCCCTAACCTCCAATCTCTCTCTCTCTCTCTCTCTCTCTCTCTCTCTCTGTGAACCCATGACTACTAATCTCTCTCTCACTAAAAAACTAGCCCCCAATAAATCTCTCTAAACTCATAAATACTAAACTAAACTATCTCTCTCTCTCTCTCTCTCTCTAAAATCCTAACCTTGAATCTTTCTCTGTATATATATAACTCTTAAATCAATGCTCTTTATCTTTGTCTCTAATCCCTTATCCTGTAACCACCAATCTCTATCTCTCTCTAAAATGCTAACCCCTAATCTGTCTCTCCCTATCTAATAACCCATAACCTCCTCTTTGTCTCTCTTTAGCTATCTATCTAGCCCTAAATATCCCTCTCT
>LPNX010547033.1:253604-270094 GCA_001517045.1 Pseudotsuga menziesii | reverse complement strand
AACCCCCAATATCTCTCTCTCTCTCTCTCAACCCCTAACCCCCAATATATATATCTCTATCTAAATTGGTAACCCCCAATTTCTCCCTCTCTCTCTACACACCTAACCCCCAATTTCTCTCTCTCTAAGCCCTTAAGCTTCAATATCTCCCTTTAACTAATTCCCTAACCCCAAATGTTTCTCTTTCTATTTTTTTCTCTCTCCCTTTATCTCTTTCTTTATTTAAATTGTTAACTCTCGCTCTCTCTCTCTAAACCCCTAACCTCCAATCTCTCCCTTTATCTAAATCCCTAACCCCAAATGTCAATCTTACTTTCTATCTATCTCACTTTATAAGTTTATTTATCTAAACTGGTAATTGTCTCTTTGTATCTAAACCCTTAACCCCTAATATCCCTCACTTCCTCTCTCTTGCTCTAATCCCACACAACACAACCCTAACCCCCATTATCTCTCTATTTTTCTCTCTCTAAACACATAACCTCTAATATCTATCTCTCTCTCTAAACCCCTAACCCCCAATATCTTTCTTCCATTTTCAATCTCTCGCTAAACACCTAACCCCAATCTCTCTAAATCCCTAACCTTCAATCTCTCTCTCTCTCTCTCTCTCTCTCTCTCTCTCTCTCTAAATCCCTAAGCACCTCTCTCTCTCTCTCTCTCTCTCTCTAAATCCTTGAACCCCAATCTTTATCTCTGTTTTTCTCCCTCTAAACCCCTAATCCTCAATCTCTCTCTTTCTCTCTAAACCCCTCACCCTAAATTTCTCTCCCTCTCTAAACCCCTAATCCCCTATATTTCGCTTTCTCTCTCACCCTCTAAAACCTATAACCACCAATCTCTCTCTCCCTCTCTCTCTCTCTCTCTCTCTATATATATATATATATAGTCAAACCCCTAAACCCCAATCTATCTCTCCAAACCGATAAACTCTAATATCTCTCTCTCTCCCTCTCCACTCATAACCCCCAATTTTCTCTCTCTAAACACCTAATATCTAATTTCTCTATTTAAAATCCTAACTCTCAATCTCTCTCTCTCAACCACTAACTACCAATATATCTCTTTATCTAAATCCCTTACCCCCATTGTCTCCCTCTCTCTTTAAACCCCTAACCTCCAATCTCTCTCTCTCTCTCTCTCTCTCTATATATATATATATATATAAACCCCTAATGTTGAATATTTATCTCTCTAAACCCTCTCCCTCTCTCTTTAATCCCATTTCTCCAAATCTATCAATATAATCCATTAACCTCTCTCAACAAAACCCTAAGCCCCAATTCCCCCCTCTCTCAACCTTTAATCTCTAATCTCACTTACTCTCTCTAAACTCCTAATATCGAATATCTCTCTCAAAACCCCCAAACCATAATCTCTCTCTTTCTCTCTCTCTTTGTCTTAACCCCTAACCCTCTCAATCTTTGAACTCCCGACCCCTAATATCTTCCTCTCACTATATAATCCCATAAACCCCAATATCTCTCTATGTCTCTCTCTAACCCCAATATCTCTCTCTATATCTCTCTAGACCCATAACCTACAATATCTCTCCCTCTCGGAGTATCCACTTGCTCTTACCGACACATGAAGGAGCACCCCCCCTGCCACATACAGCTTTCAAAGAAATCCAAGAGTCAGACCTGAGCACGCAAAGTTCCAGTGGACCATCGACAATACAAATCCACAACAATCCACTGTACGATGCAAAATCATCCACCGAAGGAGGCACAAGTTCCATCGACCAAAACTCCTCAGGCTCAACTATATCAATGACCCCACCTCTTTCACCACCACCCACACCCCCACCTCCGCCGCCGTCGGATAGCAGTGACAGCGACTCAGACATGGGTCACGAAACTGCCCACATTCCTCTATACGAAGGGGATGAAGACCCCAGATGGCATTGGTTCGTCTGTGAGTCCATCTGGGATGCAAACTAGGTGAAGGATGAAGACCGACAGATGGCTCAGTTCGCAGGAGCCTTACGAAAAAGGGCTCTGACTTGGTATATGACCTTTTCAGAACGACAACCCAGAGCAACAAAAGCTGAAATTAAAGCACAGTTCTTATCCTTTTTTAAGACCCCAGACGCTAAGCACCTGGCCGCCAAAAAGCTCAAGACAACGCAGCAAAAGCCAGGGGAAATTGTCCGCGATTATGACAAACACTGGAAGGACCTATTGAGTCAATTAGATTATGTTATTGACGAACAATTGCTAATTCAATGGTTTCTTGCACGCTTATCACAAAAAATTCATCGACACATCAGTCTGGAAACCTTCAAGACCTATGAAGATGCGCTGACTAAAGCTCTACAAGTGGAAATGGACAAAGATATACCTGCCTATCCGACGGACCACAGGATAGAAGAACAGTTGGAAAGTGTACAGAAGTCCTTGTAAGAATTGTCCCTCAAAAATCAAGAAATCTGGTGTACGAAATGTTCGACGGCCGGACATTCGAAAGATAATTTTCGAACTGAATACAGCCGACAAGATATCCAATTTGTGCAAACTAAAGTCTTTTGCGATATTTTCTAGGAGACCGGAGATCATTCCATGAAGGAATGTGCGTTTAACATGAAGAATGCAAAATCTTCCTAGTGCACTATTTGCGAGACAACAAGTCACAATACGGCTGACTGTCAACTCAACCTAAAAAACAGATAGAACTATCAGGCCGTCTACCAGATGAATGCAGTGGTGCAGAGCAATGACCAAAATAATACCAACAACCAGAACGGGCAAGGACATGACGGCTGATGATATGAACGTCGGTACAACAATAGACGACAGAGATATGAAGGAAGAGGTCGATTCATCGAGAATCGCGATATACGGACTCGTCGACCCACACAATGCTTCATCTGCTATAAAGAAGGGCATAGATGTGCAGACTATCCGTACAAGGACAGAACTGACCTTAAATTCTGTATGCATTGCGGGGTAGGAGATCACTCTTTGGAGGATTTTCCTACCATGTTAGAAAAAATCAATAATAAGAAGAATGTTAATGTCTTGTCTTGTGTGCAAAAGCATGATATATTAACTACTAAAAAGCTGCATATTGTCACTCGCCAAGGCACAAAAACAGGGCCTGATAACCCCCAAATTAGTAAAATTAAAAACACAAATGGTTATTCGGATCCCCTGAAAGAAAAACAAACTTATCAAAAAGCCACACATATCTTTCAAGACATTGCACAGCAAGAAGACAGTCTTACCAGTCGACTTAGCACGACACATCAATTAACTCATCTCATCCAAACAGACAACTCAGTTGCCCAATTCATTGACTTATTGCACACACTAAAAGACACCACAAGGGAAAAACAAACTAAAAACATTTGTAGCTTAAACCAAAAGGATAAAAACGATGTCGACCCACTTGTCGACCTGGAAATCGAAGGATACCATGTCTGACAGGTAGTGCTCGATTTCGGGTCTCAAGTAAATATTATGACCAGGCATACATGGGAACAGATGGGTAAACCTCGACTCTATGAGTTAGGAATCTATATAAAACTAGCCGACCAAGGTCTCATTGAACCCATTGGGGTTTGGAGAGATGTCGACACAACCATTAAGGGAATCTCGACCAAGGTTGATTTTGAAATTATCGACCCGAAGGAAGGTTCTAGCTATTTCCCAGCCCTAGTAGGTCGACCTTGGGGACGAAAGATGAAAGCATCTATATCCCTAGACAAGGAAAGAATCAAACTTAAAGGGAATGGTCATAAGGTCATTGTACCCATTAATCCTTCCCACGGACAACCTTGGAATGAACCAATTGATGAGGAAGTAGATGTTAGACAACTCTACCAGATCCACAACAATCTGGACTATACAGAACCAAACGCCCAAGGGGAAATTTACTTAGGTAACCCAGACTTAGTTGGCTATAATTCAGATGCTGAATTATATGACTGGGAGATGGAAAATTATGAAACACAAGCAAGAGGGTGCTGGACTATACAAAAAGTACAGAAAAAACCCACCCAACAGTGCTTTGTAGTCTCCATTATCCCTAAGCTCTTTGAAAAGAAACTCAGAGACCGCCCTACCTTACAACCGACCAACGTACATACCCCACAAACACCAAGGTATAAGGAAAGGGAATCCCCAGTTCTACATGTCGAGCAAGTATCTAAAAACATTGGAGAACATGGCCGACTTCAAAGTTTAGTGGAAACATTCATAGGTTAAGCCGCTAGATGGTGGGATACCCATCAGTCAAAACTATAGACCTGGACCACTGCTTCAACTTACTTTGTCGAATGGTTTGGAGGGAAAAAGTTAACACAGGAAGCCCAAATCCCTATCTTCACACAGGGCCAAAACCCAGAAGACCACATTAGGACTTGTGAAAAAGAGTGGAGAAGACTTGGCCATAAGGATGAAAGAGCCTGGCCACACTTGTTCCCATCAACCCTCGACGACTTACCTAGTAAGTGGTATAAGATGGAAGAAGCTAGGGGAGAAACCTTCTTCTGGCATGAACTAAAGGAAAATTTCATTAAAGAATTTAAGTTTGAACCTCAAAATAAACACTTAGCTGTGCCAGCAACACAAATCCAACACTTTCTCCAACCGACTGAAAAAACTACCCTATCAAAACCATCGCTAGATCCAGAACTGTAACATCATCCACACTGGATCAAAAGTCGAGTCGACCCGGTTACAGTTAGAAAATGAACAAATAGAAGGCAAGAGCTTCAGGTGGAAAGCCAACCATGCTGAAACTACAAAACCTATCTATTCAATTCTAAGGGTCGCGACCAACGACAAACCAGACATCGACAGAATGACTGTAGCCGACTTCCCTGCTACATTTTCACAATTCACAGAAGGAATTCGACTGATCAATGAAGCACAAGCACCAGAGTGGTTAGATGAAAAGGTGAAAACTAAGTAGGTCGACATTTCAAATGACGACCGTCCCAAAATCGCAAAGATTGGTGACTATTGGAGTGAACAATAGACCACCGAAATAGTGACCTTACTTAAAGAATTCCAAGATGTATTTGCCAGAGATTATAAATACCTCAAAGGGTTAGTTCAGGAAATGGGTGAAATGAAAATAGATACGAAACCTGATGTCTGACTTGTCAAGAAAATACCTTATAAACTAGCTCACAAGTACAAGGAGATAGTTAAGAAGGAAATAGACAACATGTTAGCAGCAGGGATCATCTACCCTATAGACCAGTTAGAATGGGCAAGTCCCATGGTCGTTCAGCCTAAGAAACATGATCCGACCAGGTTAGGAATTTGTGTCGACTTTAGGGAGCTCAACAAAGTCACCCTCACAGATCCATTGCCCACACCCTATGCTGATGAAATATTGAATGAAGTTGCAGGACATGAACGCTACTCCTTTACAGATGGATTTTCAGGCTACAATCAAGTACCCATAGCAAAAGAGAATCAGAAGAAAACAACCTTTGTATGTGAATTTGGGTCCTTTGCCTACAGAGTTATGCCCTTTGGGTTGAAGAATGCACCGGCAGTATTCTCTCGAATTGTTGTCAAAACATTCCAAGAATATATCTATAAAACCATGGCAGTATACTTTGACAACTGGACAATCTACTCCACCCTGAAGGATCACTGCACATGGCTCAGGCTTATGCTGGAAAGATGTCGACAGATACAACTTTCCCTGAATATTAAGAAATGTATCTTTATGACACCCATAGGCATACTCCTCAGACATATTGTCTGTAAGGAAGGGATCAAGGTCGACTTTGCTAAAATTAAAATCATCCTCAACCTGAAGCCCCCAATAAACCCTAAATAGGTTCAGGTGTTATTGGGCCATACAGGATATTATAGGAATTTCATAAGACACTATTCAGACATGACCTACCCTCTAGAAGAACTATTAAAGGACGATATAGAGTTTAAATGGACAGAAGCGTGCCAAATATCGTTCGACAAACTGAAAAGAAAATTGGTCGAAGCCCCTATACTCAAATTCCCAAATTGGTCAACCAAATTTAATGTGCATATCGATGCATCCAGAATAGTAATAGGTGCAATACTGACACAACCAGGGGATGATTGGATGGACTATCCTATCATATACAGTAGTCAAAAACTAAATAAGGCTGAAAGAAACTATTCGACCACCGAAAGAGAAGCCCTAGGTATGGTCTTTGCACTTCAGAAGTATCGACATTACCTGCTAGCCAACCCCTTCATATTTTACACCAACCATCAAGCCTTGAAGTATCTTGTTAATAAACCCCTTCATCATGGAAGAATATGTCGATGGCTACTTCTTTTTCAAGAATTTGAGTTTGAAGTAGTGGTCCGACCAGGAAAGCTAAATGTCGGACCCAACCACCTATCATGTATCGACACAGGGGAGGACCCGACTGGAATAGACGACGACCTACCAGATGCCCACTTATTTCGTATAGAAGCAGTTCCAGAAGAACTAGAAGAAATTGCTCAGTTCCTAGAGATAGGCCAGGCACCAGAAGGTCTGAACACCAAGAAAAAGCAAATCTTAGCTATGAAGGATGCCCCTTACAGCTTCATCAATGGATTTCTATACAAAATGGGGTTAGATGACATTCTCAGACGATGTGTACTTGACCATGAATGAGACCAGATCATGCACGAAGCACACTATGGACCTGCAGGAGGACATTTCCAAGCAGACACAACTGCCAAGAAAATCCAACAGTCAGGATTATGGTGGCCAACACTCCACAGAGATTGCAAAAACTTTGTTAGTCAATGTGACAGATGCTAATGAATTGGTCGACCTTTGTCGAGCACAGAAATTCCCTTGATATCCGTAAACCCTAGTCTCACATTTGAAATCTGGGCTATAGACTTCATAGGACCATTCACTATACCAGCAAGACAATTAGGTGCCAGATATATCATCACTGCAGTGGAGTATGTTACTAAATGGGTAGAAGCTGAACCTGTCGATACATGTTCAAGTGAGGTCCCAGCTAAATTTATATATGAAAACATCATCACCTGATTTGGATGTCCCCTGACATTGATCAGTGACCAAGGAACCCACTTCATTAACAAAACCATCAAACATCTAACCGATCAATTTCATATCGACCATCGACGAAGTACAAGATATCACCCTTAGTCGAATGGTGCAATAAAAGATTTCAATAAAAAATTAACGAAAGGGTTAAATAAACTATGCAGTACCGACAAAGATGATTGGGATGAGAAAATCCCTGCAGTCTTATGGGCATATAGGATAGCCTATAAGTGGTCAACCGACCAAACTCCCTTCCGACTAGTTTATGGACAAGAAGCATTCGTCCCCCTACATTTTCGACAATAGACCCCTATTGTAGCTCAGCTACTACATGTCGATGTCGAACATACAAGACAGGATCAATTATTTCAACTAAGTAAGCTGGAAGAACACAGACTTATGGCCATCCAACACCAGGAGATTCAAAAACAACAACAGAAATCCTGGCACGACCGTAACATCAAGAATAAAAACTTGTCGGTCGGTGACCTTGCTTTACTCTATAATAGTAGAGTCAAAGGCAAACCAAAGAAACTACACACAGAGTGGATGGGCCCCTACGTTGTCGAAAAGATACACCCCAATGGCTCAGTTCGACTAAAAACATTACAGTGCCTAGTATTTCGGAAGCTCGTCAATGGAGCCTGACTTAAACGGTACAAAAACTAAAAAGAAAAAAAAAATTAAAAAAAATTCAAATAACGACCTTAATCGTCAACCAAAACCTATGAAAAGACAGAAAAATTCCAAAAACCAAATAACAACAAACCATGATAGCAACTCACTACCTCGACCATCGACATCACTACCATCGACCATCTTTGTTGACCAGTCAGGCCGACCGTTTTCACCCACGACACTGACCGTCGACCTCGAATGTCCCATCACGCATTGATGGCCTCGAGCGCCGAAACAAATCCTCCATTAAGTCGCACTCGATTATTGCAGCTGGACTGTCAAGTCCACCATTACTACACCCATTTCGACACTCAACCCCATCCACGCCTATAAATAATGGACCGCCGAAGGTTCATTCATCACACCCATTTCCATCAGAGCACCTGCAATCTCAGTCGACCAAAACAGAAGAATCCTATCAAAAATCCGACCAGTCCGACACAATGGCACCAAAACTAACCAGAGCTGCGGCCAAGGCAAAGGAGTTGCAAGCTGAGGACACCCCCTTGCTCAACCGACTCAAGAACATCAAAAATGCGAAGGACCAGGAGGGACCATTTCAGAAACTTTGGCAAGAGATCCAAGAGTGGGCCTTTGTCGACAACTGAATGACACAGGCCGCTGAGAAATTCTGGAACATCATCATTTTCCAGTACCCTAACGCACCATTGATGGCCAGCTTGGGTGGGACGAAGGAGGCAGCGGTCAAATTTATCATCAGTCATTACCACAACGGCCGGTTTTATTTTGACCAACCGATAGACATCACCGGGGAGGTGATCTCCAAGCTTACGGGTCTGTTGAACAAAGGCAGTCCTGTACCTATCGGCATCAAAGAAGGGTTGGTCCAAGAACTTAAGGGCACACCCACTGGGAAAAACTTGAAGGGCTTGATGGTAAGCCAAATTGCGATAAGGACGCCACAAATTGTGGCTAAAATCATCGCAGTTACCCTTACATTGGCCGGTCGAAGCAGCGACCTTAAACTGGAGATGCTGGAGGCTGTAGACACAATCGCCACAAACGGTCGAGTCTACCGATGGGGAGACTATGTTGCCGACCTGGTCAAAACCATATGCGAGTGCTGCCAAGAGGTCGGAGGTATCATCAAATTCCCATCCCTTATCATCTGGATTGTTATCACATATGTCTAGAAGGTAGTCTAGTCTTCTGGGAGCCGACCAAGTTTGAAATGCACAGGTTCAAACCTTTCTCACAAAAGGGAATGCTGCATGAGCTGGCCCAAGGGAAATTCTTCTTGGACACTTGGCTTCAGTAGTTGAAGGTCCGTACGACGAGGTGGAGGGTTCCCCAGAACATCCGACGAAACCTCCCTGCCGACTCCCATATATAGTTGGAACTGGAACATACCTCAGTATGGTATATGCGTGGTCAAGACCCCAAAGCACAGGACCTCGACTACTACACCACAGTCGACCAGATTTTCCGCGAGTTGAACCAACAGGCAAAGACAAAGATACCAGTCCCAGAGGCTGCCAGATAGGTCGACTTCTCCATTATCGAGCCGCTTACCGACCAGGAGAAGGAGGAGGACTACGAACTTAATCTATACATCATCACATTCATGTTGGAAGATACTTCGACCGTGCCCACTAGTCGGGTACACCTCACAATCAAAACTCTGATTGCCAAGGTAGTCGACCCCCAGACGGCAGTACAACAACAGCCCACAGTGCCACAGAAAACTCCACCGGCTCCGGCACCAGCTCCAGCAACAGTTGACCCAGCTCAAATAACCACAGGTGAAGTCGACGAAGCCAATCCTGAGTATGCTTTATCTAAGAGCATCATCAAGAAACTGGCTAAGGAGATAGCTGTCACAAGGAAAAATTTCAAAGCCCAAAAATTACAACAAGGTAGGGGTAAGCGCAAGCTTATCCTGGCCGACTCGTCTGATGATGAGGAGGAACTCACAGCCGCGGCCGTCGACATTGTCGAGGATGCCCGTGCCAATAAAGTGTCAGTCGAGGTTCAGTTTCAACGGTACGTCGGCGCAGGTGCTCCGGAGGGTCGGCCAAAGAAAGAAAAAACTGGCCCGACATCTGAAATGGTGGTCAACCTCATGTTGACCCCTCCCTCCCCATATTCGAACAACATAGTTGAAGAACAAGCACAAGTACAGCAGGCTGATAGTCCCCCTGAGGAATATCAACGCGCCATCCTGGAGGCACTCAGAGCCAAGGTCTCCCAAGACACTGAGCTTTAATATTTCTTTGAGACACTTCCTGGACTATTTAAGTTTGCCCAGAAAATACAGACAAAATCCCTTCTTTATGCAAGCAGAAAGCCTTATGCAACTGTTACGATGACATTCACCCGTGACGAACAGGGTGACGTAATAGGAACTTCAAAGTCTGTCATAGAACCACTCGACCAGGATGACCTACCCTCTACACCTTCGAAAGCAGGTATCTCTTCTGACAAAAGTTCACCACATACTCCAGTTAACCTTTTGACCCCTGACCATACCCCCACTCCATCCCCAACACCACCATCATCCCAACATCCTTCACCACCACCTCCACTGTCAAAATCCCCACCACCAGAACTACAGCCAAACCCAGCACAGCCACCGTTATCTTCACAACCAGAAGCCAACATCCCACCTCCTCAAACAAAACAACCCCCATCCCCCATTCCCCCTCCTCAAAAAGAAACACAACCATCTTCTATACCACCTAACCAACCAGAACAACCTTCGACCTCCAATCCACCAACTATAGACCCAACTTCCACTACTACAGGTACCCATGAGCAAGCAACAGACAACCAGCAGCAGAAGAAACATCATCGTCCCAAACCCTCCACCGTGCGGATAAGCTTAAAAGATGCCAGTTCGTTGACCGATCGACACAGAGGTCGGCCAACTCCTCAAAACTGTGGCTAAGGAGTTGAAGAAAAGGGCAAATCGGAAAACCAAGGAGCTGGTCGCCAAAAATGCAGAAGAAGTTGAGTTTCTCGGCAGATGCAGAGCTCTAGCACAGACGGTGATACCAGGCCCTCTCGAAATCGACACAGATCGACCTCTGGAAAGGGCATATCAGCTTTTTGAGGGCATGGTGTCGACCATCCAGACCCATCGCCAAGAGACTAAAATAGAACAACAAGAGGAAACTTCCCGATTGCTCCTAACACAGCACACTGCCTTTTCGGAGGCTTACAAGGTCTTACAAGACCATATGGAGGAGTCCATTGTCACTAAGGAAGTACTAAGAGACTGGCCTACCCATTATGGGTAGGTCTATCATTAGACCAGGCAGACATGACAAGGCATTCAGGCCTTGGAGGGCTGGAAGTCGACAGAAGCATAAATGAGGCAGACCATTGAAGAGCAGATTGTGATGGAGACCACCAAACTATAGAAGCTCGAACGAGAGGCTCATCAGTGGGTTCAGCAAGCCCTTCCAAACTTAGAGAAGGTCGACAACATTTGTCCACAGATGAAATGACTCCTCGATGCTGCAGAAGAACAAAACCAACTGTTGGGTCCCAACATGGAGCACATTGCAGAAAATCCCATGGACGAAAATATGTCGATACTATCAAGTCTAACTACTCTAATGATCGACATCCAGAAAGCCCTGCAGACATGGACCGATTTCCAGCATCATCTGGCCATCACAGCTCCATCCATTGTTGAGGTATGTGTCTAGAAGAGACCGACTATTCGTCTGCACAATCCACAGCCAGAGCAAAGTTGAAGGATTCGACAAAAAGTTTGTTTTGGTACCTCCCTGTTTCTTCGGGATGAAGAAACCTTTTGTTTATGGGGGAGATGTAGAAGGAGCAAGTCGACAAAGTTGACTTGAATGAAGACCGACTTAGTTGATCAGCCAACTAAGTCGATGGTCCGACCAAGTCGGACAGCCGACTAAACTAGTTAATTAAGTCGGCTAACTAACAGTCGTGTCGGTTCACCGAAATGACAGGTAGTTATGTTGTAACTGTTTCCAAATTGTATATATTAGGCTGTTGAGCCAAGCAAAGAACTGAGTTCAGTTCTGTGCCTTGTATGAACTCATTGTGATAATATAATCTGTTCCTTTCTATCTGTTCTTATCTCTTGTCTCTGTTTATATTTATGTATGTTTTAGTATGTATTATTAGTAACCTTATGTGATCTGTGAGATTACAACAACCTCCAATCTCTCTCTGTCTAAACCCATAACCTCAAATATATCTCTTCCTAAACATCTCTAGACAACAATGGTACAAAGTCGAGGAATCCAATAAGGTATAACTAAAGGTTTAACTTTTGAATCTTTAATTTTCTGGTATATAATAATAGTAAAGAAATCAAAAGGGATGAGAGACTAGTGATTAAGCCTAAAAAACATACCCATAAGTACATACAAAAGATAATAAACAAGGATGATGTAAAAGTATAGAAACTACAAACAATAGACATATATGATCTAGCTTTGGGGATCAACTATATAACAACTCATAGTTGGTACTTATACATATGATAAATACTTTTAAACAGAAAATTTTTTTGGATGAAAAGGGGGCACAATTACATAAGTCTTCAATGAGAAATTAAAGACATAAACACTATCATTCTAAATATCATCATATAATTACATCAAAAACATTGAATTGTATTTGTATTCAATTATAAGTCAAAGTGGATCATATAAGATTTCTCATCCTCCATACAACTTCAAAATATACTTACAGGTTTCCAAAAGAGGTTCCAGAGTTAAAAATATGCTAGATATCCCTATCTAATCCTCTGCCATCAACAACCCCTTCTCCTACCTTATACTTCTATATTGATACAAAATAAAAACTTCTAAAAAATTGTTTATAGATACAAACATATAGGATCGAAATAGTCCAAAAATAAAGACTATTTAATTACATCATCAAGGAGTTTTAAATACAAATGAAATGTTTCCACCTAAATAGTAAACCCTAAAACAAATCGACTTCAAAATTTTTCCAGCTAAACTGTGAATAGATCATCAAGACTTATCTTTTCCATCACATCACAGCTTGCGAGTAGCCTCTACGAGCATGGTCAAACCATCTAATGCCTAGGATCTCCTCCGAATCTGACTGAGCTCTTCTTCTATAGCTGGCACCTTTTCCTTTAATTCATGGCTCTATTTAAGCAATTCAACATATGCTTATTGGGCCATTTTCCTCCTCTTAACTACTTCCTTAGTAACCCTAACCAACTCTGCATAGTTCAAATTTATTTCCTCAAGGTCATGTCTAATCATGTGGCTGGCACTCACACATTGGTCATTAAGCTGGTTGAGATGCGAGTTATGGGCCTTATAATGATGCATGACTTTTCTAAGGCTTGAAACCTCTATTCCTCACTATTATGCATAATTTCATCCAAATCATTTATCTCTTTGCTTATATGTTTCTCTTATGAAATTTCAGTAAATGAAATCATGTGCTCTTTAGCTGAACCTTTACAATTTAAAGTGTAGACACCTTCCATATATTTTTCTACACATGACTGTTTTTTGTTGATTCCTTCGTTCAATGCATACATGACCTCTTTACCCTTATCTATGAATTTCTTTACTAGTACATCTATAATGGATCTAATGTTCTCCCCAATGCTTTCTATGTATTTATAAATCATAATTTCAATCCTTTTAGGCTGAGTATATTCTTCACTGGAATATTCTTCAATCTCAATCATCTTTTTCTCTTGAAGCTTAGGGTTAAGAAGCTTCTTCATATTCAAATGGAGTTTATTTGTAGGCTTAGTCTTAGGTCACCACTTAACTGTTTCAACATTCTTAACACAAGGATAGGTATTCTTTATGATTGGAATTTCATGCTAAGACATGCTCGTTGTTCCCATACTTTCTATTATTGAAGCTTCTTCTGCAAAACCTGGGATACTAGGGGTTATTTCCATTTCTTATGCATCTAAATAGGATTTTGTATTCACATCTGAAACCATTTTCATATATTCAACTCTCTGCTGCACTGTAGTTGTATTTTTCCTCTTACTATAAATCCTCAGTTTCAATGGGGTTTGTTTCCCTTCTTCCAATTTTGTATCAGTCAGTTTTTCAACCTTAAATCCATACCATAATAGAAAGTGAGTCCAAGTACATTCTTTCTTTTCCAATTCTTTATCGATCAACAATTTAATTAAACCATGATGAAACACACTGTGAGGGGTGTGATATGGATGGTTTTTAACCTGATTTGCTATTTTTTATAAGCTTTTCAATAGGTAGAAATGTAGGTTCAAATTTGACACTCCTACTACATGAAGAATAAATCATAGGTGATACCTAAATATTGTTGCAAAGCATCCCTTGCAGGTAATATATCATCGAATAATGCTCAATATCTATCGACATTCTTCCTTTAAAACATCTCTGTGAATTCCCCTATTCTAGTCTAGGGTTTCATGACCCGAAAAAATAAATAACGCTAAATCAACTTCAAAAGGGAGTTTTTAAAACCATTTATCTCCCTCCATGGATAATCCATTGGCTTATACAATTGACTGTTCTGAAACTTCAAAGCTAATACTACTGAAATCAACCCTTGTACTTGTAAACCTTTTATCAAATTATCTAGAGACTTCAACATTATATCCTATGATGTTCTAAAAAAAGGTAAACCAACCTGCATCTTTTATCATTTGTGCGCATTTTGGATGTTTCTCAACCCATTGCATATGAATTGGCTCAAATATGTGCGGTTTATTTCTCATTTTCTTCATGGAAACAATGGTATTGGAACTGCAAACTTAGAACCTTCTAAGACATATTCATCTACTAATACCAAACATTATGAAACAATGAATGCAAAAATGTTTAGTACAACCATGAACTAGCATCATTAATGGCATGCCTCAGTATGTCAACTCGCATGATGATACAGATGGGTACATTGTAGGGAACTTGAGCCACATCTTGCCCCCATTTCACACTTTACAAGGTTAATCATGACTATGAAAATGCGTGAAAATATTTTGACATTTTGGCAGCTTTTAACTTATCAAAGATTAGCATTCTCTTCCAGAATATTAATATGTAGACTAGCTCATACTTTGGACTATTAATCTATTAAAACCATTAAAAAACCATGTAATATATAATGAAATCCTATATGTATGGACTTGAATAAAATTATGATCCAACCATTTAACTTATAATATGACAAAATACATAAAATAACATAAACTATTAAGGTTACAAAAACAAGCATAAAAGTTTTCCTAGGACTATACAACAAACCTAGGAAAACAACTCCAACACACACACACACACACACACACACACACACATATATATATATCAAACCCTTAACCCCAATGTATCTCTCTCTAAACCTATAACCCCCAATCTCTCTCTCTCTCTCTCTGTTTATCTAAACCTATAATCCCGAAACCCCAATCTATTTACATCTCTCTAAACCTCTAACCCCTAAACCCTAATCTCTCTTTCCCTCTAAGCCCCTAATCTCAAAGCTCTCTCTCTGTTTCTAAATATCCCCTAATCTATCTCTCTCTCTAAACCCCTTACCCCTAATCTATCTCTCTCTTTTTCTCTCTCTAAACCCCTAAACCCAAAAATATCTCTCAAAACCCACAGCATCCAATATCTCTATCTATCTAAAATTAAAACCCCCAATCTCTCTCTCTCTCTCTCTCTCTCTCTCTCTCTCTCTCTCTCTCTCTCTCTAAACCCCTAACCCCCAATCTATTTCTCTTTCTATCTCTCTTAACCCCTAAAACATGTATCTCTCCCTCTCCCTCTCTCTCTCTCTCTCTATGTAAATCCCTAACCCCCAATATCTCTCTCTTTCTCTCTCTAAACACCTAAACCTAATCTCTCTCTCTCTATATATATATATATTATCCCCCATATGTAAACCTTCTCTCTCTCTCTCTCTCTCTCTCTCTCTCCCCCTCTCAAAACCTCAACCCCAAATCCCTCTCTCTCCCTCTCTATTTATCTATCTATCTAAACCCTTAAACCCCATTCTTTATCTTTATTTATCTAAAATGCTAATCTCTCACAAGACTCGTAACCCCCAATCTCTCTCTCCCTCTCTCTAAATCTCTATCCCCAAATTTCTCTCCTTCTATTTCTTTGTATAAAACCCTAGCCCCCAATCTCTTTCTTAAACCCCTAACCTCCAATCTCTCTCTCTTTAAAATCATGACCACTAATATCTCTCTTTATATCTCTTTCTCTCTCTCTCCCTAGAAAACTAACTCCCCATATCACTCTCTATAAACCCCCAACCTCTAGTCTCTCTCTCTCTCTCTCTCTCTCTCTCTCTGTTTGAACCGCTAATCCCCAATATTTCTCTCTCTATGTAAACCCCTAACGCTCAATATATATATATATATATATCATCCCATAATTCCCTATATTTCTCACTCTAAGTCCCTAACCTCCAATCTCTCTCTCCTTCTCTCTCTCTCTAATCCCCTTACATGAAATATCTCTCTCTCTATGTTATTCTATCTATATAAACCTATACATTGAATATTTATCTCAATGTTATCAGAACCGGACCGGTCATCGAACCAGCGAAGCCCAAAATGTGAACCGGACCGGAAACCGGACCGGAACCGGAAAAAAAACCGGGTAAAAAACCGGCTGACTAAAAAATACATAAAATATTCATATTTTGTAAAAAAAACATATATATTCATGTGCATACATATGAATCCAAACCATTAATACACAAATATGCAAAGTTTCTCATATATATAGCAAATATGGGTGCAAATATCCAAAATAGCACCTAGTGCAATACATATGTGA
>LPNX010547033.1:215851-250668 GCA_001517045.1 Pseudotsuga menziesii | reverse complement strand
GTAGTTGTTTAGGTGTTTTTTTGTTTTAAAAAAAAAAAAAAAAAAACGTGGTCCCCAGCTCGCGGCCGTACGGCTGCCTCTGAACCGGCCGGTTCAGAGGCCGGTTCAGACTTTTTTCTGGTTTTGCAAATTTTTTTAAGGAACCGGACCGGCTGACCTTGTGAACCGGTCAGACCGGCCGGTTTTGCCGGTTCCGAGCTGGTTCTGATAACACTGATTTATCTCTCTAAACCCATAATTTCCAACCATCCTCTCCCTCTATCTCTAATCCCCTTGCCCCAAATATCTCACTCTCTCTCTCTCTCTCCCCCCCCTCTCTCTCCATCTATCTATCTATCTAATCCCCTAAGCTCTAATCTCTCTCTAAACTCCTAACCTTGAATCTCGCTCTCTATCTCTTTCTCTATCTCTCTAAACCCATAACCACTAATCTATATCCTTGTATTTTTCTCCCTCTATAAATTCCCAATCCCCAATTTCTCTCTCTCTCTAAACCCCTAGCCTCTGATCTCTCTCTCTCCCTCTAAATCCCTAATCCCTAATCTCTCTCTCTCTCTCTCTCTCTCTCTCTGTGTGTCTCTCAACCCATAAACCCCCCCCCCCTCTCTCTCTAAACCCATAACATCCAATCTATCTATCTATCTAAAATCCTTATACCCAATCTCTCTCTCTCTCTCTCTCTCTCTCTCTCTCTCTCTCACTCTAATTTCATAGCATGTGATCTCTTTCTCTCCCCCGCCCTCTTTGAAACCCTAACCCCAAATCTCTCTCTCTCGCTCTGTCTCTAGACCCCTAACCCTCTCTCTCTATTAATTTGTCTATCTAAAGCCCTAACACCTGATCTCTCTCTTTCTAAGCCCTTAACCTATAGTCCCACTCTCTCTCTCTAGACTGCTAACCCTTTTTATCTATCTAAACCCTTAAATTAGAATCTCTCTCTCTCTCTCTCTCTCTCTCTATATATATATATATATATATATATATATATATCTACCTCTATAAAATCCTAACCCCTAACCTCTCTCTGTAAACCCAAAACCCCTTCTCTCTCTCTCTCTCTCTCATCCCCAATCCCAAATCATTCTCTCTATGTCTCTAAACCCATAACCTCCAATATCTCTCTTTATTTCTCTCTCTAAACCTTAACATTCAATCTCTCTCTCTCTCTCTCTCTCTCTCTCTCTCTCTCTCTCTAACTTGCTAACCCACAATCTCTATTTTTATTTATCTATCTCTCTAAACCCCTAACTCTTAATTATTCTCTCTCTAAAACTTTACACTCCAATATTTCTCTCTATCTCTAAACCACTATCCCACAACCTCTCTCTCTATGTAAGCCCCTAATCCCCAATCTCTCTCTCTCTCTCTCTCTCCACACCCCTATACCCCAATATCTCTCTCTTTGTATCTGAACCCATAAACCCTAATATCTCTCTCTTTCTCTTTTTAAACCCATAACCTTCAATGTCTCTAAACCTCTAACTCTCAACCACTATTTCTCTCTCTCTCTATCTATCTATCTAAACCTTAAACCTTGCTCTCTCTCTTTATTTATCTAGACCACTAATTTCTCTCCCAAAATTACTGAATCTCTCTCTCTCTCAACCCTTAACCCCTTATCTCTCTCTCTCTAATACTATAACCTCTAGTCACTCACTCTCTCTCTCACTCTCTCTCTGTATATATAATATAATATATATATAATATATAGTTATATATACACCCCTAACCCCCATTCTCTCTCTATTTTTCTCTCTCTAATTACATAACCTCCAAATCTATATCTCTCTCTCTCTAAACCCCTAACCCCCAATCTCTTTCTTCCAATTTCTATCTCTCGCTAAACACCTAACCCCAATCTCTCTATATAAATCCCTAGCATTCAATCTCTCTCTCTCTCTCTCTCTCTCTCTCTCTTTAAATCCCTAAACCCAAATATTTCTCTCTCTATATATATATATTTATCTATCTAAACCCATCACACCCCCTCTCTCTCTCTCTCTAATCCCCTAACCTATAGTCCCACTCTCTCTCTCTCTAAAATGCTAACCCATTTTATCTCTTGAAAACCCTAAGCCAAAATCTCTCTCTCTCTCTCTCTCTCTCTCTCTCTCTCTCTCTCTATCTATCTATCTATCTATCTTTATAAAATCCTAACCCCTAATCTCTCTCTTTAAACTGATAACCCATTCTCTCTCTCTCTCTCTCCCTCTCTTCAAACTCCTAACCCTTAGACTCTCTCTCTTTATCCATCTAAACACCTAACCCTGAACCTCTCTCTCTCTTTGTCTCCCTCTCTATTACTCTAAATTCCTAACCTTAAATCTCTCTCTCTCACCCTCTCTCACCCTCTCTCTCTCTCTCTCCCCTAATCATAAATATTTCTCTCAGTGTCTCTAAACTCATAACCTCCAATATCTCTCTATGTTTATCTCTCTAAACCCATAAACTTAAACCTATATCTCTCTCTCTAATCTCATAACCCATAATCTCTATTTCTATTTATGTCTCTCTCTAAACCCCTAACACTTAAAGTTTTCTCTCTCTAAACCTTTACACTCCAATGTTTCTCTCTCTCTAAACCACTAGCCCACAATATCTCTCTCTCTCTCTTCGCTAAACCCTTACCTCTCTCTCTCTATCCCTCTCTCTCTCTATTTCTCTCTCTAATCCCCTAATACCAAATATTTCTCTAAGTGCCTAAAAATCCCTAATCTCCAATATCTCTCTATCCTTCTCTCTCTAAACCCATAACCTTCAACCTCTCTCTCTAACTTGCTAACCAACAATATCTATTTCTATTTATCCCTCTCTCTAAACCCTAAACCCTTAATTTTTCTCCCTCTAAACCTTTACACTCCAATATTTCTCTCTCTCTCTAAACCATTATCCCACAATATCTCTCTCACTAAAAACCTAACCCCCAATATCTCTCTCTAACCCATAACTTATAAACTAAACTCTCTCTCTTTTTATCTTTAAATCCCTAACTACTAACTCTCTTTCTCTCTAAAACCCTAACCTCAAATCTCTCTCTCTCTCTCTCTCTCTATATATATATATATATATATGTTTAAATCCTCTCTCTCCCTCTATCTATCTATCTAAACCGATAACCCTCTCTCTCTCTCTCTCTCTCTCTCTCTCTCTCTCTCTCTCTCTCTCTCTCTAAATTGCTAACCCCCAATCTCTCTCTAAATATATACACACACCCCTAACCCCCAATCATTATCTCTCTCCCTATATATACATACATATATATAATATATATATACACCTGTAATCCCTATTCTCTCTCTAAACACATAAGATGACTATGGTGGGGTTCCTTCTTCGTAAATAGTTTTACGAGCCCAAAAAAGTGATAAAGGTAGACTCGACACCTTTGTACTAAAGTTTAACGTGCACGAGTATTAATAGCACTTGAAACCTTTTTCATGTTTGAATCCATAGCACTTTTTGGTGAGCTCGAAACAGAAAAAAGAACTATGCTCGACACCATCTTACTGTTTTTAATGAGCTTGAAGATTGGTTGGAAGAATGCTTCGGGTATCTGCTTCATTTTTTAACAATATTGTAATAGAGAAGGAACTATGCTTAGGATGTTGTTTCATGGTTTAGCGAGATCAAACACAAGATGAAAGTATGATCATCAAGAGTCTTTTCGATAGTTTTTTCCCAACATGATGTCTAGAGGTTGGTACTTTCCCCCAATTGTTAGCACTTAGAGTTTACCCCCAATTGTGAAAGGATAATCCCAAGGTAACCACATAACCAATATTTAGGATAAAATATGGCTTCTTTCCTTCCAAAGAGGGATCTTTCAATAAATAAACTTAAAGGCGATAAATATTTGGAAAGAAATAAATTTTAGTAATAACAATAGCTGAAATTGGTGGTCATTGGGCATGGAGTCAAATATGGAAAAAAAATAATGACAATGCTTTGCAATGGAGTTCTTAACAGAGGTAGGGTAACTAATCTATTATAGTCAAAATGTTGGTTTTTTGGTGATAGGGAAGATTAAAGAAACAATCCATTACCATGGGAATCACAATATGAATCCAATGCTAACTTTAGTGTAAAAAAGTTTGTGATTGCTTGAAAGTAAAGGATCAAAGAACAAGAGTATGAATTCTAACCCACTATACACTTATTCAAGCATGAAAATATAATAGAATGGAAAGGTAAACATGAAACACATTCACATGAATAAAAGAAAGTACAGCTTGTAAAATAAATAACACAAGAATATCTACAGAAAACCTGCTTGGCTCTGGAATATTTATTAATCTTGAAGCTCTCTTACAAAATTCAATTATTGCTCAGGGGTTCCAACCCCCAATACATTGTAAAAATTTGCTTGAATACATAAAATGCTCCTTGAGTTGATAACTGTTTCTATGCTAAAAATAGGAAAAATTAACTCCCTTATTACACTTGTCATTTAACTCCTAACAAACTAACTACTCAGAACTCTTGTTATTTTCAAAATATAAACTAGTCTTCAAAATTTCTCAAACTTCTTTATTGATGTAGCTTGTACTTTTTTCTTCCAAACTTTGCTATTAGCTTCCATTGGTCCAGAGATGGCAGCTCTAGATTGGCTATTTCTTTCGCCAATACTCTCAATTCCACATGATCCACATATGGAATGGGAGGAAACTGGGAACAAATTGTTTTGAAAGTATTTATTATCTCAAAATCCACTGCTAATTTATCAACCATAGTTTTCCCTAAAAGAGATTGGTTCATATCTTCAAATTTATTGTGGTCCAATGGGATGTTGCATTATGTCAATTTTTTCCTATATAGTTTCTATGTGTTGATGCTTTCCCACTACCTTCCTTGCCGAGGTGATCACTGTAATTTTGTCTTTAATTCCCATTTTCTTCAAATATTCCTCTAATAAAGTATCCAGGAAATTAATTGTATTATTAGTTGTGTCCACTAGATTTGTATTCAAATTTTATTTTACTGCAGTACAACTCTTGATCCTTGCATTGGTAATTCCCCATACAATTTCTTTATTAACTTCTCATTTATATCCACCGATTCTTTATATTTGTGTTCCAATGCTTTCCTTTCTTCCTCTTTCTTCAAAACAACATCAGCTAAATTTTTATTTATAATTTTAAGACCAACAATCTGTAAGTCCCTCAAACTCACTTGGGAGATAACATGTACAATGGATTATGTACTTGTCTCTGCAACAGGCTGCATTATTTGTACTTCATATTCTTTACTCTTATCCTCTTTTTATTTTTTGTAAAGCCAATTTTATTTCATTTAAAACATCAAATTTTTCAATCAAAAGACCTTTCTCTTTTTCCCATTCCTTCTTTTCCTTAGCAAGCTTCAATAGCTTTGTTTTGCTGTCATTCAACTCTTTAGTTAGCATCTCCTTTTCTTTCTCCAATTCTATCAACTCAAAATCCTGAATTAATTGTGTGGTAGGGATTTTGAACTTCTTTTTTATCAACTGAATTGTATTCTCCTTCTCTGCAAGGATCTTCTGTGTGACCTCTCCTTATTTTCTTCAATGTCTATAGCTATCAAATATCCTTGAAGATCTTTTTCTGCTATTGGTGTACCTTATTTTCCACCTTCTCTTTCCTTGGCTGATCTTTTATTTTAGTCTGTGTGAATTTTAATTTGGATAGCTTGAAGGTGAATTTCAACAAATCACTGTAAATCACCTCCTCTACTGCTTGTGTAAGTGGATCATGTCAGGAACGGGTATATCTTTTAGATTCAACCTCATTTATTCTATCCTTTTCTTAGTGGAAACTTCCAAATTCAAAGTATTCTTAGCATGATCTTTGTCAGTTATCAATGAGACCTATTTAATCAACATCTTCATGACATCTGGATATAATTTTGAATATTCATTTAAAGATATCTCCCTATCATCCATGTACTTATCATATAAATCAGATTTGCATTTAAATTTATTAGTTGATGTTTTAGGAACCTCTGAAAATTCATACTGCTACACTTCAAAAGATGGTCCTTTGATCTTTACCTTCTTTTTCTTACTTCTAGTTTTAACTACTTCTACCAATTCTTCCCCTGCTTCAATCTTTTGTCTTTTAGTTGTTTCTGATATTTCTTCTCCCTTTGTTTCCATGGCATCTAAAAAGTTTCTTTTACATGTTACCTCTAAATTTCTTGGGGAGTGACTATTTATGTTTCTTTTATCACATCCAATGATTTTCTTGTGAAACTCCTGCATTCTTCATTAGTGATGAACAATCCATCCAATTGACTCTTTCAGACAATCCTTCTAGTACCCAGTGCTCAAAAGCCTTGTTCTTATTCATTTGTTTATTTGTGAGATAACATGTTGTGGATCATAATTAACAACAAAATATTTCTTAAAATCCATCTCCTATAGAAGGATTTCAACTACAGGGAGTGCATCTTTATTTTTTATGATAAATGGCCCAATCACCCATGGAAATTTGATTTCTGAAGCCTTTTTTAAACTGATAAAATGTCCATTTTCTACTATCAACTTTTGTCTTAAAAGATCCAAAGCAAACACTATAGGGGTAAGCAAATATGGAAAAATATATGGGTCATGAGAAAAGCCATACACTATGATGATGAGTGTTTTCTTCTAATAGGAACCAACCTCATATTTTCCTATCTAGAGCAAACTATAAATCCTCCTGCATTTGTGGTAACACTCTGGGAAATTTGTTCTGAAAAAATACTCTGTAAACCTATGCCATCAATAAGTTCATGTCTTTGAAGAAGTTACTACTAATTTCTGCTATAAGCACCATTTCTGTCAACTGAAAATTTTCTTCATTGAAAAATAGGAACATTCTGATCGAATATGATTGAAATCTGAAATGCCTGTTATTGTGGAAACTCACTAGTTGAGAGTGAATACTTTTAGCTAGGAATTCATCAATTTAATGCATAGAGGTTGAAGAGACTGAGACTCAGAATGACTCATACAGATTCTAAATATGAGACTCATTAATAACTCGGGAACATACCTATATGTGTCTAGACCTAAAAACTGACTTAACATTGAAATAATCAGCTTTATTTCTTCATTTTACAAGTTAACTTCTAGGGGAAAAGGTTGGTTGGCAAGGGACACACCAGATCTGAAACACTTGGAGAAAAAAAGTCATTTTTGCTCAATAGTTGCATGCTTGAAGGACTGAATTAGGTATTCTTCACTGAAATATTCATGGCTCTATGTGAAAGTAGGTGGGACGACAAGAGAATCCCATACAACAAGTGCATTTACATGACATAAGATCTTGGTTTTAGTTGAATCCATTATTACCCTCTCATAGGAGGAGTAATTTGACACACACCAGTCAATGAAATATGGAGAATTTAGGGTTTGGTCTAGAAAAAATAATACAAATGGGACTGGAAAATGTTGTGTAGGTTAGTATTCTGGTCTTTAAAATCAGCGAGCTTGGTTTTTAGTTTCTAAGTAGGGCCAAAAGACAAAATAGTATAAAATACGTCTCCACCTCTATCTTCAAAGACTTCATCTATTTTCTAAAACTACAAGGCTTAAGCCTCAAATTCTCCTCCACTATCCTTTTTTAAATACTAGTAAGTAGGTGAAAACATGGCCTATATTGAAAACTAGCGACTGAAAAGATAGTTGTCTGACTTGGCTTTGTCCATGCATAAAATGCTTCCTTCTCCCAATGCACAAAAGACAAATAATACTTGAACACGTGTTCTTCTCCTTTATAATATTCGTGAAATAGTGGTTTTGGAATACAGGAAAGTGGTTTTAGTTTCCATAAGTGAAACCATTTGCTAATCCCCATGCACATCACAAGGTCATATCCATTTCCGTCCATAGATTCAATCCATCTCTCTTTTTAACCATCGATCTTGATCAACTATTAACCTTATCTTTCCATTATTTCATTGCATAACCTGTTGTCTATCCTCCTTGTACTTTCAATTAGCAACCCTTGTAGTCATCGTAGATCTACTATACCTTCATTTCCCACCGTTGATATCCTCTACCATCTAATCTACACCTTTATTTTTCGTTTCCCATTTGATTTGTAAAACAAAATACAACTTTCCCAGATAGATCACCTAATAGTCATTGATTTCATCCACTGGTGATCGTAACTATTGATCATGAAATATTTGTAATAGTTCCATTGATTTCCAACTTATCATTTGACATACATGTTCTCCCAACATATCCCATATTTGTTGTCGATCTTATCCATCATCAATCTTCACCATCGATTTAAGCCATGTTTTAAACTTTTTGCCTGCTCCTGATTCATCCTCTTCTATGCATCTTCCCACAACGGATTCTATCTGTGTCGTAGATCTCATCTCCTTTAATCATCTCCCATAGATATGAGCAAGTTTTAATTCTTTCTGCTGATCATTGAAATTCCTTTTTTTTGTGCAAATTTGATCAGTGGATCCAACACATACCATACATCTTCCTACCTGTAGATCTAGACTGTCAAAATTTCTACTATACACCATAAGCGCTATTTTTTCATTTGTATCCCTATCCAAATCTTGGCCTATGGTTTTTATTAGGAGATAAAGACCTTGGTCTCCAATTTAGCACCTTTAAGAACCCTTTGGTCATATCACTTCAAGGCTCTCCATGTCAATTGCTAACAAAAACAGTGCTAACAGATGGCTCCAACTAGGGATGTTATCCTCCTTGCGAGATAGAAAAGAACCCGCAGACCAGTGCTAGTTTTATTCTATGTACAAAACCTCTTCAAAAACTTAACAATTCAATTTTCTTTTTCCTTTTCTGTAAATAAATAAAAGAAAAGCCACATGACACTACAAATATGCCATGTCAGATTAAATCTAATGAAAGTCAACCTAAATCGTCTCATTAATGGTAGTTGACAACTATATTGAGTTAATGTAGAGTTAAGAGATATTGGTCAAAAATATTAATGAAATATTTAGATTCTTGTGCACACATAATAAATGATAGGAAACTTTTGAATTTTATATTATTATTTTTTTAAATGAATAGACCAATACTTTTTATATATTTAATAAATGTAAAACTCAAATATATTCATTTATAATGAAAAATATAATTATAATACTATTAAAAAACTAACAATAAAAAAATCACTATTATTTTTTAAAATAATTTTATATTAATTCATATAAAAAAATTATATTATTATACCTGCCTCAGCAGGTATATTGTAATCGATTGCAAGTCAACTTGGGTTGACTCACCTATTAGTTCAAAGGTACATAAAAATTAAAATGTTGTTTATAATGTTTAACTTTATAATTTTATAAATAATAATTTTTAATTATAATAAAAATGCATTTATTTGTGTTGTAATTGGCCAATCACAAATGACGTCATCTTTGGAATTTGGTATCTGGTTTTCAGATGACAAGTGGCAACTATGACATCATGAAAAAGTACCCAGTTCCACAATTCATTAATTTTCAGCTTTTTATAATTCAATGCCATTCTGCTTCTGTCTGCTAAACGGCAGAAACACATGCGCAGAGCCACGAAGCACACCACCTGCAAAAGTCCAGTGTATAATCGAACGGGGTACATGTTGGACGCCTTTGGAATGGAAATATCGAAGAGAACTCTTGAATGACGATTCGGTTGAGGGCGAGCTATATGTCAATATTCTCAGACGTGAGACTTGGACAAAGTTCTCCATATCGCTTACTGTTGGTTTAGTCATTTGAAATGGTGTGCATTTTGGTGAGCCATGCATTATACTCTACAAATACTGTTACATTCCATTTATCATCTAAACGTCTGGGTGTCAATGAATCCAGAGCCACAATGGGATCAGAGTTTGAATTAGAACCAGCTTGCATTGGGCATTTGGATTTGAGAGCCAAAGCGAATCGAGGGTCCATACTCGGGTCTTGCTGACCTGTTCCACTGAAATTGCAAAGCCTATTTGCACTAAATGAAGAGCAATGTGAAACCCCGATAGAGTGTGTCCCTACAAATCAATAGAAGAAATTTTTATTTAAAGCATGATTATGATAATCCTGGATGCCATATGTTAAACTGAATCAGACAACTATTTGGAGAGTTGCAGCTAGCTACCTGAGAGAGTGACCATGTCTTCCTGAGACATATCTAATCTATTAAATTCGATTATATCTTAGTAATTTCCTCAATTTGTACTACTCCTGTCCCATGATCTTCATGATCTTCATGAAATAATCTAAAGATCTTACTTATCCATGGCGCTGTCTTTGGATTCTTGGGCTTTCTCATGAGGCTGCTGAGCAGTTTTGCCAGCCCTTTGTTTAGCACTGTCCACAGTCTCTTGATCTCTGACCTTCAACTGTTGCATTTTCTCGTGCATTGATTCAGTTGTTTCTCCAAGCTTACCCTGATTACACTTTCAAATCATTAGATAAATTCATGATAAAACCCTACATCTAAAACAATTCTTTATAATTTTTCAGTTGAAAGATCTATGACTAGTACTATAACTGACTCACCTTGGTTGCATCCGAAGTCTCCTGGGCCATCTGACCGGTGCGGTCTTTAGATCCTTTGGCATTCTCCACTGAAGAATCCTTGGCTTCCTGCGTTTTTCCTGCAACAGTATCCTTAGCTTCCCGTTCTTTCTCTGCAGTAGCATCTTTCGCTGCCTGTGTTTTCTCCATAGCTGTATCTTTGGTTTCCTTAGCTTTCTGAGTAGCAGAGTCTGTATACTCATGCACTTTATTCACAGTGGTATCTGCAGTTTCTCGAGTTGTGTCTGCTACAAAATCCTTGGTCTGGCGACCATTCTCAGCCGCAGTATCCTTGTACTCCCCGACCTTGTTCATGGTGGAATATCTAGTTTCTTTGGCCTTCTCTGCAGTGGTGCCCTTGACTTCCTGAGTCTTTCCTGCAGTAGAATCCTTGGCATACTCAAAATTTTCTTGAATTCCCTTGAGAGCCGACATGGTGCCCTCCTTGAGACTTCCCAATGTAGAAGAGACAAATTCAGTGATGGCATCTTTGGCAACATGTGCCATCCATTTTGCAGACTCTAAGTTATCAGAAGCATTCTCTCGCCTCTCTTCTGCCTCCTGGCCAGAAGGTTTTCTCTCTTTCTCCTATTCTGAAGCCATTGATCTCGACCTTGAAAATCAAATACAGACTCCAAAAAAAAAGAACAACCGAAAACTCAAATGATTCAAATCAAGAAAATGGAGATGAACGCATAAAACAAATTTCTGATAATGTTCTATATGTAGCTGATACTCTGTAAAAGATAGAATGAGTGGAATGTGCTTGGCTTCCTTTTGAAATATGGTACAGTGAGTGGTTTGAGCACGTGTCTTCTGCCAGGTGGCCACTCTCTCGACACGCGTTGGATGTCATCTTGGTTGGCAAACGCGCGGCGGCTCATAAGGCTTTGAAGTGTCTCGTAGGCACGACTTCCATAACTGTAATCGGTTTGATTTTTGAATTAAAAAATTTTCACTATTTGTTGAACAAATATCAAAGAATACCCTTCAACTTTCCACGTCATATTAAAAAAACATTTTCCTAGAATTCGGTATATTGGAAATAGATATTTTTGGATTTTCGTATAAATCAAATGGACACGTATAGTGTAAATTATAGAATACACTTAAAATAAACTTATATTGTAAATTATGGAATACACTTAAAATATTCGCATAGTATAAATCAAAATGAACATGTATAGTGTAAATTATAGAATACACTTAAAATATTGGCTGTCTAAAACTTCTTGGAAATTTGTTTTTTTGAGAAAGTAGAATGCAATTCGCTGTATGATATTGGAAAATATTTGATATTGATGTTTGACGTTGTATAAAAGATTGTGTTAAAATGTATTTTTTTATTGTAGAGGAGTAATTGACATGTTTGGACTATTGAATTTGGATTGAGAGTTAGTAATAATAATTTCACGAATACTTATTACCTCTAATTGAAAAAATCTTTATTTTAATAGCTTATTTCAAGCAATAATGTTTTGATTACTTAATTCAAAGGAGAAAGAACCTAGATAAAAGAACCAAACCTAGTTAAATGAATACCATAGAGCTTTTGTACATTTATATTGAAATGATATATTATCACCTTCACCAGTGGTAGAGAAAGAAAAATCATTCATATTATTAAACTCTTATATAAAATTTATTAATTTACTAATATTAAACTATAATAATAGCAGTTTAATAAACACTTTGTATCTTCCATATTAAAAAGTTTTCTTTACATTTAATTGTTGTTTGCAACTTAGTTAACATTTTTCTACAAACAACATCGCCGGTATATAATGAGAATAATAACATTAGCAGAGACCCACATTAAATAGTTCATCTTACATTCAATTATGTATGTATTAACATAAATGTATCATTTTTTTTCATAAAATTTAAAATACCATCTTATAGATTATAAAATTTAAATAAAAATAGTAATCCTTCGTCTTTGGTTTGCTCAACTAACCTAACAAAATAGTTAACATAATATAATATAATAGTAATTTTAATTTTGTTATAAAATTTTTATTGTAGACAACCAAGCTTTACTTTTAGATGATTTCGTAGACAATAATGTATTTATGAAGTGATCATAGATGCAACTTTAGATGTGCTTTTCTCTACCAAGATTAACTTTCTAAAGTGCCATGCTTTGTTTTTCTACAGTCATAAAACTCAAAATAAATTAACATATTGCTATTTTTCCCAAAATTTTCCTAAGAGGCAGGTACTAAGCAACTTTGCTGCTAATTTCACTTGTTTTTTATATTAATATAAAACAATTTGTGGTTTAATGGGTAGGTAGATAAGAGAGAAAAACAGTAAAATCAAATTGTATTATAATTTTAGTAACATTAAAAATAGTTTTTATTTTTATTTTGTTAGTATTTAAATGGTTTATTTATTTTTGGATGTAATAATTAAATATATTTATTTTTTAAATATTATTTAATAATACTAAAAATACTAAATATCTTTTATTTAGTATTTCAAGATAACTCTATTTAAATTAAATATTATTTAGTTTTCTTTTAAAAAAATGATTAATAAATTATTTTAGTATTTCAAAATGCTTCCACTACAATTTTAATTAATGCCAAGGTTATGTTTTAGAGGAGTTGGAAGTAGTGATCAAATAAAATATTCTATATTTATTAGTTAAAGTTTATTTATCTTATTTTGAGGTGATCTTTTCAAGAACTTAACCAAGGAGAGGTTTATATGGAGTTAGCTATTGTCAAATAAAAATATGACACATAAGCATTATGTGTCCAACTCAACCATAATGGTTGATCAAAGATATTGAAATTCTATTGGTTTAAAAATTAAACTCAATCCAGCTCATCCATGGCACATTTTTTTATAAGGCCCATTTTAGACCCCAAATTTCCTCTAATGGGGCCTTCTCTCCGGGATTCAAATCCTTCAGTTTTCCATATGTACTAATATTTCAATTAAATAAATATATACAAATAATATACAAAATTACCTTCATCCACAAGACAAGTAATTCTTCAGAAATATGCCATTAACAAGGCCTCCTTTAAGTTGAACCCCATTTTATGTTGCAAAATAAAATAATTATCTCCCCTAAAAGCGACAATGATATATGTCCCTTTCCACAAATGATCAAACTTCCCATGTTTGTCTTCTTTCCTTGCATCCCAGTTTAGAACCAGATTAGCAACCTAAAACTATTCTTCTTTAACTCTTCTATCAAAAGTTTTCTTCATTTTTTCCTGGTGTACCTACACTTTGTCATAATATTTTTCCCTTACCTCATTTAATTCAATGATTTGATTTATCCTCCTCTACATATGATTCGACTCTTCTTTATGTTCCTATAGTAGCTTCATTATAGGAAAACCTAAAGACATTGGAAATACCACTTCTGCTCCATATACCAATTGGAAAGGTGACATACCAATAGATATTTTATTACTTATTTATCTTCCCATAAAACATACTTCAATTTTGTGTGCCAGGCTCTCTTGTTTCCTCCAACATCTTCTTGATTATCCTTACTAAACTTTTATTTAAGGATTCTGTAACCTTGTTCCCTTAAGGATAATATGAAGTAGAATGATTCCAACTGATATGATATTTGTGACAAAAGTTGATCATTTTCTCATAATTGAAAGTTGGTTCATTATCAGTTACAAGTCTTCTGGGACATCCAAACCTTGACAGAACATTGTTTTCTAGAAAATCCATAATAACAACATCATTAGCCCTCCTAGAAGATATAGATTCAATCCATTTGGTAAAGTAATAAGTTGTAGTCCGGATCCATCTCTGTTGGCCGGAGGAATTTGGGTTAACTTCCCCAATGAAATCTAACCCCTACTGCTGAAAAGGTGCTTCTACAGAAATAGGACTAAGTGGTAATGGAATTAACGTCCTCTTCCCATCAAGTATTTGACACTGATGGTAGGTTGTGATTTATTTATAAATATTAGAAAACATGGTAGGCCAATAGAAACCATCTCTCTAAATTGTGTTTGCAATCACTTTCCAAGAATTATGTCCTCCACACACTCCCTGGTGAAACTTCTTCATATTCTATTGGGATTCATTCTCCATTAAACAATCCATCAAAATAACCCCTAGATATTTCCAATATAAATTTTGGTTCATAATGCAAAATTTTGTTTCCTTTAGCTTCACCGATCTAGCTCTTGTATTACTTAATCCTGGAGGTACTTGTAAATTCTCCAAAACATAGAAAATATCATTATACCAAGGAGATAAAGTGAAATATGTGATCACTTGTAATCCTGAATGCAACTGATTTGAATGATTAGACAAGAAATTCAATTCCAAAGATTCACAGTTTAAATCAGTCATTAACTTTGCTAGTCCCTCTCCTTTCACCAACTTCGTAGGCTTAATTTCTAAATCATACTCTAGCAAGACTGCTATCCATTTTTCTCTTTTTCCCTTTGGATTAGGTTGAGTAAGAATGTTCTTCACCACATTTCTAGGCACATAAGCAATGATATGAGAATGTAAAATATACACCGTAAAATCCTTAAAAGACTTGACCAATGCATAGGCCTGCTTTTCCAGGATGTCATATTTAAATTATCCATCCATGAATACCTTGCTAAAGAAATCAATGGGCTGCTATGCATTATGTTTATTCTTTTGCAGCAATTCTCCAGTTCTTGTATGATCAGAAGCAAATGAGAAAGAAATAAAATCTTTATAAAACTCTCGGCTATCTAGAACATGGCCTTATGATTATTTCTTTCTTGATGTCATTGAAATATTTCATGCCTTCAATGGTCCATTTGATTTCACAGTATTTTCGTAGCATATTTGTTACATTCCTTAAAAATTTTGCAAAACTTGGGCTAAAGCACCATGAAAAATTCACTTGACCAATGAATGACTGAATCTCCCTCTTATTTCTTGGTATCTCGGCCTTCAAAATATCTTTTACTATGTCTGGATCAATCTTGATTCCATCCTTTGAAATAATATGACCCAACAAATTCCCCTCTTTCATGGAAAAATTAGATTTTCTAGGATTGAGGGAAATACCATACCTCTTGCATTTTAAGAATACATTTTCATAGTGATTTATGTGATCCCTTTCAGATTTAGATTATATTGTAATATCATCCATATATATTACAACAAATTTATCTTTCTCTTCAGGAAAATCTATGTCCATTTTCCTCTGGAAACTTTCTCCTGCATTCATTAATCCAAATGACATTTTGGCATACATAAAGGTTTCCCATGGTGTGGTGAATGTTTTTTTTTTTTTATCTTCAGGAAGAATTTTTATTTGGTTGTACCGATAAAAACAATCCGTGGTAGAAATCCTCTTATCACCAACAACTTTCTGCAATATATAATCCATTTTAGGAAAGGGATAATTGTCTTTCAATGAAACTTTGTCAAGGTTCATGAAGTCTATGTAGTCTAATTTCTCCATTTTTCTTTTTGACATGAACCAGATTAGATACCCACCTTGAAAATTTAAGTGTTACAATAATTTTTGCGTTGAATAACTTCCTTATCTCTATTGAAATATTGTAACTTCAAAGAATATTCTATATTTATTTTTTGTAGTCCCCGATGTTCCTACCTGGAGAATCGCTTGTATTTTTTTATACCTCGATGTGTCTAATTGGGAGAACTAATAAGAGTCATGAGGAAGTCCCCTCCATTGTAATTCGGGTCATTAGTACCCTAGTTGTGGTTACTTGAGCCTACAAGATTAAATTAGGATTACTGAAGCCTACATAACTGAATTAATTATTAAGTGAACGAAATAATATAAATAGAGGTGAGGTGCTTCTCATTTGAGACACACATGCACTCACTTGTGTAGCACATGAGAGAGAGAGAGAGAGAGAGAGAGAGAGAGAGAACTGTGGCTAGAGAAGAAGGAGGATCAGTCTTTCGGGTTTTATATTTTATCTTTTTGGGGCATCTATATTGAGGAAGCTTTTGCTGGGTTTTTCCCTTTAGGGGTTTCCCAGGATAAATCTGTGTTGTTCTTGTGATACTGTTTCTCTCAGTGATCCTGTTTATATGCTTTTATTATGAAATTGAAATTAAATACTAATGATATAGATTAGCATATGGAATTCTAACATGGTATCAGAGCTAGCCTAAATAGGACAACTTTTACAAGGAGAAAAATCCCTCTCTCTCCCTAGAAGAAATTAGGGTTTCAAAAAACTGCTTGCATAGAAAGTTGCGCCCTCCCAGAGTGCATCTATTGAGATGGAATCAAATTTTTTGGGTGAGTGAGTCTCTGGGAAGGTCAAACCCTAGTTTGACAACTGCACCAAAAAACTGCAGAACTAGAAAACAACTGGAAGCTACAGAGCTGAATCTAGCAAGTATGATTTGGAAGGTGAAGACTTGAGATCTCCAGAAATCAAGCACACTGGTCCACTCACCTCAGTCATGTGCATCTCTTGGTAAGTCCAGTTTCTCTTTCTACAGAATTTAAAATTTTTGTGATTTTTTGACAAGCGGGCCCCAAGCACTAAGCTTGAGGACAAGCTAGAAGGCATAGAAAATTTTTGAGCATGGAAATACAGGATTGGTCTCATTCTCCAAGAGAATGATCTTGATAAGTATATCAAGGAGGAAGTTACATAATTTGAAGAAGCTGAAGCTAAGGAGTAGCATAAGGAGGATATGATTAGGGCACAAAGGATTATTGCTGACTATATAAAGGATTACTTGATCCCTTAAGTGTCATCCAAGAAGACTCCAAGAGAAATGTATGATTCCCTATCCAGAATGTATGAGAGTAGAAACATCAACAGAAAGATGAATCTAAGAGCTCAATTGAAGAGCATCAAGATGAGTCATGGAGAATCCATCCAAGACTACTTCACAAGGGTTTCTCAAATCAAAGAAAAACTAGAAGCCATTGGAGACAAACTTGATTAAGATGAGATGGTTATGAATGCTCTCAATGGTCTCACTAGACCCTCGAAGTCATTCATCCAGATGATGTGTTCCAGGAAGGAAAGCATAAATTTTGATGTGGTATGGGAAGACTGCATTCAAGAGGAGACTAGAGTGGAAAATAGAGAAGCTTTACTAAAGGAGGATGATCAATCCCTAGCCACTCATACCAAGAGAAGAAGAAATCAACCCAACTTCAAGAAGGGAAACAAGAGGGAGTATCAACCTCCTAGGAAGTTCCAAAAGACAAGAGAAAGTCTCCCCGATAGGGACTACTCCGTCTTTCAATGTTTTCATTGTGATAAGATAGGACACAT
The DNA here is from genome assembly GCA_001517045.1 of Pseudotsuga menziesii. NCBI lineage: Eukaryota > Viridiplantae > Streptophyta > Pinopsida > Pinales > Pinaceae > Pseudotsuga > Pseudotsuga menziesii. Next base: position 232,906 of record LPNX010547033.1, on the reverse strand, counting down.
TGCCAGAAATTGTCTTATGAATAAATAAGAATATAAGAAGAAGATCAACAAAAACAAAAGACATTATGCTCATCTAGCTGAAGATGAGGATGAAGAGGAAGAGGAGGAAGGAACTCCAAGAAAGCAAGCAAGAGAAGCATTAGAGGAAATTTGGGGTCTAAAATGGGCCTTATAAGAAAACGCACCAACAACCAATTTTGTGAGTTGGAATTCAAGAACCAATAGAATTTCAATAAAATGAGTCAACCATAATGGTTGAATTGACATATTTATCATAAAAGAAAACTACTTTTTTGTTCATATTTTTAACATATCTCCATGTATTTTTACTCAAATTTCAGGAAAGAGAGCTTGTTGGATGCGGAATTTAATTCCGCATCCAACGAGTACCCACACTGCATACTTTTGACGGACCCCGCTACCCCAAAAACAAGAAATACTTGAAAAAACGTGATGATGATGTCATCATCACATTTTTTCAGGTATTTCTTGTTTTTGGGGTAGCAGGGTCCGTCAAAAGTATGTAGTGTGGGTACTCATTAGATGCGGAATTAAATTCCGCATCCAATGAGCTCTCCCGCTCAAAATTTGAGTAAATACATAGGGAGATATGTCGAAAATATGAACACAAAAAGTAGTTTTTTTCATTCTTCCTCCAAAATTAATAAGCATTATTTTATTATTTTAACTATTATTTTATTATTTTAACTATTATTTTATTATTTTCCTTAGGAGGCCCATTTTAGACCCCAAATTTCCTCTAATGAAGATGCAGAAGAGTATGCACTATTCTATGCACTCTCTAGGTTTGTAACACCTGGAGAAGAAAATTTTCTTATTGATAGCGGTGATTCAAAGCACATGATGGGACAAAAGAAAAATCTATCCAAACTTGAAGAAAATATCTCTCCTTAGAAATTATCCCTAGGAGATGACTATCAATATCCAATCAAAGGAGTTGGTGAAGCAAGCTACAAGCTTGATTCAGGAAATCCCCTAAAGATGAAGGAAGTATTGTATGTACCAGGTCTAAAGAAGAATCTACTTTCTATCTTAGCTTTAGATAAGAAAGGATTCAGAGTTTCCTTCATAGATGGCCAAGTACTCATGTGGCCCAAAGGAAAGAAAATTGAAGATGCAATTGTTATTGGTGAAGAAGAAGGAGGCCTATATAAACTCAAGGGGCACTCAGAAACAACCTTTGTTCATGAGTCCACTGATTCTAGTGAACTATGGGATAGAAGGTTTGCTCACATCAATTACAAAGCACTACCTCATGTGAGCAAAGTAGTGACAGGATTACCAGACATGAAGATCAAACATGAAGGCATTTGCAAAGGATGCGTGAAAGGAAAGAATATCAATAATCCATTTCTGAAGAGTGAAACAAAAACAAAAGGTACGTTAGAATTGATTCATTTAGATGTGTGTGGTCCAATGTTCTCCACATCTTTAAGTGGTTTTGAATATTACATTGCATTTATTAATTATTATTCAAGAAATACATGGATATATTTCTTGAAAGCAAAGAGTGAAGTGTTTGATAAGTTCAAGGAATTCAAAGCCTTGATAGAAAATCTCTCAGACAAAAGAATTAAGACACTCTGATCAGACAATGGCGGAGAGTATACTTCAAAGGAATTTGAAGCCTTTTGCAAAGATACTGGAATCAAGAGGGAACTAACTACTCTCTACAATCCTCAAAAAAATGGCGTGGCAGAAAGAAAGAATAGGACTATCATGGAAGCAGTGAAGATAATGATATATGATCGAGATCTTCCAATGCATCTATGGGAAGAAGCAACCAGGACTGCTGTATATGTACATAATAGAATATCTCATAGTTCTCTTGGATTCAAGACTCCAAAAGAGATATTAATGGGAAAGAAGCCTGAGGTAAGTCACCTCAAAATATTTGGTTGTCTAGTTTACGTTCATATACCGAAAGAGAAAAGAACCATGAAACTCTTGAAGAGCATGACATGACAGAACCTCCAGAACCTCCTACAATGGAGATGTCACAAAAGAGAAAGCCTCCTTGGGAAAGAAAGATTATACAAGAAGCAGAAAGATATGGAGCTCCTGAAGGCTCCATAAGGGTAAGTAAGAGGCCTGAGACATTTTCCAACTATGTAGCTTTGATGTGTGATCTTGTAGATCAAGAACCTACAAACTACAAAGAAGAGGCACAGAAGAAAGAATGGCTAGAAGCAAGGATTGAAGAATACCGGCCAATAATGAGGAATGATGTATGGGATATAGTTCCCAAACTAGAAGAAAAGAGTGTAGTATCCTCCAAATGGATCTACAATATAAAACATGCAGCTGACAGAAGTATCGAGAAGTATAAAGCAATATTTGTGGCCAGAGGTTCCTCTCAGAAAGAGGGAATTGATTATGAAGAGACTTTTGCACCTTTAGCACGGTATACTTCAATTAGATCTATCATGGCACTTGCATCCATGATGAAGTGGGACTTACACCAGATGGATGTGAAGAAATCCTTAATAAATGGTGTGATTGAGGAAGAAGTATACATAAAACAACCATAAGGATTTGAATTTGAAGACAAATGTACTCATGTATGCAAGTTGAAGAAGGCCCTATATGGCTTGAACCAAGATCCCTGAGCTTGGTATGTAGGGATAGATAGTTTTCTGATGAGCACGGGGTTTTCCAAGAGTAAAGCCAATCCTAACCTTTACCTCAAGGTTATAGAAGATGTGTAGCAGGGATTTATCCCTTGCTATAGGGCAGGAATGGCTCCCTTTCATCTATAGGATGGAGGGGTAGGTTCCTGTATGGAAATGTAGAAACCAAATGGACAGAAAGAAAGAAAGAATAGAAAGACAAGAAACAGTTGAAAACCCCTCTGCAAACAATTTTAGGGCTTAACTCCAGCTACATGCAAACAACTATTAGAAAAAAAAGACATGCAAAACAAGTTAAGAAACAAACTTGCAAGCAAATATGGGTTAGAAAACAACTAAGCTACTAAAGAAAATACATGAGCAAACAATGGTAACCCTTCTCTTTGGTGCAATGGGCCACCATGCCCTGGCTGGAAGAAACACCTCTCTCTCTCTCTTGGAAATGGAGGAGCTATGGCTCAATGGGAGAATGAATGGATGAGACGGGGGATGTGGGTGGCTTGAGAGACAAAAGGTCTCAAGGCATCCATGGGCAGCATAACGATATGCAAGGGAAGAATGTTTTGAGAGTGACCCCCATGTTAACCCAAAAATCCCCTACATAGCTCTCAATGGCCTACACCACCCAAGGACACCACCTCACAACACTCATTCCACTCCATAAGACCTTCCATGACCTTCCATTTGACCCCCACACCTCCAAAAGATCCCAAGGATGAAGAAAAGGGCTAAAAACCCCAAAAAAGAGCCCAAAATAGACCCCCAGGAGCTAAAGCCCTGAAAAAGGGGCTAAAACCCTAAAAGGGGATAAAATTAGGGTGGAAGGGGCTAAAGGCCCAAAAAAGGGGCTAAATCCTAGACCAAGGGCTTAAAACCCTAAAACCCCTTGGAAAGACTATATAAGGAGGGTGGGGGGTCACTCTCAAAACACTCCCCATTTGCATATTGTTATGTTTCCCATGGATGCTTTGAGACCTCTTGCTCTCAAACCAACCACTCTCGCTCTCCTCCATCTCCATTTCTCCAAGCCATTGCTCCCCAACCAAGAGAGAGGTGCTCCCATGAGCTAGGGCATGGTGGCCCATTTCCACCCAAGTGAGGTATAGATTTTGTTTATGTATGTTTAATTCCTTGTTTTATTTTATAACTCATATTGTCATTTGCAGGTTTTTCCATTAACAATTGTTTGCAAGTTTTCCCCATGATAGTATAGGTTTCTTTTGCAGGTTTTGGAGCTAGAACCATAATCCATTGTGTGTAGAGGGGATCAAAAAATATCCCTCATCTTTTCTCTTTTATTTTTCTATCATTAGCTAGTAGATTCAGTTCACTATTGTAGCCATTTGCTTAGAGTATCTTAGGTTTAATTCGCAGCTCTATTTCAGCCATTTTTACTTCCGTTTTTTACTGTTTTCTAAGGGTGGAAACCTACCCTTGTGCCCTATAGGCACAAGGGAGAAATTTTCACCCTTGTAGTTAGGATAAATTCTCACTACAGCTTTGGCAACTTCGCTGGGTCGATCCCACAGGATCCCTGGGCCAAACTTTTTATTCTCAAGTTTTTCAAATTTTTGCCCTAGTTTTTCAGAAATGTCATGTTAAATCCATCTTATATTCTTGTTTATTTAAATTTATAGTTATTTTTGAGCCTCCTAAAGGCCAATCCAAGCCAATTTGGCCACAGTACCAGTTACTGTTGGCCATTCATGGTTTGCAAATCACTCAACTGTGCAAAAACGGTCGAACCGAATTTCTGAAAATTCACCTGTGTTTGGGCTCGTTTTCTGCCCAAAAATTTGAGCTATTTGTGAATATTCCTACCATTGGAGGTAAAAGGTCCCATTTTCGAAGTGGGTTTTCGATCGTTTGAGTTAATTCCTCATGGTTTGATCATAATCCAATTTGCAAAAACAGGACTTTTAGAGGTGCGCGACCCATTTTTGGGTTTTTTAATTTCAGTTTCTATTTTTATTTTCTTCATTTTATTTCATGAACAATGTGTAAATGTTAAGTAAATAATTAAGGATTAATAAAATCAACTAGTCTAACTAAAAATAACATAAAATTAACCATCTTTCTGCCCCCTTCCTCCTCTACCCAATCATCACCCTCTGGGGTATTCTGGGATACGACGAAGGGACATCTCGTATAGATCTAGGCACTCCATGGAATTTTTCCCAAACCAATAAAACCAGGTGACGTGGAAGGTACGAGGGGTAGAGAAGGAGGGCTTCTCATGGCACTAAGCATCCTCCCTGCTTGACCAACCTAGCACTTGGGAGGTGACCTGAGGATCTACAGATGGGCTTAGTCCCATTGTGTTGAGAGCCCAACACCTTCTCTTGGTTGCAGAAGAAAACCACTGAGAGGTAGACATTTAGTTAGGCCAACAATTTAGGGTTACTCACTACATTTGCTTACAAATTTCTATTTATGTTTGCATAGAAAACCATGATGTGAACTCTAGCATGAATTCATAAACCATATTGCAAACCAAATACTAAAAGAAACAAGCAAACCAACACACCATACCACATAATTAACCCAACTCAGTTCATGACGCTGAGTGAGCCTTAAAAGTTACCAAATTTACACTAAATTCAACCAACTCTGTAGTCTTTGAGGACATAAGTCCCTGACTGCTAAAACTGTGGGAAGTACTTGGGCTTTGCCTAGAAACTCATTGTGGGGAGTACCTCAGGAACCCCAAAGTAGTTGGTTGCTGAGAGGAATTTCCAAGCGAAACGGGAAACGACCCCTTTCGATTGTGTAGAGTTACCCATGAGGAACAAGCCAAGCGCTGTCTTCTGGCAGTCTTGGTGGCCAAGAGACCACCTTTAGCTAGTAGGAAGCCATTGAAACCGAGGTCCAAATTTCATACCCACCAGTTTCATACACACAAGCCAACAAAATTGATCCTCCACGATCTTCCTCACGCCTAAGGGGCGAACCACCACCATTTGGAACACTTAGTTGGCACTATCGTAGCCATTCTCAGTGATCTCCCACACCATTAGAGGGCCACATAGCCTCTGATTCTGATTCAGACCCATATCAGTCTGAACTAGACCTCCACACCGCACCATCTAGGCCCATGGCTACTACAAACCCGGATTCATTTTTTGGCCTAACCTTAGCAAGTGGACCAATGTCCACATCACAACCAACCACCCACAATGTGGCAAGTGGCCCAAGCACAGTCATGCAGACTGTCATTAGCTAATTTCCACCACCCATAGTGACCAGCCAAGTTGGTCCAGTGGCCACACATGGGGGCAGTGGCCCCTCCACATGCATTGTCCCACCTGCCACACAGGGGGGTAGTGCACCGACCACCCACACCATCCCACCCACAACACTTGGGGGCATTGGTACATCCGCCATGGTGCCACCACAAGCACCCCCAGCTGTGCAGATGCAGTATGCACCTGCAAACCCCACCCCCATTGTAGCCCCATCCCACATCAACTTGGGGTCAAATCTACCATTCATGGCTTGGTTGAACTTGCCTGACTTGGCTAGATTAACAAATGATCCCATCTGCCACCAAGCTTTCTGGCCACCCATGCCAACTAAGTTGCCATCGGACATCCCAAAATTCAAGGGCAAAGTTGGGGAATGTCCCCAAAATCATATAATGACATTCCATCTATGGTGCTCATCCAATAGCATCGTAGAAAACTCCATCAGACTAAGGATGTTCCAATGCACCCTTACAGGTGCCACGACCAAATGGTACATTGAGCTACCACAAGCCAAGTACCCCGACTTCAACTCCTTAGCCTTCATGTTCTTGCAGTATTTCTAGCTCCTGGTCAGATATGACGAGGGGGTGGAGATCCTGCTATCCTGTCATCAAAACACCGCCACTCACATCACTGATCATATCCATGAGTGGTGGCAACGCCGAAGCTTGTGCAATATCCAACTTGATGACAGGATCTTCTTAGATTGGTTCCTCAAGACTTTGCTCCCTCCCATCGCAAAGGACGTCACATCTGAACATCCCCAATCTAAAGAAGAGGCCATATTGAAGGCCCAACAATTTGACCTCATCTACGCCTAGTCGGGATACTTGCAAACTGTCATTCCGGATTATCCCCGTCCAAGTACCTCTTAATGCAATGCACCGGGGGCATCCCATGCAGTGGATGGAATCATAGGGTTAGTCTCTCAACAACCATCGCCTTGAATGACACCACCTATCATTGCACCACAACCAAGCAACACTGCTAATGTTGCTTACCAAAACCAAGCTTCGGACTATGCTAGAATGATGTCTCAGTCCGGAGCGACAACTTCCTATGCACAACCTGCACCACCATAGCAGGTTCAAGCTATGGCTTGGCTAGCACAACAGTATGTGGGGAAAATGCCCACATTCGTGTCACTGCCACCCCCACAGATATACTATGCACCACCAGTGCAACAAGTTCAAGCCCTAGCCCCCACCCCTACTCCACCCACTCCACCTGCTCCACTGGGACAAGTGTTTGCACAACAAAACTGTCCCAACCAGCTTTCCCCCAACAATCAACAAGGGAAATCTAGAAATAACTAGCCTCGCAACCAGGGCAACAACCAACCATAGGGAGGCAGTCAACAACCGAATCCTCCCAACAATGCCACAGTAAACCAGCCAGCCTAGAATCCCCCGTGACCAAATGCACCATGCACACTCTATGAGGTCTATGGGCACTATACATTTGAGTGTCCCCTCATGGGTCACATGAAGCAGGCCATTCGAAATGAGGCCTAACAGGCTGCCAACACTACAAACCAAGCACAAACCAACCTAGTACTACAAGGACCTCCTCCCATGGTGCTTCAAAACCCACTACCACTCCAAGGATTGGTGGCAACCACTACCCCTTCCCACCTAGGCCAATCCCAATGCTCTGGGGGCACCGCCCATGGCCAAGACAGGTTTCCACCACCTGATGGCCATGACCATTGAAGAGGTCAACTTATAGACTAGACAAAACCAATACGGTACCACTATTGAACCTGTTGACTCATCAGCAGCATCCACATCTAATACAATGAACCTACCTCTCCAGTTACCCCCGTTCCCATGCCCCCCCATACGCAGAATCACTAATAATGCCACAGCTAGAGCTACAGTCAGCTATAGCGTAGTGGATGATTTGGCCCAAATGCCAACCACCTTGTCTGCTCTTGAGGTACTTAAAACATGCCCAATGCAGTGGAAATCCCTACTAGCCGCTCTAGGGGCAGTAGACCCCTCTGATTCCAAGATGATCACCTTTGACACAGAAAATGGAGAACCATGCATGCCCTCCACTATTGCCTTCCAAATTTCACTATCCATCTGAAACTTGGTTTTGCACCGATGCATAGTGGATGAGGGGGAATCCACATGCATCATGTCTACCTTGGTGTGGTAGAAGCTTGGATCACCAATTCTGCAACCATCTTCCATGACTCTATGGGCTTATGATGGACACCCCACTAAAGCCCAAAGAATCCTCCCTCATGTCCCCATCACGTTATCCAGGAAGATAGTCATGATTGACATTGAGGTCGTTAACGCTCAACTAGATTACAACCTCCTCCTTGGAAGGAGTTACATGTACGCCATGCGAGCAGTTGCGTCAATTGTCTTCTACCTCATGATGTTCCCCGATGAAGGGAATATTTTGACGGTTGACTAGCTCACCTACCATGATCCTCAAGGGTTAACAGCACTGACCAACGTTATCCCTACCATCACCACCATTGAGCTGCAAGGGGCGACCACGCACACTAATGTCATTCCCGTAACCAAAAATATGGTTGAAAACAAACCAGATTCCCCACCGTTGAATGTGGGTCCTGGGTTGTTTATCGATCCCACCATGACTGCTCCTTTCCCGTTGGTGTCACCACCACTGACACAAAAGCAAACTGTGAACTTGTGCATGGTCTCATCAAGCACCGCTGTACCCAAACAACAATCACAACTGCAGCCCCAACCAAAACCACAACAATGTCTACAGCCGCAACAGCAGCATTACGCGCAGCCACAACCACAACCTCACCCCCACATGCAACTAGCCGAGAGTTTTTTGGGCTCATATCTAGTCCACACGATTCCCTTCCTCTTTCCCCCACCTGGTGTCATGAGTAAGCCGGTCATGGCCACTTTAAGCCTACCCAACTTTATGATGGGGATCACGGTGTGGTATCTAGATCCACTAGCTCAACCAGCAATGCCTCAGGTTGTGTTATCTCTAGTGCAACCTATTGTGGTTGAATCCCACCCCCCACCCAGTCCGCATAGGCCAACCACCGCACCCGCACCTACACTACCCCAACCCAAAAGGGCCAGGAGAAAGAACACCAAAGCCACCATAGAACCACGACAAGTTCCACCTTGTGTAGTCTGTGAACAACAGGGCCATCCAACTTAGGATTGCCCTGAAATCCCAGTGATCTGTGTGCATCTAGATGCCATGGATATGAATGAAAATATCCCCATGGTTGAGCTCCCAAACGCACTAGTAGTAAAAAACAAGGCATTAAGGACAAACCATGCTTGCGCCTTTTGCGGCTTGTATGGCCATTACTCCCACCATTGCCAAGACTTTCCCAAATTTTGAATGGCTCTCGCTGACCTCCGTCACCATTCCCTCGAGTCTGAGATCACCTTGATCGAAGAAGTTCACCCACCACCTCGTTCGTCAGACACCATGTCCATTTGCATGATGTCCAGTTCCCTCGACTAGCTCATCCCCATCTCCAACGATGGTTCATCAGACCTGTCTCTTCGTTGCTTCAACAACAATGAGGGGATACTTGAAGCTCTGACTGCCCTGAAATACCCATGGGATGACATGCACCATCGCTCTTTCTTCCTCCTGGAAGAGCGTGTGTCGCAGTCCAACCAGTTTTTCGTGGAGACCAAAGATTTCATCCATGGGAAGCTAGACTGGTTCAAGAACCCAATCCCAGCACCTGATGCCTTCGAACAAGGGAACATGGTGAACATTTCACCAACCATTCAAATTGACATCTCAACTAACTCTGAGATCATTGAAGAAATCATGCTGGGGGCATCTTGCTCCCCGGAAGAGGTCAATGCCTATACCGCCCTCTTCCAAGAATTCCATGACATCTTCGTCTGGTCATACACTAAAATGCTTGGATTAGATCCATTCATTGTGGAACACCACATCAACACATGGCCTGATGTGGCACCCGTTCACCAGAAGCAATGGCCCATCCATCCATCCAAAGTGGCTGCAGTGAAAGCCAAGATAGAGAAGTTGTGCACAGCCTGCTTCGTCTATCCCATTGCATACACAACTTGGGATTCTAATCTTGTTCCCATGAATAAAAAATAGGGTACCATTCTCATTTGCATAGAATTTCGTGATCTCAATGGGGCATGTCCCAAAGACAACTTCCCCACACTGTTCATCGACCAGATCATCGATGCATGTGCCAGACATGAGGCCTTCTCTTTCATGGATGGCTTTTCCGATTAAAACCAAATCCAAATCCAGAAAGAAGACCATTACAAGACGACATTCACAACCCCATGGGGCACATTTGCCTACTGAGTCATGACCTTTGGCCACAAAAATGCTGGAGCCACCTTCCAATGCGCCATGGCATATTGTTTCCATGATTTAATTCACATCATCTTGGTCTACTTGGATGATCTCACTGCTCGATCACGAAAACAAGTACGCCATATAGACAACTTGCGGCAAGTCTTTTTACGTTGTCGCAAGTACAACATCCACCTAAACCCCCTCAAGTGCATTTTCTATGTCTTAGCAGGCCGTTTACTCGGATTTATCGTCTCCCACAAAGGGATAATGGTAGATCCCCTCAAAGTTCAGGCCATCCTTGATCTTCCTCCCCTAAGAACTCGGAACCAACTACAAAGCCTATAGGGAAAGGCCAACTTCCTTCGTCGCTTTGTGCCAGAGTATGCAACAAAATCCTATGGATTCATCCACCTGCTCCACACAAAAATCCCCTTTTTTTGGGACCATCAAGCATAAGAATCATTCGAAGCACTCAAACAAGCCCTGGCTTTTGCACCATTACTCTCACCACTAGATTTCACTCGAGACTTCATCCTTTATGTGTCAGCCTCAGAAAACTCCATTGCTGGAGTCTTGGTCCAAGAAGATGATGCTTTCCAAGAGCACATGATTTACTACATTAGTCAGAAGCTAATAGGACCCCCATTACGATATTCACCCAAGGAAAAACTAGCCATAGCCGTTGTCTTCTCGGCTCAGAAATTACGCCACTACATCATCGCCAACCATACTCATGTAGTGGCTGACTCAAACCCAATGTGGTACCTCTTAAGCCATTTCCTTCTACAAGGTCGAGCAGCCAAGTGGGTAGTCATCCTCCAAGAGTTTGACCTAGAATTTGTGTCTCCCAAAAGCACAAAGGTAGTCACACTAGCCACACTCATGACCGATATGCCCCCATTAACTGCATCATCACCCCCCACAGATGATCTCCCTGGTGACTTCCTATTCGTCATATCCACTGACGACCCATGGTATGGGGACGTCCTTCTCAATTTACGAATGCAAAAGTTCCCAGCACACTTCAATCATGAGGATAAGTGACGCATCCAACATCAAGCCATTCGCTACTTGCTGGTGGGAGATGTTTTGTATCGTCGAGGCATTGATACCATTCTACGTTGCGAATGGCCGAGACCATCCTCAACAACAGTCACAGTGGAGCTTGTGGTGGTCACCTTTCAGGTCTAGCAACTACCAAAAAGATTCTACGCGCCAGTTCTTTTTGGCCCTCCATCTTTGCTGATTGCATAGAGGCAGTCAAACATTGCCGCAGCTGTCAGCTTTTTGCCCCAAAGGCAAGAACCCCCCTGCACCATTACACCCCGTAGTCATAGTTGGGCCCTTCTGCAAATGGGCAATCGACTTCATGACCATCAACCTCATTTCAGCTAATGGCCACAAGTATATTATCATGGCAGTCAATCACTTCACCAAGTGGGCCGAAGCCATGCCCACATTTGATTGTAAAGCTGAAACTGTAGCACGTTTCTTCTTCAACCATGTCATTACATGATTTGGTTTCCCCAAACAATTAGTCTCTGATCATGGGGCACACTTCAAATATGCCGTATGTGCTGAATTATCAACCATGTTGAAGTTCGAACACCAGTACTCATCATCCTACTATCCCCAAGGCAATGGCCAAGTTGAATTAGTCAACAAAATCATCAAAACAATGCTCCAATGGATGGTAGGAAATCACAAAACTAACTGGCATCACATGCTATTCTCTGCCCTATGGGCTTATCACATGTCCACAAAAACTGCAACCGGTTTTACCCCTTTCTTCCTAGTACATGGCGTTCAATTAGTGCTCCCTATAGAGTGCCAAATCCCATCTCTCTGACTTGCGGTGGAACTCCTTCCTGATACTTCACCCTTAGAAGAACAGCTCCTCCAACTTGAGCAAACCATAGAATACCGTCGAGCTACCCTCCAAGCCATTGAAGCAGCAAAAACATGATCAAAGATCCAATATGCCTCCCATGTTCACCCTTGCACCTTCAACGAAGGTGATATGGTCCTATTCTACGACCAACCCAATGATAAATTAGGCAAAGGCAAGTTCGAATCAATGTGGTATGGCCCATACGTCATACACCGCTGCCTCGGAAAAGGGGCATATACCCTCATTGAATTTGATGGACAACTCTTGGAAAACCTCCGTAATGGGCTCTACCTCAAAAAATTCTATGCTTAACATCACCAATGAGTCACTTCATTTTCTTCTTCTTGTTTTTCACCATTTTTTAGTAAAATTCAAAGGCAGCACCATCAGCTACTAATCAAAAGTCACCCGGAACCTGTTCGAGACATATCTCATACCTCTGGGATCAAACTTTTAGCTACTTATGAGACCACTGTCTCATGTTTAATCAGTCAGTTTCGAAACCATTTCCCATTAGTCACCTCGATTCACGAGCCATGACATGATGATGCAAGTGTCTACGGATTGGTACTTGTATCACATTGCCCAGTCGTAACTCATGCGAGTGATCGGGTCACTGCCCGTTAAGGATTGTACTATACGTTTACTTTTTGTATTTATAATTGTCTTTTTCACCACACCTTTTTTAGACATCTTTGGACCATCGTCCATAGAATCCTTTGTTTTTATTCCATATATTTGACATAGAAGTGTTCTCAGGCTGCTGCCCACTTAGGAATGTAATTTTAGCTTTTACTTTGTATTTTTAGCACATAATTGTCTTTTCGGTTTACTGCACCTTATGCAGACCTCTGGACCACTGTCCACAAAACGATTTCTTTTCTTGCACTTATTTGGCATATAAATGGCTCTGGACTTGTACTCACATCACATGTGGTCAAGTCCGTCCACATTAACACACACACACGCTCTCCTGACCTCTGTTCGAGAGCCACCTCGATTTGCATGCCTCTGCCACACCGTCTTGCAGGCCTCTTCCGTGACCTATCCCACGCATGTATTGGTATGTTTGAGAGCCTTCTACTCCGTCCATACTACGTGGATGAAATTTGCACCTCTATCCACCATCCCGACATGGGGCACCACTCGTTCCACCGCAGTCAGTTGGCCACAATGGAGTTTTGTTTAAGCTCTTTTCTGACTCCTTAAAAAAATGAAAAGATCACTGAGCGGAACTGCTTCCTTTCCCGCTTGCTAAAGTATAGGAAAGGGTGTCTACATTATCTCGTTTACCTCCTTTTGCAGACCATGTAGACCACCTCATGAAAAGAACCTCCTTGGCACACTCAAGCCAAGACCATTCCCCTCTGCATACTTTTGTGCTTTCTCGAGCAGAGGGGCCTCACTTTATGAAAAATCTCACCACCGATTGTTGTTAAGATCTTTTCCAGCCATTTCAGCAAGAAAATATAGTCAAGCAAACTTGGTTTCATTCATGCTCGTAAAAGTATTTGAATGATCGTCCAGTCAGTATAGGTTTAACCTTTTCTGACCTGATTGGACTACCAACAATAAACAAGTCTCTCATCCCCTCCAGGATAGGCAAGCTCTCCTATGTATACTTTTATCCTTTTTTGGGCATAGGAGACTACCAATGAAAAAGATCCCCCACTGGAGTCTTCTTCGTGCTTTCAAACTCTCTAAAATTGAAAACACCATCAAGCATTTACCTTCTCGGGCTCGCCAAAAATCCACAAGATCGTACCATAATGGTGTCTCTAGACACCACCCCATAGAACACAGTTTGGCAGCATTCCCACATTGGGTCACCTTTGTTTAGAGTACTCTGTAATGTATCTTCCTTGGATCACATCAGTATCAAAAGTTCCATCTGCCTCCAAGTATTTCCCATCTGCAGCAACATGCCCGGTATTACATCTATGATCCCATTCCCATGAGTCCATTTCATTTGTTGTCTGGTTCTCCTTATCGTCATACTCTAAACAAAGGAAGTTTGAGTCTCCCAAACTCCCCTACCCCTATTCATTTTCCCCCTTTCCTCCCCCCCCCAATTCAGTGAGTCAGTCCCCATATTGCTTCACATCTTTCGGTTATCCCTCGTGCTCCTGGTTAAGGAAACAACATTGCCTTGACTAGGGGCAGGTCTCCCTCTGTCGACGCCAACACACATATTCCAGAGGATAGACCTAGAGGTCCCTGTACCTTGGTTTCATTAACATCATTGATGAGTTCCTTGGACCACTTGAGAGGAGTCCTTAGTGCCTCTCGAGATGGTTGTTTCTCATGTGCTCGACTTCAACTCCATCATCGTACCATTGAGATTCGTATAGGGTTTTTTCCACACAGTACTTGGTCGAAGACCCTGGATGTCACCCGACTCTAGCACATTGGTGAGTCCACTTGCGGGACCTAAACAGGTTATGTCCCTTATGATTTTTGGGTTGCGTTGGAGACAGTGTTCAAAAGCCCCAATAGTGCTTCGATATACCTTTATGATTGATGTAGCATACTTGTACCACAGACTCCCAATCAGCGAGTCCATACAGATATGTACCATTCCAGATCCAGCAGACCGTTAGTCATGAAGATATAGCATTCCATGAAAATTCCATGGGTCCAATGTACCAGATCAGTATTGTATTCAGCCTCACATAGAGGCAACCAGCATTGTAACATCAGTTGTATATGATCGGCTCTTGTATTTTAGAGCATAGATCAAATGATTCTTTCGACATTGTCACGAGCATGGAAATGCCCGCCTTGTCCATATACATGTCACACATTTATTGTATCTCACCCATTAATGGGAACCAAATTAATACAAAACCAAAAGCCACCATGCCCCAGCCTTGGAAGCACCACCTCTCGACAACAAATCCTATGATGTCCATCAGCGATATGTTGAGCTCCTGCCCTCACACATCAGGGGGGAATATGTTAACCCAAAAATCCCCCACATAGCTCTCAATGTCCTACACCACCTAAGGACACCACCTCACAACACTCATTCCACTCCATAAGACCTTCCATGACCTTCCATTTGACCCCCACACCTCCAAAAGAGCCCAAACATGAAGAAAAGGGCTAAAAACCGCAAAAAAGAGCCCAAAATAGACCCCCAGAAGCTAAAGCCCTCAAAAAGGGGCTAAAACCCTAAAAGGGGATAAATTTAGGGTGGAAGGGGCTAAAGTCCCCAAAAAGAAGCTAAAGCCCAGACCAAGGGCTTAAAACCCTAAAACCCCTTGGAAAAACTATATAAGGAGGGTGGGGGGTCACTCTCAAAACACTCCTCATTTGCATATTGTTATGCTGCCTGTGGATGCTTTGAGACCTCTTACTCTCAAACCACCCACTCTCCCTCTCCTCCATCTCCATTTCTCCAAGCTATTGCTCCCCAACCAAGAGAGAGGTGCTCCCATGAGCTAGGGCATGGTGGCCCATTTCCACCCAAGTGAGGTATAGCTTTTGTTTATGTATGTTTACTTCCTTTTTTTATTTTATAACTCATATTGTCATTTGTAGGTTTTTCCATTAACAATTGTTTACAGGTTTTCCCCATGATAGTATAGTTTTCTTTTGCAGGTTTTGGAGGTGGAACCCTAACCCACTGTGTGCAAAGGGGTTCAACAAAGCTCCCTCATATTTTCTCTTTTATTTTTCTATCATTAGCTAGTAGATTCAATTCACTATTGTATCCATTTGCTTAGAGTAGCTTAGGTTTAATTCGTAGCTCTGTTTCAGCCATTTTTACTTCCATTTTTTACTGTTTTCTAAGGGTAGAAACCTACCCTTGTGCCCTATAGGCACAAGGGATCCATTTTTACCCCTATAGTGAGGAGAAATTCTCACTACACCCCACCCCTCTATTTATATCATTTTTAGGGTTCTAAGCCCTTAGTCATGGATTTAGCCCCTTTTTTGGGCTGTCAACCCCTTTTGCCCTAAATTTAGCTCCTTTTAGGGTTTTATCCCCCTTTTGGGGTTTTTAAGCCCTTTTGCTCATTTTTAAGCCTTTTTGAGGGTGTGGGGGTCTAATGGGGTGATATGAGGGTCATGAATGGGTGTCTTTGGGTGGTGTAGGCCATGTAGAGCTGAGTGAGAGATTTTTCAGGTTAACAGATTGCCCCCTGATGTGTGAGGGTAGGAGCTCATCGTATGGCTGATGGACATCATAGGATTTGCTGCGGAGAGGTGGTGCTTCCGGGGCTGGGGCATGGTGGCTTTTGGTTTTTGTATTAATATGGTTCCCATCAATGGGTGAGATACAAATAATGTGTGACATGTATATGGATGAGGCCGACATCCCCATGCTTGTGACAATGTCAAAATAATAATTTGATCTATGCTCTAAAATACAAGAGCTGATCATATACAACTGATGATACATAGTGGTTTCCTCAATGCAAGGTTGAATACAATACTGATCTAAAGAACAGCTACATTGGACCCATGGCATTCTCATGGAATGTTATGTATTCATGACTGATGGTCTACTAGATATGGAATGGTACATAGATGTATGGACTCACTGATGGATAGTCAGAGTCTCTATGGTATAAGTATGCTGCATCAATCATAAATCTATATAGAAGCACTGTTGGGGCTTCTGAACATTGTCTCCAATGCAACCCAGAAATCATAAGGGACATAACCTGTTTAGGTCCCTCGAGTAGACTCATCAATGTGCTAGATTTAGGTGACATCCAAGGTCTTCAACCAAATACTGCACGGGCCAAACCCTGTATGAATCTCTACAGTGCGATGATGTAGTTGGAGTTGAGCATGTGAGAAACAACCATCCCAAGAGGCACTAAGGAATCCTCTCAAGTGGTCTAAGGAACTCATCAATGAGGTTAATGAAACCAAGATGTAGGGACCTCTGGGTCTATCCTCTAGAATATGTGTGTTGTCGTCGACAGAGGGAGGCCTACCC
>LPNX010547033.1:188642-215777 GCA_001517045.1 Pseudotsuga menziesii | reverse complement strand
GGGGGGGGGGGGGGGGAGGGGGAAGGGAAAGAGTTGAATAGGAGCAAGGGGAGTGTAGTAGACTCAAACTTTGTTTGTTTAGAGTGTGATGGTAGGACAAACCAGGCAGCGAATGAAACTGACTCATGGGAATGGGATCATAGCCATACTCTGAACAAAGGTGACCCAAAGTAGGAATGCTGCCAAACTATTTTCTGTGAGGTGGTGTCTAGAGACACCATTGTGGTACGATCTCATGGATTTTTGGTGAGCCCGAGAAGGTAAATGCTTGATGGTGATTTCAATTTTAGAGAGTCTGAAAGCACGAAGAAGACTTCTGTGGGGGCTCTTTTTCATTGGTAGTCTCCTGTGCCCAAAAAATGATAAAAGTATACATAGGAGAGCTCACCCATCCTGTAGGGGATGAGAGACTTCTTTACCGTTGGTAGTCCAATCAAGCGGAAAAAGGTTAAACTTATACTGACTGGACAGTCATTTAGATAATTTTACGAGCATGAATGAAACCAAGTTAGCTTGGCAATATTTTCTTGATGAGAATGCTAGAAAAGAGCTTAACGACAACCCATGGTGAGATTTTTCATAAGTGTTGCCCCTCTGCCTGAGAAAGCATAAAAGTATGCAGAGGGGAATGGTCTTGGCTTGAATACGCCAAGGTGGTCCTTTTCATTAGATGGTCTACATGGTCCACAAAAGGAGGTAAACAAGATGATGTAGATGCCCTTTCCTATACTTTAGAGAGCAGGAAAGGAAGCAGCTATGCTCGGCAATCTTTTCATTGTTTTTAGGAGTCAGAAAAAAGCTTAAACGAAACTCTAGTATGGTTAACCGATTGCAGTGGCACAGGTGGTGCCCCATATCGGGACGGTGGACAGTGGTCCAAAGGTCATTCACACAGTATGGATGGAGTAGATGGCTCTCAAACATACCAATACATGCACGGGATAGATCGCGGCAGAGGCACACGATTCGGTGCGGCAAAGACATGCAAACTGAGGTGGCTCTCGGACAGAGGTCAGGAGGGCTGTGTGTGAGTTGCGGTGGATGGACTTGACTACATGTGATGTGAGTGCAAGTCTGGGGGTAGTTATATGAAAAATACATGCAAGATAAATAAATCATTTTTTGGACAATGGTCCAAAGATCCGCGTAAGGTGTGGTGGATGGAGTAGACAACTATATGTTACAAAAATGAAAATGATGTTCTTTAATGAGCGGTAGCCCCAAAACCTGCATGAGTAGCAGTAGGGAAGAGTGATACAAGTATAGGTCCATAGACACTTGCATCACCATGATGTGGCTCATAATCAAGGTAACTTCCATGAATCGGTCCCAAAATTTGTTTGTTAAACATGAGACAATGGTCTCGTAAAGAAATGGAAATTTGAGCCCAGAGGTGTGAGAGGTGTCTTGAACCAGTTCCGGGTGACTTTGGATTAAAAAATGTTGAAAAACAAGAAAATAAAACAAAGCAAATCATTGGTGATGTTTAAACATAAAATATCTTGAGGTAGAGCCCATTGCGGGGATTCTCCAAGAGTTGTCCATCAAAGTCAATAAGGGTGTATGCCCCTTTTCCAAGGCAACGGTGGATGACGTATGGGCCATACCACATTGACTCAAACTTTCCTTTGCCCAAATTTTCTTTGGGTTGGTCATAGACTAGAACCATACCACCTTCGCTGAAGGTGTGAGGGTGGACATGGGAGTCATAGTGGACCTTTGACCGTGTTTTTGCTGCTTCAATGGCTTGGAGGGCAGCTCGACGGTCTTCTATGGTTTGCTCGAGTTGGAGGAGTTGTTCTTATAAAGGCGAAGTATCAGGGAGAAGTTCTACTGTGAGGTAGAGGGATGGGATTTTGCACTCTATATGGAGTACTAATTCAACGCCATGTACTAGGTGAAAAGGAGTGAAATTGGTTGTGGTTTTTGTGGATGTGCGATAAGCCCATAGGGAGGAGAATATCATGTGATGCCAGTTGGTTTTATGGTTTCCTACCATCCTTAGGAGCATTGTTTTGATGATTTTTTTCACTGCTTCAAATTTTCCATTGCCCTGGCGGTAGTAGGAAGATGAGTACTAGTGTTCGAATTTCAACATGGTTGACAACTCAGCCCATATGGCATCTTGAAAGTGTGCTCCATGATCTGAGACTAATTATTTAGGAACACCAAACCATGAAATAACATGGTTAAAGAAGAAGCGCATTGTTGTTTCATCTTTGCAATCAAATGTGGGCATGGCCTCATCCCACTTAGTGAAGTAATCGACTACCATAATGATGTATTTATGACCATTGTCTAAGACGAGGTAGATTGTCATGAATTCGATTTCCCACTTGCAGAAGGGCCCTACTGTGACTATAGGGTGTAACAGTGCAGGGGGGGTTCTTTCCTTTGGGGCAAAGAGCTGACAGCTGCAACAATGCTTAATTGCCTCTATGCAATCAGCAAATATCGAAGGCCAAAAATAGCCAGTGCGTAGAATCTTCTGGGTAGTTGCTAAGCTTGAAAGGTGGACACCATAGGCTTCGCTATGATAGTCGTTGAGGATGGTCTCAGCCTCATCACGGGTGAGGCACTAATGTAGGATGGTATCAATGCCTCGATGATATAGAACATCTCCAATCAGAAAGTGGAAAATGGCTTGATGTCGGATGCGTCACCTATCCTCATGGTTTAAGTGCCCTGTGAAGTTCTGTGTTCGTAAATAAAGAAGGATGTCCCCATACCATGGGTCATCTGTGGATATGATGAATAGGAAATCATCAGGAAGATCATCCTTGGGGGGTGATGACATAGTTAATGGGGGAAGAACGGTCATGAGCGTGGCTAGTGCAAGTGCCTTTGTGCTTTTTGGGGACACAAAATCTAGGTCGAATTCTTAGAGGATGACTACCTACTTAGCTACTCGACCTTGTAGAAGACGGTGGCTTAAGATGTACCGCATTGGGTTTGAATCAGCCACTACATGGGTATGGTTTGCAATGATGTATTGGCACAGCTTCTGAGCTGAGAAGATGACGGCGAGGGCCAATTTATCCTTGTGTGAATATCATAGTGGGGGTCCTGTTAGCTTCTGACTAATGTAGTAAATTACATGCTCATGGAGAGCATTGTCTTCTTGGACCAAGACTCTAGAGATGGCGTTGTCCGAGGCTGACACATAGAGAATGAAGTCTCGAGTGAAGTCTGGTGCTGAGAGTAATGGTGCAGAAGCCAAGGCTTGTTTGAGTGCATCAAATGATTCTTGTGCTTGCTGATCCCACACAAAGGGGATTTTTGTGCAAAGCAGGTGAATGAATCCATAGGATTTTGTTGCATACTCTGGTACAAAGTGGTGAAGGAAGTTGGCCTTGCCTTGGAGGCTCTGTAGTTGGTGCCAAGTTTTTGGGAAAGGAAGATCCAAGATAGCCTGAAATTTGAGGGGATCTACCGTTATCCCTTTGTGGGACACGATGAATCCGAGTAGACGGCCTGCTGGCCCTTGGGACATAGAAAATGCACTTGAGGGGATTCAGGAAAATTTTGTATTTGTGGCAACGTAAAAATACTTACCGTAGGTCATCTATATGTTGTGCTTGTTTTGGTGATCAAGCAGTAAGGTCGTCTAGGTAGACCAAGATGATGTGAATGAGGTCATGAAAACAATATGTCATGGTGCACTGGAAGGTGGCTCTAGCATTTTTTAGGCCAAAGGGCATGACTCGATATGCAAATGTGCCGCATGGGGTTGTGAATTCCATCTTATAATAGTATTCTTTCTAGATCTGGATTTGGTTATATCCAAAAAATCCATCCATGAAGGAAAAGGCCTCATGTCTGGTGCATGCATCAATAATACGATCAATGAAGGGTGTTGGGAAGTTATCTTTGGGACATGCCCCATTGAGGTCGCGGAAGTCTGTGCAAACGTGAATGGTACCCTATTTTTTATTCATGGGAATAGGATTAGAAACCCAAGTGGTGTAGACAATGGGGTAGATGAAGCCAGATGTGTGCAGCTTCTCTATCTCAGCTTTGACCGCGGCCACTTTGGAAGGGTGAATAGGCCATTACTTTTGGTGTATGGGGGCCACATCAAGCCATGTGTCGATGTGGTGTTCCATGATGGATGGATCTAAGCCAAGCATGTTGGTGTAAGACCAGGCAAAGATGTTGCAAAACTCTTGGAAGAGAGATTTATAGGCAGCGGCTTCTTCCGGGGACGAAGATGCCCCCAGCATGATTTCTTCAAAAATCCTAGGGTTGGTTGAGATGTTGAATTTGATGGTTGGCGAGATGTTGGCCATATTTCATTCTTTGAAAGCGTATGGTGCTGGGATGGGGTTTTTGAACCAATCGAATTTCCCATGAATGAAATCTTTGGCTTCCACAAAAAACTGGTCATACTGTGACACAAGTTCTTCGGGGAGGAAGAACTAGCGATGGTGCATGTCGTCCCATGGGTATTTTGGGGCGGTTAAAGCTTCAAGTATCTCCTCATCATTACGGAAGCAACGAAGAGATAATTCTAATGGACCATCATTGGAGGTGGATACAAGCGGGTTAGTTGAACTGGACATCATGTAAATGGACATCGTGTTTGAAGAAGGAGGTGGGGGGTGAGCTTCTTCGATCAGGGTGAACTTAGATTCAAGGGAATGTAAACAAAGGTCAGCTAAAGTGATTCAAAATTCAGGAAAGTCTTGGCAATAGTGAGAATAGTGTCCATACAATCTGAAAAGGGCAAAAGCATGGTTTGTTCTCAATGCCTTGTTTCTGATTATTGGTGCGGTTGGAAGTTCAACCACGGGGAGGTTTTTGGTTGTATCCATGGCATCCAAATGCGCACGGATCATTGGGATCTCAGGGTAGCCTTGAGTTGGATGGCCCTATTGCTCATAGATGGTGCAAGGCAGGATCTGTCAAGGTTCTGTAGAATCTTTCACATTCTTTTCCTTGGCCCTTTTCGAGTGGGGCGATGTGGGTGCGGGTGTGGTGGTTGGTTTTTGTGGACTGGGTTGGGGATGGGACTCAACCGCAATGGGTTGCATGGGGGTTAAAACCACCTGGGACATTGATGGTTGAGCTAGTGGATCAAGATACCACATGGGAACTCCCAATGTAAAGTTGGGTAAGTTTAGAGTGGCCATTACCGGCTTGCTCATGACACCAGGTGGGGGAAAGAGGAATGGAATTGTATGGAATGGAGAGGAGCCCAGATAACTCCCTGATGGTTGTATGTGGGGGTGAGGTTGTGGATTTTTCTACATGTAATGCTGTGGCTGTGGATGATGTTGTGGCTGCTGTTGATGCTGAGGCTATGGACAACGTTATGGTTGCGGTTGGGGCTGCGGCTGCGATTGTTGTTTGGGTGTAGTGGTGCTGGATGAGAGCATGCACAAGTCTGTAGTCTCATTTTATGTCAGTGGTGGTGAAATTAAGTGGAAATGAGCTATCATGGTGGTATCGGCAAACAACCTAGGGCCCACATTCAACAATGGGGAGGCTAGTGTGTTGTCAACCATGGTGTTGATTGCAGGGACCACATTGGTGTGTGTGGTCGTCCCTTGTGGCTCAATGGTGTTGATGGTAGGGATAACGTTGGTGGGTGCTATTAATCCTTGCATATCATGATAAGTGAGTTGATTAACCATCACAATATTCCCTTCGTGGGGGAACATCATGAGATAGAAGACAGTTGATGTGATAGCTCTCATGGCGTACATATAACTTCTTCCAAGGAGAAGGTTATAGTCCAATTGAGCATTGACAACCTCTATGTCAATCAGTACTGTCTTTCTAGCTAATGTGATGGGGACTTGGGGGAGGATTCCTTGGGATTTAGTGGCATGGCCATCATAATCCTGCAGAGTTGTGGAAGATAATTGCAGAATTGGGGATCCAAGTTTCTGCCAAACTAGGGTAGATATAACACAACTGGATGAACCCTCATCCACTATGCATCAGTGCACAACCAAATTCTAGATAGACACCAGGATTTGAAAGGCGATTGTTGATGGCATGCATGATTCTCCATTCTTCGTGTCGAATTTGATCAACTTGGAGTTAGAGGGGTCTACGGCCCCAAGGGTAGCTAGTAAGGCTTTCTGCTGCGTTGGGCACATTTTGAGTACCTTAAGAGTGGACATGGTAGTTGGTGTTTGGGCCAAATCATCCACAATGCTATAGCTAACAGCAACTCTAGCCGTGGTGTTATTGGCAACCCGATGTGTGGTGGGGTGGGGGAAAGGAGGTAACTAAAGAGGTGCATTGACCGATTTGGATGTAGATGCCGCTGATGTGTCAGCAGGTTTGGTGGTGGTTACGTACTGGTTCCATCTGGTTTGTAGGTTGACTTCTTCAGCTGTCATAGCTAGTAGGTGGTGGACACTTGTTTCTACTGTGGGAGGTGCCCCCGGAGCATTGGGATTGGGTTGGGGAGGGGGTACATTTGCCACCAATCCTTGGACTGGTAATGGGTTTTGAAGCACCATAAGAGGAGGCCCTTGTGGTGCTGGGTTAGGTTGGGCTTAGTTTGTAGTGTTGGCTGCCTATTAAACCTTGTTTTGAATGGCCTACTTAGTGGGACCCATGAGGGGACACTCGAATGTGTAGTGCCCATAGACCTCACAGAGTGTGCATGGTTGGTTTGTGCGCAACGGGGTATTGTGTCTTGGTGCATTTGGTTGTGGGGGATTTTGGGCTAGCTGATTTGCTGTGGCATTGTTGGGAGGGTTTGGTTGTTGACAGCCTCCCCGTGGTTTATTGTCGCCTTGGTTTTGAGGTTGATTATTTCTATCTTGCCCTTGTTGATTGTTGGGGGTAGGCTAGTTGGGATGGTTTTGTTGTGCAAACACTTGTCCCAACGGAGCGGGTGGAGCACGGGTGGGGAATTGAACCACTTGCACTGGTGGTGCATAATAGATTTGGGTGGGTGGAGGTGCCAAAAATGTGGGAATTTGCTCCACGTATTGCTATGTTGGCCAAGCCAAGGCCTGTGCCTACTGGGGTGGTGCAGGTTGTGTGTAGGAAGTTATGGCTCCGGACTAGGACATCATTCTTGCATAGTCCAGAGTTTGGTTTTGTTAAGCAACATTAGCAATGTTGTTTGGTTGTGGTGGAACTACATGTGGTGTCAGACGGTGCTGTGGCTATTGGGAGACCGATCCTATGATGCCATCTGTAGCATGGGATGCCCCCGGTTCATCCCGATAGGAGGTACCCAAATGGGGAGCATCTGGAATGATGTTGTAAAGGTATCTAGACTGTGCATAGATCAGGTCAAACTGTTGGGCTTTCAATATGGCCTCCTCTTCGGATTGGGGACATTTGGATGCGACGTCCTTTGCTATGGGTGGGAGTAAGGTTTTGAGAAACCAATCCAGGAAGATCCTATCGTCAAGTTGGATCTTACACAAATTATGGCATCACCACCACTCATGGATGTGGCTGGTTATATGGGTCGCAGTGTTCTGGCGGAAGGATAACAAGATCTCCACCCCTTCGTCATATCTGACGGGGAGTTGGAAATATTGTAGGAACATGAAAACTAGGGAGTTGAAATTTGGCTACTTGGATTGTGGTAGCTCAATGTACCATTTGGCTATAGCACCTGTGAGGGTGCATTGGAATAGTATTAGCCTGATCGAATCATCTACGATGCTGTTTGATGAGCACCATAGGTGAAATATCATGATGTGGTTTTGGGGACACTCCCCTGCCTTCCCTTCAAACTTGGGAGTGTCTGAGGGAAGTTTGGTTGGCATGGGAGGCCAAAAGGTTTGATGACAGATGGGATTGTTTGTCAATCAAGCCAAATCAGGCAAGTTAAGATGAGCCATGAAAGGCAGGTTTGACCCCAAGTTGATGTGAGATGGGGCAAGTATGGTGGTGGCGTTTGTAGGTGCATAATGTATCTGCATAACTGGGGGTACTGGTGGTGCCATTGTAGATGGGTTAGTGCCCCCAAGTGTGGTGTGAGGGACAGTGTGGGTGGAAGAGCCACTACCCCCATGTGTGACAGGAGGGGTAGTGTAGGTGGAAGGGCCACTGCCCCCATGTGTTGTAGGTGGGACGGCTTGAGTGGTCACTATGGGTGGTGACAGCTGACTGATGACAGTTTGCATGACCATGATGGGGCCACCTGCAGGGTTGTTGGTGATATTTTGTGGTGTGGACCTGGGTCCACTAATGATTTCTATGCCATAAAATGGATCCGGGTTTGCACCATCCATGGGGCTTGATGGTGCTATGTGCAGGTCTAGTTTAGACTGATATGGGTCTGAATCTAAATCAGAGGTTGTGTGGCCTTCTGATGGTGTGAGAGGTTGTCGAGAATGGTCTCGACGGTGTCGGTTCAATGACTTGAATTGTGATGGTTCGCCTCTTAGGCGCGAGGAAGAGCATGAGGGATCAATTGTGTTAGATTTGTGTATCAAACTGGTGGAAATGATTTTTTGGACCCCAGTTTCAATGGATTCCTATTGGCTATAGGTGGTCACTTGGCCACCAATACTGCCAGAAGATAGCACTTGGATTTTTCCTCACTAGCGTTCTACTCAATTGGTGGTGGTCGTTTCCCGTTCCGCTTGGCAATTCCTCTTAGCAGCCAGCTACTTTGGGGTTCCCGTGTTACTCCTCACAATGAGTTTTTGGGATGATCCCAAGTACTTCACATGGTTAAGGCAGTCAGGGACTTATGTCCTCAAAGACCGCAGATTTTTTAACTTAGTGTAAATTTATAAATTTTAGTGGCTCTCTCAGCGTCATGAACTGAGTTGGGTTGATTTACGTGGTATGGTGTGTATGTCTTTCTGTGTTTCTGTTATTTGCTGGCTGCAAATGATTTATGAATATTCTGTAGAGTTCATCATATTATGGTTGAAAGAAATAAATAAACAAAAAAATTGTAGACAGATACCATTTTTTACACTGAATTGTGATAGCCTAACTAGGTGACTACCTTACACCCATATTCTTCTTCAACTAGGAGAAGGTGCTAGGCTCTCAACACAATGGGACTAAGCCCATCTGTATATCCATAGGTCACCTCCCGGATGCAAGGTTGGTCAATAGGGAGGATGCTTAGCGCCGTGAGAATCCCTCCTTCTCTACCTCCTCTACCTTCCAAGTCACCCGTTTTTAGTGGTTTCGAACAATATTGGGTGAAGGGACTATTACTATATGAGTTGTGCCCTTCGTCTTATCCTAGAATACCCTAAAGGGCGATGACTGGGTAGAGGAGGAAGGGTAAGCAAGGTTGTTGATTTTATGTAAGTTTTACTTAAGCTATATTCATTAATCGATTAAATTTTTTTAACTTAAACTTTGTTCTATACATGAGATTGTAATTAACGTCAACAGAAACAAAAATGGAACAATTATGCTGGACAGAGGTGGCTGAGTCAAAATGATAGTCCTTAGTTATTAAAAACTAACTTCTGAGTGACAGACTGCATGTTTCGAGTCAAATGTGGTGAGCGGGTGGCCAAATTTTTCCAGAAACAGGTGAGGGGGTTGCTCAAATTTTGCAAGCAGAAGTGGTATGTATTTCTGAAGGAATTCACACCTTTCGAGGGAAAAAGGGCGACCTGGTCACACCCGTGAGGCCTAAATGAGTGACATGGTCCCTTTTTTAGGCCCGATAAGTGTGACTTGCTCCAGATTGGGTTTTTTTTATATCCTGAGTCAAATCTGGCCGACAGTAACCTGCACTGTGGCCAAATGGACTCGGATTTTCCTTGTGGAGGCTCAACAGAAACATAAACTGTAAATAAATAGGATTTAAACTAGTTTTGACAAAAAAATTTAACCTAGGGTAAAAACTGAACTGAAATTTGAAATTTGAAAAATAGACCCAGGGATCCTGTGGGATCGACCTAGTATGGTCGCCAGTTCTGTAGCAGGGATTTCTCCCTTTCTACAGGGTAGGAATGGCTCCCTTTTGTCTATAGTATGAAAGGGTAGGTTCCTATATGGAAATCTAGAAAATAAATGGACAAAAAGAAAGAAAGAATAGAAAGACAAGAAATGGTCGGAAACCCCTCTGCAAACAATGTTAGGGCTTAACTCCAGCTACCTATAAAGAACTATTAGAAACAAACGACTTGCAAAACAAGTTAAGAAACAAACCTGCAAGTAAATATGGGTTAGAAAACAACTAAGCTACTAAAGCAAATACATGGGCAAACAATGGTATACCTTCTCTTTGGTGCAATGGGCCACCATGCCCTAGCTAGAAGAAGCACCTCTCTCTCTCTCTCTTGGAAATGGAGAAGCTATGGCTCAATGGGAGAATGAATTAATGAGAGGGGGGATGTGGGTGGATTTAGAGACAAAGGGTCTCAAGGCATCCATGGGCAGCATAACAGTATGCAAGGGAAGATTGTTTTGAGAGTGACCCCCACCCCTCTATTTATAGCATTTTTAGGGTTCTAAGCCCTTGGTCAGGGATTTAGCCCCTTCCACCCTAACTTTAGCTTCTTTTAGGGTTTTAGCCCCTTTTTGGAGGATTTAGCCCCTAGGAGAGTTATTTATGATCCTTTTTGGGGTTGCTCATTTTTAAGCCTTTTTGAGGGTGTGGGGGTCTAATGGGGTGATACGAGGGTCATGCATGTGTGTCCTTGGGTAGTGTAGGCCATGTAGAGCTAAGTGAGGGATTTTTCAGGTTAACAATATGAACCTGTCATGATAGTACTATATGTGGATGATTTATTTTTGACAAGGAATAAGAAACATATTGTGGAAAGCAAGAAGAAACTCTCCAAATAATTTGAGATGAAAGACCTTGGGTTAATGCATTACTTCCTAGGTCTGGAAGTATGGAAAAGTTCAGAACAAATCTTTGTCAACCAGGGAAAGTATGCTGTAGAGATATTGAAAAGATTCAATATTTTGGAATGCAAAGCCATGGCCACACCCATGGATTCCAACCTGAAGTTATTAGTTGATGACTCATCAAAGTTAGTGGATGTGACTCAATACAGACAAATTATTGGGTTGTTGATGTATTTAACAAATAATAGACTAGACAATTTTTTTGCTGTGAACATCTTGAGTCAATATCTAGTTCAACCTAGACAGGTTCACCTGATAGCTGCAAAGCATGTGATGAGATATCTGAAAGGGACTATAGAATTTGGTCTATACTATGATGGAAGCCATGAGTACAGACTGTATGGCTATACAGATGCAGATTGGGTTGGAAGTGTATCAGACAGGAAAAGCACATCAAGTGGATGTTATAGTCTGGATTCTGATATGATTTCATGGTTTAGCAGGAAATAGTCCAATGTTGTTCTTAGAACGGTTGAAGCAAAATATATAGTAGCTTGCTCTGCTAGTTGTGAATCCATATGGCTTCGAAAGATGATGTCATTTTTATTCAACCTGGAATTGGATACGACTGTGATTCTATGTGATAACCACAGTTGTATAAAGATGATAAAGAACCCAGTGTTCCATGATATTTGAGATATGATGTAGAAGGGAGGCATAAAGCTCTAGTATGTAAGTACTGATAAATAAGTTATTGATGTGCTGACAAAGCCTCTGTCTCGGGTAAAGTTTGAACACTTTCACGACAAGCAAGACCTTCCTCGAAAGGGGGAGTAGTGATGTTGTAGTGGGATTGTGTCATCCCTGGACACTTGTCCTAAAGTGACCTGGTGACCTTTGTCCTTGAGAATGAAGAGGGATTATATCATCCTAGGACATCTATCCACAATAGATCTGGTGACTTCAGTCCTAGAGAATGTAGTAGTATTGTATCATCCTTGAACCTTGGTTCATAATGGATCTGGTGACTTCAGTAATCGAGAATGTGGTAGGATTGTATCATCTAAGAATTTTTGTTTAGAATGGATCCAATGACTTCAGTACTTGAGAATGTGGTAGGATTGTATCATCCGTGAACTTTTGTTTAGAATGGATCTGGTGACTTCAGTACTCAAGAATGTGGTAGGATTGTATCATCTGTGAAATTTTGTTCAGAATGGATCCGATGACTTCGGTACTCAAGAACATGGTAGGATCGCATCATCCTTGGACTTAGTCCTAAAGTGATAGGGACTGATTATCCCATAATTAAATAGGTGACTTCGGTTGTCGAAAATGTGGTGGGATTGCATCATCCATGGACTTTAAGTACAAAAGTGATCCAAAGACTTTTTTTCATCGTACTGTGGATTACAGGTTGTTGCTGATGATGATGATGTTCCTGATCGAAAGATCAAAGTGTGATGATGATGATGTCACTGATCAAAAGATCAGAGTGTGATGATGATGATGTTACTGGTCGAAAGATCAGATTATGATGATGATGAATGATGCTGATAGAAAGATCAAAATGTGATGATGATGATGTTCCTGATCAAAATATCAGAGTGTGATGATGATGATGTTGATTGAAAGTTTAGAGTATTATGATGATGATGTTGTTGATTGAAATATGATGTTGTTGATCGAAAGGTCAAAGTGTTGATGATGATTTTTATCAAAACATGATGTTGTTGATTGAAAGATGATGTTGCTGATCGAAAGGTCAAAATGCTGATGATTATGTTGCTGATCAAAAATTCAAATTACTGATGATGATGTTGTCGATTGAATGGTCAAAGTGTTGATGCTATTGAAGATTCAAGATGAAGACTATATGATTATGAAAATATTCCAATGATTTATAGATGTGTCACCCTGATGATGTTGATGATTTCCTCTCTCTCCTATTTTTGTTGTTGTTGATGTTGTTGTAGAATACCCTTCTCATTAAGGGGGAGTGTTGAAATATTGTAAATTCAAAGAATATTCTATATGTATTTTTTGTGGTCCTCGATGTTCCTATTGGGAGAATCACTTGTATTTATTTATACCCCAATGTTTCTAATCGGGAGAACTAACAAGAGTCATGAGGAAGTACCCTCCATTGTAATTCAGGTCATTAGTACCCCAGTTGTGGTTACTCGAGCCTAGAAGATTAAATTAGGATTACTCAAGCCTACACAACTAAATTAATTATTAAGTGAATGAAAGAATATAAATAGAGGTGAGGTGCTTCTCATTTGAGACACACACACTCACTTGTGTAGCACATGAGAGAGAGAGAGAGAGAGAGAGAGAGAGAGAGAGAGAGCTATGGCTGGAGAAGAAGGAGGATCAGTCTTTTGGGATTTACCTTTTATCTTTTTGGGGAATCTATATTGAGGAAGCTTTTGCTGGGTTTTTCCCTTTAGAGGTTTCCCAGGATAAATCTGTGTTGTTATTCTGATACCATTTCTTTCAGTGATCCTGTTTATATGCTTTTGTTATGAAATTGAAATTAAATGCTGATGATCTAGCTTAGCATATGGAATTCTAACAGTCTCTTTCTCATTAAGGGAAACAACATTGGATTTATTCTTCTAAAATTCTGTTTGAAATGTTTTTCTCTAGGTCTAATGGGAATGGTACACTGTATAATGGAGGCTTCATACTATTTCATATATTCATAGATCCAAGAAAAACCATTAGTATAATTTTTCATCAAATCAATATATCTCTTATTTTCTTCTGCAGGCAGGTTTTTTAAAACCTTCACAATTTTCAAAGACTCTTCAGTTCCAATATTTTGATCTTGAATGTCATTTTCATTAGGCTGCACTTTAGGATCTTTGGCTAGATCATTTTGGTCAAACAATTTCTCTAGAGGTATAAGGCATTTGGGAATGTAATTAATTTTTACCTGAATAATTTCCTTACACCCAATCATATTTTTTAGATCTTTTTATTCAGCATTCTCATCTGCAATTTCTTCTTCATCTTGAAAATTTTCTGAATTCTTATTTTCTATATCAATATTTGTATTTACAAACTCATCTAACAATTCCAAGAATATATTTATATGTAAGTCATATTCAAACACTTTCCAATACTTATACTTTCCAGGGCTAGAATTTCTATTCACAATCTCAATTTTATACTTTTCTTAGAATAGATAGGAACTTTAAAATTTCCAACAGTAGTGGCCAAAGAATTAGCTACCTGATTTTGCATTTTGGGAATTACCATGACTTTGTGTTCAATAAATAAGTTTCCCAGCATATCCCAAACTTCATTCCTATAAGCTCTCATTCTGGGATGTTTTTTTTAATAACTATTATTCACCTTAGTAAACTACTAATTATAAATCTCCAAAGACATCTATTCTTTTTGCTTTTAAGTCATTTAAGGCATTTAATCCTAGTAAGAAAGCCTCATACTCTGCTACATTATTGGTACATTCAAATGTCAATTTAAAAGAGTACACTTAAAATCTCTATTTGGAGAAATGATCCAAATACCCGCACCAACTCCCTCCTTGCCAATTGATCCATCAAAGTACATTGTACATACCCATTCATCATTTTGTTTATGTTCCAATGCGTCTTGCCTCCTAGAAAATTATTTATCTTGTTTCAGCTCATCTACTATTGGAAAGTATTTTTCAATATGAGAATCATTGAAAAATATGGAAGATACTAGACCAGTATCTACAATACATATCGGATGATTGTTGGTTTTATCTTGACTGCTAACCACATATGCTAATCTCTTTTCCCTGTATAATCTTTCGTGTTCTCCAAACAAAGGAATTGTTGCATAAGACATGTTCATCTACAAAGTTCCTTTGAGATTTGAAGCCCAAGATCTTGATAACATCATACCAAATTTTGGAGGAATATCATCCACTACTACATCCATGGTAATTCTCTTGGCAGGGATTTGTGCAAGAGTAACTACCATATCTTTAATTATCCCCAAACATTTTAATTTTCTAGAATAAAAGGAAAAAAAGTCTTTGTAAGTCCTTGTAATATCTAATCTTATACTTTCAACCACCACTCTTAGAATTGGATTATGTGATGCAATAGAATCTAACATAAAATTATATAAGATCGTATCATGAACATTAAGGATAACATATAATAGTGTAACATATTCATTAGTGTATTCAATTCTAGGACCGAGAACCATTGTTGGTGCATCATCTATCAAATCTAGTGTGTCTCGCTGGCATTCTCCATTAGTTTTAACCATTCTGGTTATATTTTCTCTAGATTCATTGTTTCTCAACAACTCACTAAAAGGAATGGAAATCTTTATCTTGGATAGTTCACTCTATAAACTAAAGGAGGAAAGTGTTCTCTCACTTTCAATTGGAATTTGTCATTTATTTTCTTTTGACATATCGTTTTTATTATCTTTCAATGTTTCTTTTTTTTCTCTAGAACCTTTTGTACAATCTTTTCTTTTTCTTTTTCTGCATTATGTTGACCACTAGAAGGTTTATTCGGAAGTAGATTTCGTTTATTTATGATTACATCGCTACTTCTCAAATTTAAATTTTCTTGAATTTTTTTTTATATCATTCTGATATCCTCTATGATATTGCTTTGTTTCTAACTCAAGGGTATTAGAAAAATGGCATATTTGGTTATCCATGGGATAATTCTCTTCTTCCTCATCAAAAAAGTTATCTAGAAATGGAGGTATTATTTGTTGGTCCTCAACATTCCTGGGATTTCTTTGATCTCTATGTCTAATATGAGAGGGAGGAGGAGGTCTCCTGAAATTGAGATTCCTTATTTTTGGCTCAGGATACTCTTTGTTTGGAAGCCTATTATCTAATGCTAATCTTTCCATCAAACTATCCATTGTTTTATCATGATATCAAACTTTGCATCTGTAGATGAAGGTGTAGAATCTTTATTGTATTCTCTAGTTCTTATCCTATCTACCTCTATTGTTTGTTTCATTTTCCTAGAAGCCATTAAATTAGATTCCACCTCCAGAGCATCTTTCAAACATAGCAGGTAGATAAACACATTTTCTCTCTCTCAACAACAAAGCAAAATCACTATCAAATGCATCAACATAGTGTAGTTTTGCATCTCCCACATAGGGTTTAATGTCAGTTGGTATTGAATTGTAAAATCTCATGAACATGCTTGAAAATTCATGAACCGACTTAAAATTTCCTTTTAATTATTATATTGATCTAGAACCTACAGAGGACTCTTTTTATCTTCCCATCTATCTAGAAAAAGATTTTTAAAACCATCAAAAGTAGTAATAGATCTTGTAGGAAGATCCTTAAACCACCTTTTAGCTTCCCCAAATAAAATTTGTGCAAACAATCTCATTTTTGCATCATCATAATCCACTTCTTCTACATCAATGAAATCATCAAACCTATCCATATGTTGTTTAGCTATGAAATTTCCCTCCCCATGTGAAATTTTCCTCCCCATCAAACAATGAAATTTTATGTGAGCAATTATGTGGCAGGTCATGTAACACAACAAGAAAATCCAATGGAGAAAACATTGTAGCCATGGTTAAGGAAGGTTTTGAGCAACAGGAGGACTTTGAACAATATTAGAAATTTGGGGTTCAGAAGTTTGTATTGTTAAATTTATTTCCTTTGTTTTAACAATATTCTGGATATTTTTTGAAAGTGAATCTAACAATTAAGACTGAAGTCTATTTGAATTAATTTCAACTTGCTTTAAACCTGATTCAGACTTAGACCTTAAGAGATACTGTTCAAACTTTGTTTTCAAATCAAAATCTTAAAAGCTAAGAATTTTTTCTTGAGTCTGAGAAAATGATCTTTCTATTTGATAAGTACATTATCATTATTTTCCTTTTATTTTTCCAATTAAACTTTCTGGATATTCCACACTATATAAAGTTTTAGAATTAGGGTTACCTCTTGTGTATGCTCTCCTGAAAGTCAAGATGTCGTATTTAGAATACCTTCTTGAAAATTAATGTGGAATCACCAGGGAAAAAGAACAACCAATTTTGAATGCAAGAACCTCTATTTTCCCACAAAAATCTTATTTTCTTGAAAAATATTTTTGTTCTTCCCAAGGAATATTTGAACTCTTGTTCCCCGGTAGCGACGCCAAGATGTTAGCACTCAGAATTTACCCTCGTTTGTGAAAGAATAATCCCAAGGTAACCATAAAACCAATATTTTGGAGGAAATACGTCTTCTTTCTTTCCAGATATGGATCTCTCAATAAATAAAATTAAAGGCCATAAATATTTGGAAAGAAATAAATTTTAGTAATAACAATGGCTAAAACTGGTGGTCATTGGGCATGGAGTCAAATATGAAAAAACATTAATGACAATGCTTTGCAATGAATTTCTTAACAAAGGCAGGGTAGCTACTCTTTTACAGTCAAAATGATGGTTGTTTGGTGATAGGAACGATTAAAGAAACAATCCATTAAAATGGGCATCACAAGATGAATCCAATGCTAACTTTAGTGGAAAAATGTTTGTGAATGCTTGAAATTAAAGGATCAAGGCATAAGTGCACGCATTCTAACCCAATATACACTCATTTAAGCATGAAAATATAACATAATTGAAAGGTGAACATGAAACACATTCACATGAAGAAAATAAATTAAAGACTATAAAATAAATAACATAAGAATATCTGTAGAAAACCTGCTTGGCTCTAAAATATTTATTAATCTTGAAGCTTTCTTACAAAATTCAGTTCTTGCTCACGGGTTCTAGCCATCAATACATTGTAAATTTTTTCTTAAATACATCAAATTCTCCTTGAGTTGATAATTGTTTCTATGCTAAAAATAGGAAAAAATAACTTCCTTATTACAATTGTCATTTAAATCCTAACAAGCTAACTACTCATAACTCTATTACATTTTCAAAATATAGACTAGTCTTCAAAATTTCTCAAACATATTTATTGATGTAGCTTGGACTTTGTTCTGCCAAACTTCTCTATTGTATTCCATTTGTCCAAAGATGGAAGCTCCATATTGGCCATTTCTTTTGCCAATACTCTTAATTCCACATGACCCACATATGAAATGGGAGGCAATTGGGAACAAATTGTTCTAAAAGTATTTATTATCTCAAAATCCAATGCTAATTTATCAACCAAAGTTTTTCCTGATAGATATTGGTTCATATCTTCAAATTTCTTGTGGTCCAATGGAATGCTGCATTTTGTCAATATTTAACTTCATAGTTTCTATGTGTTGATGCTTTCCCACTACCTTTCTGGCCTAGGTGATCACTGTAATTCTATCTTTTATTCCCATTGTCCTCAAATATTCCTCTGATAAAGTATTCAGGAAATTAATTTTATTATTAGTTGTGTCCACTGTATTTTTATTCAAATATTCTTTTACTGCAGTACGACTCTATTTGACGATGTTTATTACCATCTCTTTTTCCAAAATATAATTTAAATAAGTTCTAAGTTTAACAGCTTCAGCAATGATCATGTCCGAAATGAGGTGTCTTTCTCCTTGCATTGGCAATTTCCCAGGGAATTTCTTTACTAACTTCTCAATTTTATACAACGATTCTTTATATTTTTTTTTTTCAGTGCTTTCTTTTCTTCCTCTTTCTTCAAAATTGCATCAGCTAAATTTTTGTTTTGACTTTAAAGACCAATAATCTATAAGTCCCTCAAACTCACTTGGGACATAGCCTGTACAATGGATTGTGTACTTGTCTCTACAACAGGATGGATTATTTGTACTTCATCTTCTTTACTCTTATCCTCTTTTTCTTTTTCTAAATCCAATTTTACTTCATTTAAAACATCAATTTTTTCTATCAAAAGAAATTTGTCTTTTTCCCATTTCTTCTTTTCCTCATCAAGCTTCAATAGCCTTGCTTTCTTTTGATTCAGCTCTTTAGCTAGAAGCTCCTTTTCTTTCTTCAATTATGTCAACTCAGAAGCCTGAATTAACTATGTGGCAGGGATTTTCAAATTCGTTTTTAGCAACTGAATTGTATTCTCCTTCTCTTCCAAGATCTTCTATGTGACATCTCCCTTATTTGCTTCATTTTCTATAGCTAGAAAATCTCCTTGAATTTTTTTGATCTGTTGGTGGTGTACCTTATTCTCTGCCTTTTCTTGCTTTAGTCTATTTACTATTTTAGTATGCGTGGATTGCAATTTGGATACCTTCAAGGTGGCTTTCAATAAATCATTGTAAATCACCTCCCGAGTATGCTTGTGTAAGTGGATCATGTTAGGAACTGGGATATCTTTTATACTCGACCTCATTTTTGTTATCATGTTCTTAGTCAAAACTGCTACATTCAAAGTATTCTTAGCATGATTTTTTATAGTTACCAATGAGACCTCTTTACTATTAATCTTGCACATTGATCTAGGAACAAAGAATCAATCTCATCAAAGAATAATCAACAAATACTCATGAAATGGTGTTAATCGGAACCAAAATTGGTTTCCTCTTTGTATATTAAATAAAAAATGAATGGTTACAATATCAATGTCAAGCAATATCTTGAATCCATGAGAAAATTCGAATACCTAAGGAGACAATTTGAATTCAATGAGTGAGTTTGGCTTAACTGACTCTTAGCCATTCAATCACACTCAATTAACCACTTGAAAAAAACCCTAATTGACTCACCAAACCCTAACTGAAGTCAGAGTGTAATAAATGACTGAATCTCAACTGAAGGAGATCAAACACATGTCATAGCAAGCCAACCATCAAGTTCTAGTGCTCCATGAATTCAATGAACCCCGATGAGGTTAACTGAAGCTGAACTGACCATCAAAAGTTGGTGGAGGCACCCTGTTGACTCCAGATCATTAAATAATAATAAATAATCATTAAATAATATATTTAATGAGAGGAGGTGCCTTAACTAACTGGTTGAACTAATTGTAACCACCAGTTAGCAATTAGGTGCATTAATATCACTTAGATCAGCCCCAGAGTGCTCCAGTTAGCCTCCTTGACTGTAGGAAGGCGTGGGTGAGACTGGATGATGGAAATTAATTCTCTACTGATGTCAATTAATGTCAATTATACTTAGGATAGTGGTTTAACTAGGCCAATTTGACCAAAAAGAGTGTGTATGATGGTAAATGTCTCCAACACCCCCCCTTAAGTTATACTCAGGAAGAGTTAGAAAACATAGATGCATAAAAATGATAGGGCCCTGGAAACTAAGGCCATAGGTCACCCTGTACAATGCTGAAACTAAAACAATGCTCAAAACAAACTAAGTGAGGAAAAGAGGGAAAACCCAGTGGGAAAACCCCCCCTCAAGCTGAACACTGAAAGTAGTCTGGATCACCCTGATGAACTCACCCCCAATAGTGAATGAAGGTAAGTGAACTTATTTTCTGAAAATATATTAGTGAAGATGTCTGCAAACTGCTCATCAGTTGGGAAGTATTGTAGAATGATGGTCCTGCCATGCACTAGCTCCTTGATGTAGTGCATGTGAATCTCTACATGCTTGGTCCTATGACTGGTAACTGGATCCATGGATATATTAATAGAATTTTGGTTGTCACAAAAGAGGATAGTGGACAAAGTACTACCAAGATCAAACTCTGAAAGAATTCCTTGCAACCAAACTGCTTGGATGCAAGCATTCATCGCTCCTCGATACTCGACCTCTGCTGAAGATAGTGCACTGGAAGCCTGCTTTTTGCTTGACCAGAAAATAGGGCCACCACCAGACATGAATACATATCTAGAATTTGACTTCCAATCAATAGAATCACCCACCCAATCAAAATCTATGTATCCAACCAGCTCTAGCTCGGAGTCTGCAGCATAGTGAATGTTGTAGGTCCTGGTTCCATGAATATACTGGAGGATCCTCTTGGATGCATTCCAATGAATATCATAAGGCTGCTGCATGTATCTTCATACAACATTCATGGCATAACAAATATCATGCCTAGAATGTGTCAAGTACAACAATCTACCAATCAGCTGTCGATAGATAGTGCAGCCCATTGGAGGTGTGTGTTTTTCTTCTTCAAAGCTGATCCTTGAAAGGAAAGGGAATGCTGCAGGCCTACATTCAGCCATGTTAAACTTGAATAATAGGTATGAAATGTATTTGGATTGAGTGACCATAATCCCATCAGAATTTTGCTCGATTTCGAGCCCCAAAAATTGTTTTAGAAGCCCCAAATCACTCATTTCAAAGGCATTGTGGAGAGCAGTTTTGATGGCTGAAATGGAGGCAACTGTGCTACCTATGATTAGTAAGTCATAAAAATATAAAACAATGATAATTATATGACCATCATGCTGCTTTAAATACACATTTGGATCTGATATACATCTTTGAAAGTTTTGCAAGAGAAGGAAGGCATCCATCTTGGAATACCACTCTCTTGGGGCCTATTTTAACCCATATAGTGAATTCTTTAGCTTGCAAACCAAATATGGATCAGTGATGTAGCCCTTAGGCTGCTTCATGTATATCTCCTCATGAATATCTCCATGCAGAAATTCTGACTTAACATCCATGTGATGCACCTTCTAGTGCTTGGATGCTAAAATAGCCAAAACAAGGTGGATGGAGTCCATTTTTGCAACCGGTTCAAAGGTCTCATGGTATTCCACTCCTTGGACCTGAGAGAAACATTTTGATACCAGAATTTACTTATATTTTCAGGTACTTCCATCAGTAGAAACCTTTTTCTGAACCACCCACTAGTGACTTCTTTAGCTTGCAAACCAAATATGGATCAGTGATGTAGCCCTTAGGCTGCTTCATGTATATCTCCTCATGAATATCTCCATGCATAAATTCTGACTTAACATCCATGTGATGCACCTTCTAGTGCTTGGATGCTGAAATAGCCAAAACAAGGCGGATGGAGTCCATTTTTGCAACCGGTTCAAAGGTCTCATGGTAGTCCACTCCTTGGACCTGAGAGAAACATTTTTAAACCAGAATTTACTTATATTTTCAGGTACTTCCATTAGTAGAAACCTTTTTCTGAACCACCCACTTGCATTGAACCAATTTCCTTCCCGGATGAAGAGAAACTAGGTCCCAAGTAGTGTTTTTCTGAAGAGAATTCATCTCTTCATCCATGGCAACTTGCCATCTCGGATATTTATGAGCATGGTAGTAGGATTTTGGATCTGAAATAATCATCAAATAGAAAGTTTCATAGAGCAAATTATAAGAACAAGAGAGCGCAATACCTGCTCTTTGGAAATCAGACCGGGTTCTCCTTGGATCATCCTGATTTCCAATGTTGTCTCCTACGGAGGAGAGTGTCTGTTGGGCCCATGTAGGAAGATGATTTTGCACTTCAGGTTCTGATTCAGAATATAATGATTTCTGCACACTGATATTAGAAATCATAGGATCCAAATCAGGTTCATCACCCCCAATTTCATCATCCAAATACTTAGTAGAATAGGAAGGAAATTCAGCAGTTTTCTCCTTCATTAGTTCTATCTCCTGAAGAGGCTCATCGAACTTGACACTTATTTTTATGATGATATGTTTGATATTGATATATAGCAGCTTGAATCCTTTATATTCATTAGGATACCCAATAAATAGGCATTCTATGCTCTGCGGTTGCAAAGCCCTTCTTTTATCAAGCGGAATCCGGGCCCATGGAGTGGACCCAAACACCCGTAGGTTTGACACATCTGGCTTGTGTCCGAAGTATGCTTCAAAAGGATTATTTCCTTTAATATATGAATGTGTCACCCTATTCTAAATATATTCTGTAGCATGTATGGCTTCAGCCCTCAAATTTGCAGCAAGATTCTTTGACTCCAACATACAGGTGGTCATCTCCTTGAGAGACCGGTTCTTCCTTTCCGCTACTTTGTTCTGCTGGGGAGTGTAGGGAATTGAATGATGAACCTGAATACCAATTTGGGAGCATATGTATAGAAACTCATTACTGACATACTCCCCTCCATTATCATATCTCAAGATCTTGATCTTAATCCTAAAGGCATTTTCGATCAAGGCCTTCAATTCAGAAAAAATTTCACATACTTCTGATTTCTTTTTGAGAAAGAAAACACATGTATACCTTGAAAAATCATCAATAAAATTAAGGAGGTACCTTCATCCATTCATGGATGTGATAGGCATTAGACCGCTGATATCAGAATGTATCATCCCCAATATGCTTGTAGCTTGGTTTGCCTTCCCCTGATCAAACTTGTGCTCAGGGTGTTTTCCAATCACACAACCCTTACAAACTCCCATGGTTGCCTTGATGACCGGGAGGCCTTCAACCATGGAGTATTTTTGTAATTGCTGCAAATATTTGAAATTAATATGGCCAAACCTCTCATGCCACAGCCTACTAACCTCATTTCCATGATTTAGTAGAGCGGTGGGCTTTGCATCCGCAACAAAGTGAGAGAACTCATAGGCTTTTGCATGATGGTTTGCAAGGCCTTTAGCAATTAGTTTCCCAGATGCAATTTCTATTTTCTCAACATCATTTGGGCTGAAAGAGACTCTCTTAGGCATTCCTGTATGTGTCATCTAATAGACACTAAGGATATTTGCTGCTAGAGATGGTACATACAAAA
Organism: Pseudotsuga menziesii; assembly: GCA_001517045.1. Lineage (NCBI taxonomy): Eukaryota > Viridiplantae > Streptophyta > Pinopsida > Pinales > Pinaceae > Pseudotsuga > Pseudotsuga menziesii. The sequence continues at coordinate 192,414 of LPNX010547033.1, read as the reverse complement.
CATTAGAGAAAAACCCATTTTCTAGATCTACAGTACCTTGTCCTTCAGAAATGATGGTGGAGTCATCTCCCATGTGAATGGGGATGGATTTTTTGGTCTCCAAGGATGAAAAGGAGTCTTTTTCAGCCATCATGTGATTCAAAGCTCCACTGTCAATCAGTAGTGCTTTGGACTTCGAAGTGCTTTCCATGAGGGCATGACCTTTCTCATGCTGTGGTTCCCGATCTTGGTGATCTCTCCTTCGAAAGCTCTCTGGAAGATTGATGTGATTCCTCTCAAGGAGAGAGGTTGCTTCATCAAGATTTTTATTCATATAGATCATGAAAACCCTTCCCGCAGTAAGAACACCTGACTTTTTCTTTCCCATTGTGCCCTTTTCCTTTGTTCTTCCTTGAGCCAGAAGATTCATCATGCTACTGGTTTTCAACTCTAGGCTTGGGAGCATCAAATTTAGTTTTCTGATTTTTCTACTGCTTTCCTTTACCCTTCAGATCTTTGGGCCTCAAGACATGGAGGGCTTGATCACGGGAATATCGAATGATCCCCATCTGGACAAGCTTGTCATGTTCATTAGTTAGGGACTCAATGAAGGCATTGAGTGTAGGCATCTTCCATCCGGGGGTTGTGAGCTTCCCCACATGGAATGTAGAAATAAAAACTGAATAATCAGCCCCAATTTTGGAGAGGATGGCAAGGATGAGCTGATCATCCTCCTTCTCCACTTTGCATTGCGTCAAGAGTAAAATAGTATGCTTGAACTTGTAAAGAAATCATTCAGAGTCTCGAAATTGGAAGGTTAGAGAGACATGAGTTCATTTTTGAGTTGGTAAACTCTCAAGTCATCATGCTTTCTGTATAGAGATTCCAATTTGTCCCATATTTATTTCGGTGTCTTCAGATTCGTAAGATGGAAGATAAGGTCTTCGGAAATAGAGAGGCACAAGAATCCGAAGGCTTCATCCTTCTTGTTTGAGAATCTTGATTTTTCTATGGTGGATCTAGGCTCAACTTCAGTGTCCATGGTGACTCTATGGAGTCCTTTGGAGCACAACTGAATCTCCATTTTATTTTTCCATGAGTGGAAATTGTATGGAGTCAAGAGATCTACTGAGGAGGCCATCTGGATATGCTGTAGCGAATGCTTCACCTGTAGAAACTTGAAAATCAAAATAGAAAGGGAAAAATAAGGTCGAATAGCCTGCACATTCTAGGCTTTCATCACACCCAGCATAGTCAATCAAGCAAGCTTGATCAACAAGTTCTTTACTTGGGATATTGAGTGGTAAGCCTTGGCTTCTGGTGCAGTGCTAGAATTTTGAGCTATTGCTCACTTTTCATGGAGAAATATGTCAAAAATCTTGTTTTTGAGAGATAGATCTTCGTCCCGCTATATGCTCTGATACCATATTAATCTTGCACATTGATCTAGGAAGAAAGAATCAATCTCATCAAATAATAATAAACAAATACTCATGAAATGGTGTTAATTGGAACCCGAATTGGTTTCCTCTCTTTATATTTAATAAATAATGAATGGTTACAATACCAATGTCAAGCAATAGCTTGAATCCATGAGAAAATTCGAATACCTAAGGAGACAATTCAAATTCAATGAGTGAGTCTAGCTTAACTGACTCTTAGCCATTCAATCACACTCAGTTAACCACTTGACAAAAACCCTAATTGACTCACCAAACCCTAACTGAAGTTGAAGTGCAATAAATGACCAAATCTCAACTGAAGGAGATCAAACACATGTCATAGCAAGCCAACCATTAAGTGCTAGTGCTCCATGACTTCAATGAACCCTAATGAGGTTAACTGAAGCTGAACTGGCCATCAAAAGTTGGTGGAGGCACCCTGTTGACTCCAGATCATTAAATAATAATAATAAATAATCATTAAATAATATATTTAATGAAAGGAGGCACCTTAACTGACTGGTTGAACTGATTGTAACCACCAGTTAGCGATTAGGTGCATTAATATCACTCAAATCACCCCTAGAGTGCTCTAGTTAGCCTCCTTGACTATAGGAGAAGGATAAGTTATCCTCCTTGACTATAGGAAGGCGTGGATGTGATTGGATGATGGTAATTAATGCTCCAATGATGTCAATTAATGTCAATTATACTTAGGATAGTGGTTTAACTAGGCCAATTTGACCAAAAAGAGTGTGTATGATGGTAAATGTCTCCAACATTTACTAGATATCTTCTTGATATATACATATAATTTTGAGGATTCATTTAAATATATCTTCCTTTCATCCTTGTACTTATCATATCAATCAACTCTGGATTTAAATTTATCAGTTGATGTTTCAAGAACCTCTAAAAATTCATACTGTCGCACTTCAAAAGTTGGTCCTTTGATCTTTACCTCCTTTTTCTTACTTTCAGTTTTAACTACTTATACCAACTCTCCCTCAGCTTCAATATTCTTTCTTTTAGCTATTTCTGAGATTTCTTCTCCCTCTAATTTCATGGCATTTGAAAAGGTTCTTTTACTTGTGACCTATGAATTGCTTTAAATGGGAGTGACTACTTCTGTTGCTTTTATCAAAACTAATGAAGTTTCTTGTGAAACTCCTGCATTCTTCATTGGTGATGGATTATCCAGCCAATTGACTCTTTCATCCAATCTTTCTACTACATGTAGCTCAAAAGTGTTGTTCTTATTCATTTGTCTTCTTTGTGAGATAACATGTTGTGGATCATAATTAAAAACAAAAGCTTTCCTAAAATCCATCTCTTGTAGCATATTTTCAACTACAGGGAATGCAACTTTATTTTTTATGATAAAAGGCCCAATCACCCATGGAAATTGCATTTTTGAATTCATTTTAAAACTAATAAAGTGTTCATTTTCTACTATCAACTTATGTCTTACAAGCTCCAAAGCAAACACTCTAGGAGTAAGGAAAGCTGGAAAAATACGGTGTTATGGGTTTAGAGGGAGAGATTAGGGGTTTGGAGAGAGAGAGAGAGAGAGGGTTATGGGTTTAGAGGGAGATATATATGGATCGAGAGATTGGGGGTTAATGGTTTAAATATATAGAGAGATAGATATTGGGTTTCATGGGTTTAGGTATATAAAAAAATAGAGGGTTAGGGTTTTTGAGAGAGAGAGAGAGAGGGAGATGGAGAGATACATATGTTAGGGGTTAGGAGAGATAGAAAGAGAAAGAAATTGCGGTTTAGGGTTTTAGAGAGAGAGAGATGGAGAGTGAAAGATATTGTGAGTTAGGGGTTTAGGATTTTAGATAGATAGAGAGATAGATAGAGCGATGGAGAGAGAGATTGGGGTTTAGGATTTTAGATAGATTGGATGTTATGGGGTTAAGAGAGAGAGAGAGAGAGAGAGAGAGAGAGAGAGAGAGAGAGAGAGAGAGAGAGATTGGTTGTTACATGTTTAGAGGGTGAGAGGGAAAGTTAAATATATGGGGTTATAGCTTTAGAGGGTGAGAAATGGAGAGAGAGATTGGGGGTTAGGGATTTAAAGAGGGAGAAAAATTTAGGGTGAGGGGTTTAGAGAGAAAGACAGAGATTGGGGATTATAGGTTTATAGGGAAAGAGAGAGATGGATGATTAGTGGTTTAGAGACAAAGAGAGATAGAGAGAGGGAGAGAGAGAGATTGGGGGTCTAGAGGGAGAAAAAGAGAGATAAAGTTTGGGGTTCAGGGATTTATAGAGAGCGAGAGAGAGAAATTTGGGTTTAAGGATTTGAAGAGAGAGAGAGAGAGAGAGATTGAATGATAGGGATTCATATA